>QDHC01001537.1:89172-276788 GCA_013186455.1 Papilio dardanus tibullus | reverse complement strand
GTATTTCAAGCTGTAAGGAAATTTCTTCATTAAAAAGGTTAACTCCTTGTGATACTCAGAGAAAATATTCGTGTACATGTTTTATAAAAATCGGTTTTATTGTTTTGGTTTTAGAGGCTTACGATGAGACTTACACATGAAATAATGCGTTAAATCACGAGCGGAAAAATACATTTACTCATATTTCTTACTCCGTACGCATCAAAGGCCATCATATGATCATACTATCCTTATCGTTACATAGTATAAAACAATAACACTTTTTTATGTTTGTCCCTATATATGCTTGAATCTTTAAAACTAAGCAACGGATTTTGATGCGGTTTTTTTATTAGATACTGATTCATAAGGAAGGTTTTCACGTATAATACATTCACAATAGAGTAACACTGATAATTTAGAGGTTTTTAATATGATGTCGTAAATTAATACATTTTTAGCGGTTACAATGCAAACGCCGCAGTAATTAATATCAGCATTATACTAATTTGCACCCGTGCGAAGCCTGGGCGGGTCGCTAGTAACTATTAAAATGCTTCAGTGTATAATCATTAACTATTACCATATTAGAATGAAAAATTAGTAATAAAATTGTAACATACCACTTTCGTGTTCTTCGCACTTTTATATGCCACTGACGGCAAAGGTTTATAATCGACGTTGGATTTTGTCAACCAACAATTCTCGAAATCGGTTATCGAATTTGTTCCCGGTAAAGGCTTTTCAGGTTTAACATTTTGTAGTAAAGTAACTTGTGGGCTTTGTTTGATATACATAGCTACAGGACTTCTTATATGTTCGAATAAGTTATATTTAGCTGGACTTTTATGTATATTTATATGATTGTTTATCTTATTTGAAGTTTTTGAAATAGAACATTTATCAGATAAGTTATTAGAAGTAATTATATTATCTGTGTCATCTTTTTTATTTATCTGGTCTTCTAATATATTCTGTGACATGTAATTCTCAATTTTAGTATCAATTCCGTATCGTTGCATGTTATTGATATTTGATGTATTCGTATTGTAGCGTAACTCATAATCTCCAACTATTTTATCTAATGCAAGATCGCTTCCATGGCTAGATATAGAATTATTTAACGCACCTCTTAATACGAGATCTGGCTCAGAAGAAGTTTCAATTATTTTTATACTTTTATCAGCATCGACGTCTTCAAATGTTGAACTGATGAGAAACAAGAAAAGAAAGTGGGTAAGACGCAATACTTCTCTGGACTTTTAAGATCACCTGTAGGTTTAACTCCAGTGAGACATAGTATATGCAATCTCTGTTTAGACAGAGTTGAGTCAAATACATTGGAAGAGAGACAATACTGACCAATATGAGTATTACTACAGAGGAGAAGAAGAGAAGAATTACGTTAAAATATATACCTACCATGGTTTAGAAAGTATTTAGAGACGAATAAAGTAGAAGATACTTTAATTTAATATATATTCTAGAAAATTATACTTTAAATAGAAAGTTGTTTCTCCTCGTTCATTCTTAAGCATCTCATACCATGGTCATAAAATAAGCTTGGTTTATTAATAATAAACTTACTTTATACTACTACAGTGTCTCCTTTTATTAATAGTTTTTGACCTTATCGTAATATTATTGTAAAACATTTCATCATCGCTGTACGATGTCATTTTATATTGTTTTGTAAAGTGATTATAACTGTCATAAAAATAAACGTCGATATGGAACACTTATGAATTCAAACATTGTATTCTTAACACTAAGAAGTATCTATGTATTTACTGACCTCTAATAAAATACATACTAGCAGGCGCTCGCGACCTTGTCAGCCAAGAAAAAAAAAGTTGGGATAATTTTGTATGAGATTTGACAGCAGGTTTTGAGTGGTAGAGACCGCATCATAACATCTTCTGTACGAATGGACAGCAGTCGCTTCGCTATTTCGCCGAATCCAATTGGCTGTTTGCTACCATATAATATTGAAAGAAGCCGGTTAAAAAGGCAAGCAGAAGCATTTAAAAGCCTTCGTGCGACACCTACTATGAAAAAATGGCAGTTTCTCCCCATTTATAATTGACTTCTTACTGTAAAAGTGGCAGCACCATGTTAATATAGATGGCGCTTATTTAAAATCCTAGTATTCCTTCAAATCTTGAATGTGTCTTATAGAATTTAGATAAGCAATTCACAGATGCCGTCGTTCTCAAACTTCCTAATGAAAGTAACTATACTCCGGCCGCTGAGAGAATGCGGATATGACAGGTCGTGTTCGAACCGGCGACGTAACTTCAAACTGGTGGTAAAATTACGGCAGAATCTTAAATCTCTTTTAGTAACGTTAATAACGAGTTATAACATTAAAAAATAATCATTATGCCAACTTACAATAAACGTATTTATTTTGAGCTAAAATTATTAACGAACAAATATGAAAACAATAACTTTTAAAAGTCAAACTACGGTGTTACAAGTTAATGTCAACTATTTGTTTTTGTAGTGATGAGACAAAAATNCTACTTGACGCGGCATTCCTTAAGCCGTCGCCAACAGTAGTTGAATATTTTTATAATCGTAATATAACCTGTCGGTCGGTATAATGTAAAATAAAAATTATAATTTTATAATATACTTAATGCATATTTAATACAGTTTTTAATACGAAATTAGGTGACGTGAAAAGAAAAATGGTAACCTAAAATAGCGTTGTGACGACTCATTTTGTGACATTCACCAACAGTCGTCTCCCTCGTCTCTTGTCGTCTTGCGCGCACAGATTACGTTTAAAACATTTTCCAGATAAAATATAGTATTTACATATAGAAAATAACAAAATAAGTAGCAGTTACTAAATACTAGTTTTAATGTTATTTATACCACATCACTAGTCATGTCGAATTGACATCTGTCCTATCCGCATTCTCCCAGCGGCCGGAGTATAGGTATAACGTATATAATTTTTGAACCATATTGATAGTGGCTTAATACATACAAAAGTCTAGTAAATGTAAAAGAACTAATATAATTAAGATGGCTCACAACAAGCACTGCTGAAATTAGCAGATCTAATTTTAAGAATTAATCACTCTCGTGTAAGCAAGTCATAAAGCCGCGAACCCATTAGTGTGTCCGATTGAAATCCAACATAAACAAGCAGCGCTCTAATCTAACCCAATCCTAAATAATCTTTTTTATCTGTGTTGAAATAATAAACAGCGAAGCTACAATATTAAGGAAGGCATTTAGTGATGTACTCGCACCACAAAAGGGTTTTATCGTATTGTTACGATTTTGTAAAGAGAAACGAGCGCACGGATTCTGTTCAAAGCCGTTGTTTGTGATGGTTCGTTAAGCGGAGATTTTGCAAGTTTAGATACAAACCGAATGCTTTGTAAGTAGCAACGTGCACGAGATTTTTTGGGGAACTTTATGTTTTTGACACAATCGATATTTATGTCGTGTTGACTTACATATAAAAACGTTAAAAGAGAAGTGTGCATCATATTACGGTTTAAAACAACAATATCATGTCTTCAGCTTCTCTCCGGGACGTAAGCAAAATTAGTTTACAGAAAAAACGCTTGGAGCGGCACAATATTATATGATACGTCACATTTATTTGGGCCCTATTTCAAGACCCAAACAAAATTGCGTACGGAGAAAGGGACCAAATATCTATATCACTGTCTTTGTCACGTTACGTGTATTTTGTATAAATGTGTTTCAGTCGCTGTCAATATGACATATGTCATGTCTCAACTGCCTTTTTTTAATCTATGTATAAAAACAATTTTATCATTTTTATGACCGAATGTTCATACGCCACTCAAATATGCAAGAGCGCCTTACAAGTTATGTCCATGGTTAAACTCCTTTTACAGCGATCTCGTTTTATTTTGACGCCAGATAGATTTTAATCGACGCTTACGGAGCAAAGTATTTGAGTGGAGATTGGGCGATTGACTAAAGAGAACATGGTTTATAACTCAATTATTTTAAAATATGCTTTGATTTCTGAAATAAATATTAAAATGCTTTGTGTTAACTTTTGTTAAATAAGGCCTAATGATATGATGATATGAATTTATGAAAACGGGCACAGATCTTTCATTCATATAAATAACCAAGCCCTAAAGTTTTAGATATGTCTTTTTGCTCAAGGGTCTCCCCAAATCTAACGGATCGCTTGCGGTCTAAAGTGACACTTAATTTTTGGTGAAAACGAAAGTAGTATTAGGTGACATTAAAAATGCGTTAAGGGTTACCTAAAATGTAGGAATTGTTGGTAAAAACGGCCGTTAGTCGAGCAATCCAAGTATTTTAGAGGTTATTTCGCTAAGTGTTTAGAAGCGAGAGCGGAGTATTATTCCCGCTCTTATAAAATATACAAATTTTAATTTACCTAAAAGCCACAAAATTGCGTCCGTTTCTTTTCCATTCTTGTATTGTACATATTTTCAACGTCCGTCTCTCGCGTACATCTAAAACTCTCCTGTGTATGTTCATCCATTTATTAAAAGTTAATAATAAATGAATAAGTCGTGAAGTATATATTTACCCGACGCTCTTAGGTGAAGGAAAACATCGTGATATCTGCACATATCGGCGAAGAAATTCAAAGATATGTGTATTCACGCAAAATACGCGCTAGTCATGGAGTTGCGGAAAATGGAACCCATCATGGGTCGAACCTTACCTTTTAAGTCGTGAAGTAAGAAATACGTAATTGTGATAGGAAGTAATGAAATTATAATAACAATTGAGTGACAGCTACAAGAAATTTTCATAATTTAATTGTGGGTTTTCACTGCAAAAATTACTGGAACACTATCCTCGTTATTTTCCTTGATAAACCTTTGTGTAGTACTTCGACAGAGCGTTCAAGTTAATATAAACATGTTTCGTTATACTTTAGTTGAAACTTAAACAAAAATACTAAAGTACGACAACTTGGTTACACTATAACTTGGTTATAATGTAAGCTGTGATACAGCGCACGTTCGCGGCGAAGCTTCTTAACATAGTTTCACACGAGGACAGCAATAGTGCAGCAACGATTAAACAGTACTGCTATAGCTTGAACGCGTAACGCTGAAGTTGAAAGTTCAGGGAGGTTGCCTAAAGTATCTTTCGATCGGCGACATTTCTGATGGAATCGACTAAAAGGTAAACTGACAATAACATTCCATAAATCATGTGCTTGTCACGTGTGAGATATCGAACGTCATTCTAAGTTTCATACATTTTTGATGTTAGCTATCGATTCGCTTTGTAGCGCATTTTCTTTGGGTAAACCCCAGTACTCCTATAATTTGAATGCGTAACGTCTACGTTGAAAATACAGTTTTGACAGTAACCTTAAACTTCACGAATGTTAAATTTAAGCTCTACCAAACCCCCAGAAAATGTTTTGTCTCTTCTTTTTCAAATGTGAGGGAAATATGTTCAATTTGTGCTTTTACAAGTGTGCTGACAGTAGGCAAGTTGGGCGTTCAAACAATATTAGTACTGCACAGTCATGCTCTACCTCTCTGTCGTACTCGTGTGAAACTATTATAACAGAAGCAGGTGTAACAAAGCGGCTACAAAGCGCGCAACTTATCTAATTATTTCCGCCAACTAAAATAGTTGTAGGTAAGTTCGCGGGATGTGATTAGTTACGTAATACCTTCTCGCGGATCTCACGTCGGGTAATTACTTGGGAATTAATTACTAACGCTTGTCAACTTGAATTAGTGAGTCGAGTCGAGAATTGTTTACGACGATTTATATGTAATCTATGTCGCACATGAGGTAACTTCGAACGCGACATGAATCAAGATGGAATTACGAAATTACAGTAAGAAAATCTAAATCTATCTATCTTTACTTATATTATAAACGGAGAAACTTTGTACTTTTATATTTTTGTATATATTGAAATAACTCAAGAACTACTGGGCCGATTTGAAAAATTCTTTCACCATTAGAAAGCTACATCATCCCAGAGTAACATAGGCATTATTTAAAATCGCGCGGACGAAGCACGCCAGCTAGTCTTGAATAAAACAGGTGTAATAAATAAAGTGCATAAAATTAAGACAATTTTTCAATAAAATAAATGTTAGTATTTTCTTTAACTTCGATGCATAATTAAAAATCATTTGATCCTTAAGTTCTGTGATACTACAATCATAAAATTACCGTACTCTGATTATATTTGGACAAAAACTTTATTTGTTTTTGGTATTCCCTTTGCGGAGAGTTAAGTTTTAAGTCGGTTTTAAAACATAGCCGTTTATTGTGTTATGTAGTTTACAATTGTATTAAAATTATTATTATTAATTGATTAATTAGTTAACTTTACAATGTCTTACTTGTCAGTCTGTACGTGCTACTAAGTACATACTAACTATAACATACATATACAAACGAGGAATTCCATTACACTATTACTGATCTGTCTACTTGTCTCGCTAATTTGTGAACACATCAGACTGTGAATAATAAATAGTTTAGGAATTAAACTTAATTATACTAACTTTAGTAACCAAATACAATTCTATGATCAATCATAAAATAACATAACAATGTTTGGTTTTGGATGTTAATACAAAAAAATACCATTTATCAGATTTTTCCTTACTTTTACAAGGTTACAAAGTAAATAAATTATTGTCACTACGCATCTATGAGTAAAGATTCTGTAAAGTAAACGAAAACCATTTAAATTAGATTTTTGTATTAATAAAATATATTCAAAAAGCTTTGTAATATTTATTACAACCCTTTTCCCAAGAATGGACAAAAGAAATTAATTTTAAACTCCCCCGAAAGTATTCAACGGAGCGAATGATTCGACCTCTCATATAAAATCCTAAGCTACGGGAAGGTTAGCCGTGAGCCACTGCGGTTGAAGCTCACCGCAGTTGCGAGCAATTGATGATTAGATATTAAGTAATATCGATTGGTAGATGTTCAAGAGGTGATTTACCTAATTAACTTCATAATACCCTTTCAATTTAACCCTTAATAACCTAATGTTTCAATTTTGATACCAATCTTTTAAACCGAATGTTCACATTACTTTCGTAAATCAGGCTACTAAGGGTTAAAACATTTCTGGTCTAATTTCTGATGCCCAATTGACTTTATGATTATGTTCTATCTTTTAAGTACAATTTTTTAAGGTAGGGTAAATAAATATATACTTTCATGACTATAATTGTATAACATACTAGCTATTGTGCGCGACTTCGTCCGCGTGGAATTAAATAATATAGCCTATGTTACTCGGGGATAATGAAGCTTTCTAATAGTGAAAGAATTTTTGATATCGGTCCAGTAGTTCTTGAGTTATTTCAATACAAACAAAAATACAAAGTTTCTCTCTTTATAATATTAAGTATAGATTGGTTAAAAGATAAGTCAATAATCTGTCAGAATATTATGACGACAATACATAGCTGTTAAACATTATTAAAGCGAATTTCACGATTCCCTAAATGGAAATGGATTTTAATAATTTAATATTCGCTTTGTGACGTACAGTTCTGTCCACTCGCCACTTTGTGCGGACATTCGTTATTCTAATACAGTCTTTATTGCAAACCAATAGAGTACAAATAGGCGTACACAATAGATACAGCTACTAAGCCCTACAATGACGAGTAAATCCTTAAATCTTGAATGACGTACTCTCGGGATGATATCACTTTGAAAGCTCGACTCTGACCATATGGAAGTAATTGCGCTTATCTCGTAGCTAACAGCCAATATTTATTAGACATTAGCAAAATGCTTTTCAATAAGTCAGCATTAAACTTGACATGCAGTCAAATAATGGACTATTTCATAAATAAAATAAATCATACCAATAAGAACACAAAGTAATAAGACATTATTAGATATAAAAAACTTATATTAACTAAAAACAGCTTTAAATTTTGGCTGCTATTTACAGGTAATAATTAACAGTTAACTTCCTGTGTTGGTATATTTTAGAAAGCGTTCTAAAAATAACGAAGGTGAATTCCATTACAGGAACAGTCGGCGACATTTATAGCATTCCGTGTGATGACAAACAACTTTTAAGGAAATAGAAGTAACGGTGTGGATTCCGAGCGAAAAACAAATCTCGGCTGTCAACAAACAAAATGGCCGCCGACAGCGACGCGATTTTTTCGCGCCATTCGTAAACAACGCGAAGAGAAACTCATTTGGAGCTGTCACGCGGATTAAAATTATCTTGTCTCGTGATGTCGCGTTAGGTTTGGAATATTAATGATGGATATGAATAGAATATTTGAGTTTCGAGGTTGATAATTTACTTCGGTAACGTTGTCACATTTCACAAATGACAATAGGAGCAAAAGGTGGACAGGAAAAAGGAATGGCATGTGACAAAGGAAATTGTCATATGACTGCAGAGTTGTTAGAATCAACCTAAAAAATATGGAGACATTACACTAAAAATTGCAAAAAAGAAATGCTTACTGAGAAAAAAATGCGAGGTAGAAAACTTGCGCCAATTACTTTAAGATAACCCATAACATACATACGATAACCAAATAGTCTATACGCGTCGATAGAACCTCCCCATCTTCCGTTAATCTCTGAAATTTTCTTCCCAAAATCGTTTCGCGGAAAATTTGAAATGAGGTGGAATTGGGCCAGGGGCCACGAGTCTGCAGTAGTGACGGTGCGCACGCAGCCGTGCATAAAATTAAAGCCGGGGTAATGAAACGTCTTCTATGCGCTAAGCCGAGAAATTCGAGTAATAAAGTACGGCTAGACTCCCTCCGCGACTTAGAAGTATGAATGTAAGTGCAGATTGGTTATTGATCGCTCCTATTAATGTCAATAGTAAATGAATCGATGAAGATATGATTCTAATTTGAAGAGTCTTTCATTATAACTTCGAAAAAGAAGGGAAAGAGAAATAAAGATGAAACAGATTGCTCTATAACATCTTGAAGCGCTTCAATTTCTTCGATTTCTAATCTCCTATGTCTACACATTTATGTCAATGAGTTGAGACTCATAAACATTGTAGACAAACTCTTTAGAAGTGATGAGAGGAGTTTACGACGGTACAATCTGTCAGGCGACGTGCCGAAGACGCGAATAAAGTATGGAGATCAATGGACGGATCGTTTCAAACAAATTCACTCTAACGTCGGTTATCAGGGCCGCTCAGTTGCGGGCCGCAGGTTTATAGTCGGCTTGTTTATGATGTTGACACCTTCCGCTGAAAATTTTAAGGTGTCGGGTCGCTGTGAAATATTGTAGTTTTACACGTGATATTACAACATTTCCTTTAATGTTCTAGATGGTTTCAAATAGTAATTCTTGGTATACACGATGTTTTGGTGGAAATTGAATTGCATTATGTAGGTAGTTACCTATAAGTTGGTGTGAATAAGTGACTAGATAAAATTTACATATGTGTATCGATCGTTGAAAATCGAGTTACGACGTCGCATATTTTCCCCCATGATAAAAACAAAGGCACTTATTATAAATGTTACGTTCAGTTTTATGTCGCCGCGGGCGCCGGGGGACGTGGCGGGAAGCCGGGGGACCGCGGGGGAGAGTAGATGTACTGCCCTGTATGAATTATGCATGATTTGTTGCTGTGCCATTTACCCTCGCTCTTATCCGGGAAAAGAACGTTACAGAGATTGCGTTCATTGTCACCTATGCGAAATAACACGGGAAACTGTTGTTTATTGTTGTTGGAAAATTTAATAAAATAGCAACTTTGATTTATGAAGTGTGCGCAGATGTTTATATTATTATTTATATTGAATAATTCTTTTTTTTTATGTGAATATTAGTTTATTTGTGTATGCATGAGCGCAGGCGGGGTATTTTAGTAACCTCTTAAATATTAGGACGATCAAAATCACCATTCTGTTGGTCTTATCATTATGAACTTTATGTAAAAGCCGACAAAAAACTTAAATATCTATAGCGACAATACTCAATGTGTCAATCAGTAAGATGTCTTCAATTTTTACCAATTAGGGAGCTCAATCTAAGCACAAATATGAAGAAGAGGGTAGATCTTAAAAGGTCCAATTAACATTTGGTGAACATTAAATCAGGGCATACGTTCCGCGCGGCAGTGGCGCCCCCAATGAATTATGTAAATCGTCTTCAGCGGTTAACATCGTAATATTGTAAGCGACACTTTGAACCCCCGATTTACACAGATGTATAAGTAGATAAAACTGGATGGGACTAAACAGGTACTTTTTACTCTAAAACCTATGACTGTGAAAAACTCAAATGTACAACTTCTGTTCGAAAATGTTTATGGTCGTTGGTCCACGACTCTACTATCTGGATTTTTTTTTGGATGGGTGAATACGATTTATTTATTGTTATTATAGTCAAATTTTTTAAATCATAAAAGAGTGTTTTAAATTGATATGACGATAGATTTAATTGTAGTTGGTATTTGAGACCAAAGTTCTAAAATACAAAGGTAAAGATATGTTACACAAACTTTTTTGATTAAATAATTTATTCCTGTCACTTCCAGAAACTTTATATCGTGTATTCAAAATTCTTCCCGCGAAGATGGTATCTGAGTAAACATAAATCCGGTAGGGGGCGCCGCTGGGTGCGCTGCTCAGGTGAAAATTATCAAAGGGAACGCGAGACAGATTCCAACCAAACATTGGTTAAATAGAATTATTGCTCCCTGCGATTGTACTGTTTTTTGTTTACGACTTTAGGGTGTGGAATTTCAAACAGATTAAAGATAGCGAAATGTTATGTTTATAACTTTGATGAATACGGTTAAAATGATATAAAAAAAATATTTAAATTCACGTAGTGGGTGTATCGAGCATCACGCCATGTTGACAGTAGTGTCAGACGTCATTCCGGCGAGAGGCGGTGCGCGTGTTGGATACAATTATAGACTTGGTGTAGTGATGACTGAGTCATAATATATCGGAACGTTACAGTTCAGTAAATAAATTTTAAAGAATGTTTTCAACGTCTAAATAGCACATGGATATCTTGGAATAAAGGTAACCAACCTTTTTAAGCACCTCTTTTTAAATCAATCTAAACGTGCTCTTTTGTTTTTTGCACAAAAGTACTTTTCTCTAAGAGTTTTCTGTGCAAATATCTTCACAAATCTGGAGTACCTGAATCATGATTCCAGGCTACGTGTTGTAAGTTACTGGAAGCAACGCTGGCGCCAGCGAAGTTTTACATGTTCGGAAACAAATAAGATCTTTTTACTTTCTCCGTTCAGTTTTCTTACTTGGAACTTTCATTGCTGATACCGTCTAACGACATACCCTTTGCCATATTCAAATTCAGTAGAATGTTTTTTTCTATTTGTTGCTGGGGGTATAATGTAAAGTTTATATGACAAATAACGTATCCGGCTCGAAGGACCATTTTTTTAACTTCGATAGCTTTTTGTTAATTTATTATGTTAAAAATGAAAAGAGAGAATTTAAAAGAAAACGAACCCATCTAGTTCAAAACTTGTAATATTTTTTTGATAAAAACAAAAGAAGAAGAAAAAGAATTAAAATTAAAAAGTATTAAATTGCCACCAACAACAAACGTACCACTAACTATGATATATATTATTTTTGAATAGTTTATGTTAAGACTGTTTCGTAATTAAAATATTTCCTGGTATTTTAGAACCATTGATAAAAGCCTTTGATATCGTGCCATAAAAACATATATTTTAATGAAGAAATTTGTATTTATATCACATTAAAAGATATTTTGAACTTTTTATTGCCGTAATAAACATATACTTGACAATTTTTAGACATAACATTGTATTTCATATTTATATCTTATCATTTAACCCATTGTCTCATATTTATGTCCCGTAAAAAGGCCACTATGTCAGTTTACGAGTTAATAGCCCAATAAAAAGGCACGAAAACATTTGGTAGGTAAGTCGTAATTCTTAAAACCCGAGCAGCGCCGCGGGATGTGTTGTGTGTTCGTATAACTGCCGGGCCCATGCTGCGTGATAGTTTCACACGAGGACAGAATAGTTCGATAGTACACGCATACTTTCTAAACTCACTTTCCTTCAAGCAATAGCTGTACTGCGTTGCCCTACTGCCCTACCTTACTGCTTAACCCTTGTGTGTAACTAGCATTATAATAGCGACTGGAAACACATGAAATATTACTCCACGCCTATTGTCTGTACTTTCCCTTTACTCTATGCCTCAGATTTTGACAGCTACCAAAACATATCACGATAGACCATAGACAACGTTTTTTTTATTATTTTATCACAGTTATTATTTCGGTAACAAGTCTCAATTTAATAAACGCCTACATTGTTTTGGTTTTTAATTTTTAGCAGACCTTTGAAATTATTCAATTAATTTTAATTTGGCCATGAATAAAAAAGGGTTTATAATTAACGAACTTTACTCATTGATTAAAATCGTTAGCAAAACAAAGCAAATTGCCCTACCAAAGTTATAATAAAAACATGAAAGAAATCTTTCGGCAAGCCACTTTAATTATTTTTTCAATACATCAAAAAAGTCGAGCCGTTCCGTCAGGAACCTCTTACAATCTCGGCGACCGAATTTAAGACGAAGAAAGCGTTCCTAATTTTAAGCCGAATTAAATCAACTACACACCATGAAATTGGGGCGCATTGCTTTTATTTCCTTAATAAAAGAACTTCGCTTACATCTGGAACCTTAAAGGGTTAAACTCAATTACCATTTAGTCGAGTAATTGCCGTGAATTAAATCAGAATGAAATACATCTCTAGAGGTACGCTTTTGCGCTCTCTCGACAATTGATAGTGGCCAGTACAGGGAAGTCTACGACCTCATAAAACTCGGCTAAATAAAAAACCCACTCGAGTAAATTATACTGAGGTGACGACACTAAAATGTCGAGTCGCGTCTTCCTGCACTTAGCATAATTTAATACCAAAACGATAAATTTTTAATATCACTTTCTCGAATTATAACTTCGCTAATGTAGCTTGGTGTTTCGAATGTTTAAAATTTACAAGCTTTTTCGGGACTAAGTTACTTCGGTCTGTATAAAAAAATGATATAAATTAATAATCTATATCTATACTAATATTATAAAAAGAGAAACTTTATATTTTTGAATTTTTGTTTTTTTGTATGTATTGAAATAACTCAACAACTCGGCCGATTTAAAAAATTCTTACACTCATACAAAGCTACATTATGACCGAGTCACATAGGCTATATTTTACAGTGCTCTATAAAGTAAAGCTTATACCTTTCCAAATCGCCAATAATGCTTGTCAAATCATTATAGTAAAGTGAAAATAGTTCATAACGAATGGGTTGATAGTTAAGTCTCTCTCATTGCAGATAATGTTGAATTTAAATAATTTAAGACGATCCCAATAGAATTATATACGGTACATTTACAATTCAAAATAGAATACAACAAATAGCACTCCTTCAATTCAGTTCACTAAGTGGCAATACTTTGAAATCAGACTTTTACCCAAGTTCCAGGGACTTGATCGTTAAAATTGCAAGTGTGCGAGAGATGGACGGAGTTGTAAATTTAAATCACCAAGTCTAGCAAGTTGTGGCGCTACGCAAACTTACTGCAAATTGGATTAGTGCAACGCAGGACCGGTTGACACGTTAGCGGTGCACGTTCAAAGTGCCGCCCGACGACCCGCGACCGCCGACCGTACAACTAATTTAGAATCTAGCAAAGTATGTTACATGTACTCTTAAATCTGTTAAAAGTATACAAGTATTTACTTAGCTCAGACTTCAACTCAACATACACAAGACTGAAGCATGACTGTATCATGGGGTTCCATACCATAGTATCTTTTTTTAATCTTTACTATCTATAGTATTGCATTATTTGTGGACTGAGATGATAGAGCAGATTCGAACATGCCTATTCTCTGACAGGAGGATAATATTCTTTAGAAGAAGGCGTGCTGTTAGTACGAGTAATTTTTGTGCGCACATCTTAAGATGCTGAATATGTACAAGTCATTTCTAATACTGAAATACCTACGTTGGTAATTTGCCTAGGGATATTGTAAAAACTTGGTAATATAAACACTATACACATAAGCGTGAGTGGAAATATGACATTTGTAATGCCGTTCTCTTAGTAACTACACTCATGGGACAGTAAAGGGTGAAGGGGAAGAGACATTCGGATGTTATCACTCGTTGCAATTAATTATAATTATAGTCTAATTAATGTTATGATGAAAAATTACTTTGATAATTAAGGAACAATGTTTAGAGATTTTAGGAAAGTCACAGGCGTAGAATTTGATATTTCGTATCGCAAATATAAAAAAGCAAAAACTGTGTACACTAAATATACAGAAATACAGTTTAAAAAACTAATAGGTCCACGTGGGGAAGATCAGATTTCTCCGATAGAGTCTTGGATAATCCATGTAGGTCCTATTATTAGCTTTAAGCAACCTAATCTTTTTACCCTTAAGATATGAAAGTATGCTAAATTAAGCGAGCTACTGACGCCTTCTGGAGTAAAGATTGAAGCCGAGACTAAAGTTAGTCGTAAATCTGCGGAGACGATAGCGGTAGGTGAGGGTAATAAAGTGGCGACAAGCGAGACTTTTACTCAAGTACCCCTTTTAGTACTTAAATAGAAAATCTTTATCACATCACATGTGTATGCTTTTAGATAGCCAAGAACGAGATTTTTTATAACAGTTAGCTTTATAAAATATACATTAACTTTTAATATTACATCAGGTTTTCTTAACATTGCAGTCTGGAAAACATCGTGATGCAACCTGCACATATCGGCGAAGAAATTCAAAAGATATGTGTGAAGTTACGCAAAATACGCCTAAGTCCCAATGGAGCCCTTCAAGGAACTACTATCTAACTAATATTGCAGTACAGGGCTGTTTTTTAATTATTTTGATATTCTTTAGACTTTTCTTCATCATCATCACCAGTTCATTATACGTCCCCACCGAGGAGCCTACCTCCTAAGGGATCATTGTTATCCCGTCTATAAAACTAACAATTAGGTACGTAAAATACTTAAATTTTATTATCACTTGGCAGCCAGTTCATCAGTGCAACTTTTGATAGAGCTGTAAAAGGCCGAAGTAATTGCATTTCTTGAACAATGATAAATTGAACCGCAAATTAAAAACTGTTCCATTAAATTCCACTCCTTATAATTCAATTTAGTTGTGAGTCGAGCTCTGAGCCGGTCGAGCGCCAATTCCGTTGTCTATCTGATTCCGACTTGCCTTTCTTTTTTCAAACGGCTCTCGAGGACCATTGACGCGTAATGAGCGACTTTCTTTTTAACGTTCACTTTGCGCTATTTTAATTTGATTTAATTTACGCAAGGACTCTTTACTCCTAAAGTAGATAATGTAACACTTTCTTTGATAGATTGGAGTCTTTTGGTAAACAGAAAGGATTTGACAATTTCCTGTTGCATTTAATAGTAAAATAATTTGATGAGTATAGATTTAATATATTCAGTTAGTGTAAAATGGCCGCCGCTACAGAATGGAGGAGCATTATCAAGAAAAACGTTAATTTTTTTTACATTAAATTCAAGAATTTGTCAGATTTCTAAATATCTGAAGCCTATGTACACTATTGCAAAATCATTGGATTCTACAAATGTAGATAAGGATTGTATTTGCGTAAGATATATAAGGGTCGGTCTACACTAGAGATGTCCTATAACGAAGCAAGTTTGGAGTGCGTTTACGTGACTGTACCCCGTCACAATGTTTACCTTATCAAACTGTTCTGATAGGAATATGATCGTAAAATCTATACACCAAGTATAAGATTCTATACTATCTATAGAAAGGGATCATTATCGTATAACTTTGATAGCCTAATTATATCCTTTGTTAAATAAAGTTCAGAATTAAACAATTAATCAGTAGCAATAATCTTACTATCTTATCTTAGTTAGTCACTAGTTCGATCCTTGATGGGCTCTATTTTCCGCAGTACACAACTAGCGCGTATTTTGCGTGACTTAACACATATCTTTGAATTTCTTCGCCGACATGTGCTTAAAGAAATCTTATCTTAATGCGTAAGTCTGGATGGATTGATGTTTATTAGAAGGTCCTTCCAGAATTGCTGAACGACTCTCGATGAGATGCACATGTAAAACACAGTCTGGAAGGACACATACGATATTTACTAAGTTTAAATTCCGCGATGACGGAGTAGCGGGCGATAGCTACTGCGACATTATAGTAGAGAACGTTCACAAATATCCAAAATAAATATTAAAAAACTCTACATGTTTTCGGTAAACTGTTTTCGAATGTCAATTAAAAAAAGACTGTGTCAAACAATCTGTTAGTAAAGGTAACTTCAGGTAGCATCAGCCCCTAACGATTCCGACTTTAGAGAGCGATTACGTGACTAAGCGTACAAACGCGACACTTCTTCGGAGCCACAAATTAAACAAGTTTCCAATTCGTAACGACTGCCAAAGTTAATATTAGTTGGCGACTCCTGAATGTTTTGCTTCCATTTGTTTAGTTGGTTACCCTAAAGTGTTTGCTTTCAGCGAAATAATCTGTTTGAATTGCTACGTCATTGTTTGAAATTAGAAAATCTCCTTCAATTCCAGTTTCGTAGGTAACGACGTTTAGCAAAAGAAATTCTGTAAACATGATTAAAAATAATTTGAAATCATAGCTGCAAGAAACAAAGATTATGCTCGTTTAAATCATATCATTTCTTACCTGTATATTTGTAATTAGCTGTTGTGCGCGACTTTGTCCGCGTGGAATTAAATAACATAATCTATGTTACTCGGCGATAATGTAGCTTTCCAATGGTGAAAGATTTTTGAAATCGGCCCAGTAGTTCTTGAGTAATTTCAATATATACAAAAATACAATGTTTCTATCTATATAATATTATTTAGTATAGATATAGATAATTTAATCAGTGTTTAATTGATCATTGCAATATAAAACCATGTTACCCCAAACCTAGCAATCAACCTTTTCGGTTAATTCTAATTGTTGAAGAATTAGTATATAAATTATATATTCGAGTGTTAACAAACTGTACTCAAGTTACCTTCGTTAAATTTGTCACAACTTCGGAGTATTGTGCCGAACGAAGTTGCAACGAAAAATGTACGTGCCGGTTACTTCAAAGGCCGAAGTTTTGGAGGGGCGAATAAGGTAAGTTTAGGCCAAAATTTTCTTACAAGTAATCTTGGAAAATTTCACCTGTATAACAATTTGTATGGAGGCATTAACTTAGGTGTTCCAGTATAACGTTTCTTTGACTAAACTTTTAAATTGGTTTTAAAGTTATTATTAACTTAAAATTTTAGTAGTGTAAAATTTAAACTTGCTTAGTATTTTTTTATTAGAAAAAGGGCAAACGAGCAGCGGGAACACCGAAGTGATCTGAACGCCCATGGACAACTGCAATACCAGAGGAACCACAGATGCGTTGCCGGCCTTTGAGGCGGTGATACGCTCGCTCGTTAGTATAAAGCCAAGCGAAAAATTCCAAGTTTAAAAAGCTTGTTTAAGCATCTTTATCTCTAAAGATCTCTTCTAAAGTAATTGTAGGTAAAGATTAATGTTAAAACACTAAACAATGATAGTAAGCGAAACCTCAAATGACCACTTTAACGACCAATAAACCGCGTAATTACGACAAGAGCTATCAAAAGTATAACAACGGTAAAGGCTGTTTCACACGACGATAAAGCCTGCACAACACAAGCCGTGATATACGACATATTAAAGCTAGAAGCATTATTAAGTTGGCGAATATAGCGTGCAACAATTTGTCGCTGCAATGACGCGCGTCTCTTGCCTGTCGGAACTTTGATACCGTTTGGTACAGTCGACGACAGAGAGTAATTCATTTTTAATAAATATTACAATGGATCTTTTTGGTACAGAAAAAAGCAAACAAGGTGATGATAAGATGATAGATGGTATTAATAAGAGTATGGAAAATACAAGAAAACTAAAATTTAAGTATTTACCGAAATGCCTTGTAACAAAACAGTTAATAGATACTCGTGGTTTCTGAAGTATACAATTTATGAAGTCGTAATAATTAAGAAGTGTAATTTTATTTTATAGATGGTGTGTGCGACTGTACTAGCTGCTACAATACATTAGAAGGGACACTTTACAACTGTTGTCCCGCTATCATTACGCTTCGACCAATAAGGGGCGAGCAATAAAGAAATTTTCTAACAGCGCGCAAACAAAACTTACGGGATGCCGTAATGTCTTTGAGTATAGTTGAACCATTTATGTTGCATCGTTAAACGTTTGTTAGTAGCAGTATTTCTCAGTGAATACAAGATACGTGTTCTGTAGAATTTATGTGCGTATTTATCACTCCCAAGTATTTACTGCGAAGAGAATAATTAGACTTTGTTTAATGCAATGTATTTAGGATTAAATCATTGTCTTAAATCATTTGAGTTACCAAATACGTGAAGTCGGTCAAGAATTGTATTTAAATACAAGTTAGGAGATGTAGTTAAATCTATAACAGTGGTAGAGCCCGCTTCAAAACCTTCGCACGAATTGTCGGGCTCGCCCGGTGAAATACCACGACCAGACAGAAGACAGGCGTGCGTATCCTCCTCCGTAGATTAAGTGTAGGCAACGCATCTGCAATTGATGTCTATGGGCAGCGGTCGCTTCGCTATTTCAGTGAATTCGGCTGGCCGCTTGCTCGTGTGCCACTTTATACTATAAAAAATTAAAATAGCACTAAAGCCTTATTAGCACCAGGATAGTATTTTAGTTGAGTAGCAAGTAATAAATATTCTAACTAAGGATTTACTAATTTACTCTACTGAAATGTTGGGACACGTTTAGTTACTAAATTAATAGCCACTCGACTAAAATACTATCCTAGTGCGTACATGCCCTAAAGGATTTTGGTAACATAAACATTTACAGTCGTACCTGGATAAGCGATAGTCCATGTGACCGCCGTATATGTCTCGCTTATAGAGGTTTATCTCTAATCCAAGTTTCTCGCTTATGGAAGTAGCTAGCCGGGACTATAAAATGACTAGCTTATAGAGGTTTCTCGCTTATCGAGGTTTGTATATCATAACCATCACGAATTAATTTCCACTTTCCTAAGTCGTAAAATAAAAGTATAATATGCACTAACTGTAAAATAGTCACAGAATCAGAAACCACGAAGCCACTTCGCCATTAACCGACGTAATAAATTTAAAACCAAAGCAAGCATTAAAGGCGAGGTGTGAGTGCATCTCCGCGCGACTGTACCTCCTATTAGTTACATTAACAGAGCGGACACGGAAATTCCATATCTATCCTTTATTCAAATTTATTGTGGTGCACTTTAATAATGTCCCGTATTCTAACCTCTCGAGACCGTTGAACTTTGCGGTCGCTGTTCGCACTTGTACGAAACTAATAATCCAACGCTCAGGTGACCATGGTATGGAATAAAAACAGGACATTTTGCTATCACTTATTTATTTAAGAAAACTCATTTAATGAAAAATTTAATCTTTCACTTTCCTTTTGTTGTAAAAAAATATTAAACCTAATGTGCAGTAGCTATTTTGAAATTATTAACAACTAAGTTTTATTTTTGGCACATTGCATACAACATATATTATACTTTAAAACGTAAAATCACGGTTACAATTTTTCGACACAGCTTTGCAAATGTTTCCGTTCTTAAGCGAGCAGGATTTCGGGAATAAAGTGTGAATGAATGTTTGTAGAAGCGCTTGCTTTATTTTTAATATCTTTCGAGTGAATTAAATGAATGAACTATATTTTTTCATAATAGCCATATATTATGCTGTAGGATGAATGTTCCGTTCAAAATGCTACATGGACAATATTTTAGTCCTAAACTTATCCGACGAATCTTCCAATCATGGTGTACTTAGCAAACCCTATACATGTACAGACACACTAGAAAGATGAATTCGAACGAATTAATATAACTAATTAATTTAAATAAAACAAAAGAAGTTTATTATACGATAAAAACTAAGATCTTATTAACGTAGGTTGTCTGTTATCGACAAGTCGTAGTCACACACAGACCGCGAGAATAATTTCATATTAAAAAAGGCGGTCTTGTATGATACTGGGATGTCAATGAGAAAGAGCAGGCAATTACACGAGCAATCGATATGCGCCTCGCGGCTACGTCTGTCGGCGCACACAGCGACCTCTATGTTTTATATTGTGTTGGAGACAGATGTACTAAGGCCAATATGGTAAACTATTTCTTAAGTGTGTGAGTCGAACCGTACATTTTAACTCTCGAAATTGTGTGGTTACCAGAAAATATTATTATTATCAACATGTTTTCAAAGACAATAGCCGTATGGCTTAATTAGGCCGATGTCGACGAAAAAACGGCTTAACGCCGAAGAAAAATCTCCGTTTTTTTATGTTGATAAGAGTAATGACAATATAAATGAAAATTACTAAAAAGTATTGTTTCGAATTGTACGTATGGTGAAAGTCATCTATCTTTGTTAATTATTCAATGATTAAATAAATTGTTTTGTTGTAGTTGGAGTTTTTTTTTATAAGAAAAGGGGGCAAACGATCATCGGGAACACCGAGGTGATCATCGACGCCCATGGACATCTGCAATACCAGAGGAACCACAGATACGTTGCCGGCCTTTGAGGTGATACGCTCGCTTCTTGAAGCAGTTGCCTCTACGAGACATGAAGTAAAATTTCATGCTTATATGAAGTAATTAATATTTTTTTTTTACTTTATAAAGCTTAGAATAAGTAAGCGAACGACCATTAAGCTTAGTATTTATAAACATTGAGAAAGTAGTTTAATGCAAAGAGGGTTAATTCCGTGACTGGAAGCAGTTTATTCAATTAACTCAATAAATAGCAGTCGCCAACGTTAAAGCAATAGACATTACGATAATCGTATATTGTGATATACAATACATTTATCGCCGAGAATCTTATGAAGGAAATCACACTTTAACACGCTAAAAGAAAAAAGAGCGTTAAATACGCGCGTATCAAACGCTCCTGACTTAAAATCATTCTTTTAATATTTGTAGATTTTTGAGAATTTAATAATATTTCCTTTAACCATTCCAAGTATGTTTGAAACATTTTGAATATGGCGCACAATAGTCGAATGTCGGGATTCGAACTCACGACCGCTAAATTGGCACTCCGTAACCGAAACCATTAGTCTATTGGCGCTTAAATTACGATACGTTTTTTTTTACGAGAAAAAACAAATCACATGCGTTCTGTATTCAAATAGAATGACAGGTCTATATTACCAACGTAAAGCAACTAATCCCGATAACAAATGTAGTTGTGATTTTTATAAACCTTGCAACTCCAGTCTACTATTATTTTTGCTATATTTTAGCTGGTACTTAACTCTCGTAGTCGAGTTGATCTATTGAAAATCCACTAATATTCCCTCTCCATATCATTTGAATTTTACTATACTACAAAGTATCGCATTACAAAACAAACTAAAGGTTAAATATGTACGAAACATATTTAAAATAATTACAAAGTAAACGTTAATTATAAAAATTCTAACTTAAAACTCATTAATTCACCATACCTCATAACTTAACACGATGTTTATCAACTCCGGTGAGCATTAATGTAACTTATAAAATATCAAATGCGTGTTGTAGTTTCATATTTTAACACGTCCCTCGTATTTTATACTCTGTTGCTTTTAAAAATATCAGCAATTTTATATTTTCATGTTTGATAAAGTCCACAAATTAATTGCAAATATAGCGTCTGAAGGTGGATTAAATTATCTAACTAAACTCTACTAATTTATTAAAAAGTCGTACTAAAAGTCGACTAATTAAAATAAGGTACTAGATTTATCATATTTAATCTACTTTCAGAAGGCTTAGGGGCTTTTTAACCCTCTGAGAGCTACAGTCAATAATATTTTTTCTAAGGACGTGTATTTATTTGTAATTGTATTTATTTAAATCTCCTATAACTTTATAAATGAGAAGATTCTGTAACCGTAATTCAATAAACAAACAGAGTTCACGTGAATGTAACGAACAACTCTATTGAAGTTCACAATAGGTTAATTGCTTTTGAAAGTTAACAAAACGATACCGGCCGTTTAGAGGTATGTAGCGACTGCGATGCTTGTAGCACACAAACGCGAAAGCAAATCAAAAGCGAACGGAAGCGAAACTCTAGCGCGAACACTATCATTAGGTTTTATTCACAGTAGTGAATTGATTAGCAAGGCAGTTTGGCGTATATTGAAAGAAACTTACAATGTCATATTAAAAGTTGTTAATTGATCACCTTGAGAAACCGTAAATGTATGTAGTTTTAGAGTACACTACGGAAAGATTTAAATAACAATTAAACGACTCTGAGAGTAAAAGTTAGACAGCAACGACGCAAAACATCACTGACAGCTTGTTACATGTTATATTGGGATTAGGGTAGTAGGTCTGTCTAATTATTAAAGATAAGCAAATCATTTATTTGGCTTCGCTTCTGGTTCGCTTTCGCTTCTCTGTGGTACAGACGTAATTAGATCCACGTGTAGCGTCCCTTATTTGAGCGGAAAATTGCTTCCATATTCGATCGTCATTGGCAGCGACGATACGATCATGCCCACGTTTGATAAGATTACCACCGCAATGTCCACGAAATTAATTAGTCCCCGGAGTATTGATGGTTTAGTTCCCCATTGATGGCTCGTGAAAGGTTAATTTGGTCTCGAGTCTTATTATGAAATAGGCATTATGGTTATGAAAATTATATAAGTTTTCAAAGCTGTTTTATTTTATTCTTGTATTATTTTTGCATATTGTAAAAATCTGTTTGAATATTAAGGCGTTACTTAGTTCTGCGTTGAACTTTAAAACGATGCTGAAACTCTAAAGATATTTAAAAATGTCTTGAAATGTTTTTCTCGAGTTTGAGTGAGTTATTTCCGTCGTAGAGCTTTGAAACCTTAAAAATGTTACTGCTTTTTCAACTTTTTTTAAACTTAAAGTTTTCCTTCGTACAACTTTTACGTTAGTTACAATTTTTTAATATTCTTTTACTTTTATAATTTTGAGCAAATGAGCGGCGAACCGAGGTAACCTTCGACGCCCATGGCATCGGGGAACCGCAAACACTTTGAAATAATTAAAAAGGAAATTTTAAACACGTCCCAGCTTTTCTAATTTATAGAGTGTAAACAGTGGATAACATTAGTAAATCCCAAAAAATAGGATGAATATGGACACGTACATGCTTGAGTGTTTAAATGTATAAAACAAATGAAAGAATCACAATTCTTTTTTTGAAATAACAAACATTTTTAGGGATTCATTAGAATTCCTTTGAGACTATCACGGTTCGTAACGAGGAGTCGTTGATAATACTGATGAAAACAAGCGGATAATTGATTAACGAGCCGCCACTCGACCTCGTCTCCAATTCAAATACCCTTCATTGTTTACCGAAATCTGGGGATTTTTTATGCTATCAGATTTTATACCTACGAAAGTGTTAATATCGAAAATAACTACGTAAATGTGTAGAAATATATAGTAATAAAGCTCCATTAATCTGTCACTGGGCGTAACACATTTCTAAATAGTATAGTTTCTAAGTAATGTCCTAAAATAGAGACAGGTACAACTTTCAACAACTCTAATTTTCATAATAGACAAAACTATGAACTTCCAGTTTGACTTTTATTCCCCCTGCGAGTTCTATACACTACGTTTTACGGTAGAGATTTTTACCTATGAATATCAAGGATGCTTATTAGTTACTACAGATAATAAAATCCAGTACATAATGTGAATTTTGTTGTCGTAGGCCTAAACTCACTTCGGGTTAAGCCTTTTACCAACCACGATAGTATTTAATTCGAGTAACAAGTAATTTACTAACTAAACATGTCCGAACAGCGACATTTTAGTAAAGTAGATTGGTAAATACCTGGTGCGAACAAGGCTTTGTTGCGTCTCCCTAGTACAGTAGAGTTGTTGTCACAATGCAATCTATACCAATATTATAAAGAGGAAAACTTTGTATTTTTGTATGAACTGAAATAACTCAAAAACTACTGGGTCGATCTTAAATCTTCTTTCACTATTAGAAAGCTACATGATTCCCGAGTAACATAAGTTATATTTTTTAATTCCACGCGGACGAAATCGCGAACAACAGCTAGTAAACAATAAAAGCGGAATACAATTTAATATTTTGAATATTAAATGCGGTCCACTAAACAAGTTAACGTATAATATGAGCGTGAAACAAAGCGCGGCTGTGCGCCGAATAAATTAATATCATTCAACAAACTACAAACAGAAACATTATGAATGCGTTAACAAGCTTATTTCGTATTCAGAATAAGTCTCGATTTATTTGTTGTTTTATTTTAAACCTTAGTGACTGGCACTGCTGACTTCATTAAATATTTAAAATAGACAAAGAAAACTCCATACATTTTTTGTGATCTATTGATCAGTTTAAAGCTGGCTACAAACGATTAGTTTTTAACTGTACAGTTTTATCTGAGAACTGTACAGTTCGACTGTGCAGTTCAAATCGACAGTTTTAACTATTTAATCAGTTTTTCAATTTTCAAAATGCTCAGTTTTTTAAACGTACCGTTTTAACTGCACAGTTAAAACTGACGTACATACGTTAATTTGAACTAAACAGTCAAACTGAACAGTTCTCAGTTTTGCTTACACACGTCAGTTTTAACTGCGCAGTCGAACTGTACTGTTAAACAGCATCTGTAGCCGGCTTAATATTTAAACATTCACTTGACTTGTATTATAAATAAAGTGGTATTGTTGTCATTTTGGATCCGAGTTTTTAAAGCGCTTAAGTATTAAAACTAATCGTTACCGAAACCAGACTAACTATTAGCCAGCAAACAGTTAAATAGAATTAAAAATATTAGTGGTAGTTTACGTGTAAGCAAGCTGGTAATTCAAATAAAATCCGATGTAGACGATCCAGATATCTGGTAAAAGGGCGGTGACAAACTGCGTGCTGTCCCGAGCCATTGCTCACGTTTAGTGCGGCAGCGGCAAGCAGGGTCATAGCTTACATTAGTTAGCCGCGGCCCGTCTGCGGACAGTCGTGTACGTAAGTACTTTAAACAAAAGCAGGATAAAATGTTAAAAAAATACGTTCTGGGTTAAATAAATATCAGAGATAATATAAAACACTATTAATAAGACTTATAATTGTTTAATTCGACAGGAAGTGCAAAAAAATCTTTTTTTTTAAATAACATCAAATTGCAAACAAATCATAGATCAACCTTACGCTGCAATTAAGACAAGCAAATAAATTAACGAAAACAGGGGGATTACCCAAAGTACGTTCGCTACGAAGCGATTCTATAGCGAACGTCGCAAATGTATGGAACCGACAATAACGTTCGATATCTTACACGTGACAATCACATGACTTATCGAATGTCAATATCATTTACATACATTTTGTCGATTCCATCAGCGATATCGCCAATTGAAAAATAACTTGGGTGGCCCCCAGATATAAACAAAGGTAATAATTCAATCAACGACGTTATTAATTTGTAAAGTTACCTCACAGTCATGAAGATTTAAACCTCGAGTTACTTAGTCACTTGTGACACATCTTGGTATGATTAATGTGAAAATAAGTGGCTACGTGTTGCTCGCGACTGTACCCGCTGGCCGGCGGCCAACTGATAATTTGATAAAAAGACTCTAACAAAGCGGCTAACTGCCAAACTCCTGCTTTATGGCATTTATTAACCAGTGTTGCCAGTCATTAGGGCGCTAATGTACTCAATAAACTGTTTACAGACTAATTGCTACTATTAATATGTTTTATTCGAATATATTTTAATGATTATCACTTGGTATAGGGATACTGTTAGATATATAATTAGTAATCATTGACTTTAAAGTCGATTTTATCTTCATTAGCAATGTTAGAAAACAAATGCATTGAAAAATTACACATTTCTAATAGTTACATGTTAGTTAATTAATTTACCCGATGCTCTTAGGTGAAGGAAAACATCGTGATGCAACCTGCACATATCGGCGAAGAAAATTAAAGATATGCCTGAAGTCCAACCAACCCGTAGTGGGTCAGTTGACTATGGCCTAGTCACTTCTAAGGGGGTAAGCTCCGCGCTCCGAGAGTGGGGACGTATAATGAGTTGGTGATGATACCAGAGTTAGAAAACGACAACTGCATTGAAAAAACTACAAAACATTTTTAATACTTATATTGTAGTTTAGTGTTAATTAGTTCTAACATTGGTCGTTTGGAAATTATAATTTTTTTTAAATTTTTAAATTTTTTTTTATTATGAAGTGGCAAACGAGCAAGCGGCCACCTGAATTCGCCGAAACAGCGAAGCGACTGCTGCCCATAGACATCTGCAATTACAGACGCGCTGTCTACCCTTAATCCACGGAGGAGGAGACCCACAGCAAAAGGATAATTCCTCTTCCTATGCGTCCCCTCCCCCATTAAATCCACTTCCCCTTCCCATCATATTCGGTCAATTTCGGTCAATAACATAGCAAGTGTCATTGTAGAGAATGACCACTGGTAATATTCTATTTAATTCGATATAAAATGAAAGCGTTGGCAAAATGAGTGTAATAATAAAGTTGGCCGCGACTCTAATATTGCACAGGTGTTTACGATTGCCACATACGACTACAATAAAACGTATGCTGGGGGCACCCAAAATACATTCGCTACAAAGCGATTCGACAGCAAACATCACAAATGTATGGAACTGACAGTGACGTACAATATCTGACACGTAACAAGAACATGACTTATATGTCAATGTCAGTTTTAAACATTTTTGTAGGTTTTATGAGCGATATCGCCAATCGAAAGATACTTTGACTTACATTTTAGTACAACATATTTATAAACGCATTTGTCCTGTATCCTTGTAAGAATATTATATTAAGATAACCCAAAAAGAGCAGAAACATTTCCAAAATTGAAATGTTTCCCTCCACATCACGTGCACATCAAAGGAGAAAAAACTAGGTCTGTGGTCCACGCCAATATCAAACCCTCTTCTATATAAATCTTTTATACCTTAGAAGGACGTTACGTGTGGTACAAGTTATCAGCTTTTCGAGTGCAATAAGTCTTAAAAAAGCAATTACTTCCTGTTTACAAAAGAGGTATTATTTCTTATATATTATTTAATATATTAATGGAGCTTTTCAAATTAATTCATTGTTGAAATTTATTTTAATTAGATACTTATCTACATTATTTTGAAATAAATTATATCTCAACCATGGATGATAATAATTATTTAATCTTAGTTCAAGTAACTTCTTGCCAAATTGTTAAAATCTATAAACTTATGTAGGTTTTACTGTACGCTACTTTCGTTTAAAAAACTAAAAACACTCTTATTGCTGATAAAAGCAAAAAATATTTTTTTCCTAGAAATTCTAACGCTATATTCTTGTCACTTGTACCACACGAAAAAAGGGTCTTATTATCAATAAGAAGTTTAATCCCGTGGGTGAAGGAAATAGATTTCATTGATCGATACAATTTAACAAATAAATTGTGAAAGATAGTTTTCATTTCGGCAAATTAAATATTAAAATATACCTAGTACCTATCATCTCTTGCGTTTTCTTTGCCCAATGTGTAGTAAGATTATCGTAGCTTCTTGGTTTAGAAAAGACTAAATAATGATGTAATATTTAAAAGTTTAAAACACCTCAATTTCAATATTGTATCTTCAAGTTTTTTTTATATTATAAAGTGGCAAACGAACAAGCGGCCACGTGAATTCGCTGAAATAGCGAAGCGACCGCTGCTCATAGACACCTGTAACTGCAGATGCGTTGCTTACTCTTAATCTACGGAAGAGGAGACGCACAGAAAAAGGATATTTTTTTCTATGCGCCCCTTCCTCACATTTCCTTATAAGAAAATGATGAGGACGGGAAAGTGAACTAAATTTAGGCCTCCCCTAATTACCCTAAAATATAAGCGATATAGCCCTCAAATTCTGTAGTAATTATACAGGATTGCGATAGTAATTATATTCCGAACCAATATCATATCTGTAATAAATCGCAACCGTTCACGTTCCTCCCAATGTCCTCGGAGACCCTTCGCTTCCAAATAGCATTAGGCCCTAATAACACGAGTGAGATTGTTTTGACGCAAGCAATGAGATTTAAGGGCACGTTTACGGTTGCCCCGAATTGAATTTATGGTATTTCATGATTGAAATGTTTTGAAGGAAATTATTTTACGATATTTGTCAACTTAAGACATTCATAGAATGTTATCTAGCTTAACTTGTACACACTAGGATAGTATTTTAGTCGAGTAGCAAGTAGCAAGTATCCGAACAAAGGATTTACTAATCTATTCTATTACAATGTTGCCGTTCGGACACGTTTAGTTACTAAATTACTACCCTAGTGCGTAGGTTTAGGCTTAAACGAGTTCGAACAGTAGTAAATCTTTTGTTCGGATAAATGCTACTTGCTACTCGACTAAAATACTATCCTGGTGCGAACAATAGTCGACTAAGATTTATGAGATAGTAGCTGTTGCCCGCGACTTCGTCTGCACGAAATTAAAATGTAGCCTATGTGGTCTTCAGAAAAAGTTCTATAACTTTGTTAAATTTCTTAGATATCCATTCAACTGTTCTGAAGATACCTTTAATCAGCTATACCTACATCCATCAATTGTAAATTTCACATTTATAATAATAGTAAGATTTAATATGGTGAAAATGTTTAGAATATTCCAAACAACACGTTTTCGTGTAATTCTCGCTTTAATTCCGATACTGTGTAACCATTAGCGGCTTAAAAGCTTAAGCGGTTTAAGTATTTTCCCAACTGACGACGTCCAGAGATAAGGATTTCAAAAAACAATTGCATTCGCACTATAAACCGGCTAATTCCGATATTGCACGACTGTTTGGATACGGTTGGCTTTTTGCATAGATTAAAGGAACCAGATAAGACATGACATATGTCATACTGACAGAGACTGAGACGCATTTATACGAAATATACGTAACGTGACAAAGACAGTGATATAAAACTTGGGTTCCTTTCACCGTATGCTATTTTGTTTGTTTGGGTCAAGTAATATGAGTCAGATAAATGTGATGTATCGCATTGTGGCGTTCCAAACGTATTTTCGGTGAACTAATTTTTCATACGTCCCAGACAAAGGCTTAAGACATGATATTATTGGTTTAAAACCGTAAAGTGATGCACACAACATAGCTATGACGTAGTCTAAGGTATTTTTTGTCCCTAAACCGTATACGCTACAGCCATTTCTATACCTTTCTCTTTCTACGGCTTTTTGTTACACCGCATGTTGGCGGTTACACTTTATCTGGGACTGCACGTTGTTTTCTTGAATTGCAAATTTCGCCAGCTAGCTGCGTTGTTGTGTTGTTTTTGTATTTTCAGACCAAAGTAAATCTACAGTAGAATTAGCGAAGCTGTTCTAAAAAAACCTTTTCAAAACAAAGATGCAGAATAATAAAATGGTTTTATGGAAAAATCAGCTGTAGATAACTAAAAATATCAAAGCACTAAGGCTCTTTTGAACAAAATCCATATAAGTATTCATTACTTCATTTCTTCCGTTAGAAAGAATCATTAATTAAAATTGTGTTGAACTATTAAAAACAAACGGCAATGCTAATGAGGAACTAGGAAGTTGCATAACTCAGGTAGACAAAAGTGACATACCGATAATTATCAACCCCAAAGACCCAAGAGATTTAAATCACGTCAATTTCATCACGTCAGTTCATTATGAAGATATAGATAGACAAACTGTATAAGTATATTTTATAGTACATCGTATTGCGACACTCCGAAACTAAAAGAACCCTAACCTTGTAGGGTTGCATCGTAATTAAAAAGCAAAAGGGGTCCAATTGCAAGCGAGTGCACAATAAAGCGCGTGACACACGGCAGAAAAAAAGATTATTCGGTGTATGAGCGTGCACTAATAATAGGCAAGTCGCACACGTGGTCCTTGTTAGCGCGTCTTTCAACACGTTAACCCTGCCACCGCCGTCAGTAATTGCCTCGTACATAACCAAATAAACAACAAGGGACGCCATGTAATGAGCGTGAATGTTTTTAGACTTTTATAGCTTGTTAAGGCATGAAATTGTGTATACTTTGATATAAATCAGACGTGAAACTTAAACCCCTTCGCTTGTCGATGTATTTTTGAGTCACATCTGCTCAATCTACCGAGTTATTAAAAATAATGTTTGTCATTTTGTATAGTTGCTTGATTTATTATCTGAGTAACATGTTTGTTGCTTTAAGTTTACGCCTAATAAAATTACGAGTAGTTATTCTCTAGTTAATATTGCGTTCCTCCAAGCATTAAAAAAATGTGTTTAAAACCAAAGATAATCAAAATGTTGAATTTTAGGTTCCAGCAACTGAGTCAAATATTGTTTCAGATTCGATTCTACTAAACTTCTACCAATAGATTGTCCTTTAATTGCCTCTTAGTTATCATTTCAATGTTTGTTAGTAAAGTTTTCATATTGTGGTGGTCTGTGAGGTATTGTAGTTATAATTCCCGCGGCGCGTCTCGTTAGTCGACCGCCTTATAGCATTAGTGGACCGCAGACGAGCACGTCCGCCGGGGCGCGGGGCGCGGGGCGCGCGGCGGAGGGCGCGGGGCGCGAGCTGCAGGGGCCGAAGGGGCCGCGCCTTGCAGACCAAGTGTTAAGTCCTTCTTATTAAAATACGAGTTTATTTTTAATTTTGAATTAAATTTTGAAATATTAGAATTGAAAATTGTTTAAGTATTTATTTTCTCTGAGAATGTTTACGAATTTCGTTGATATTACAATATACATTAGCTCAATATAATGATTTGTTAAAGGTTTTACTTTTAAAACGGTATTTCTATTTTGACTATTAAAAGTAATGACAAGGAAAGCGAAAAAGTACTAATAAATAAAATAAATGAGGTTAAATCTGAAGGAAGCTTAAAGAGTTTGTGTTCTTCAACATAAAGTAAATTTGTTCCTCCAATTTGCGAATTCCACGAAAGCGCGAACGCTCGACAAAAACTCTTGAAATGGCCCTTTAAAGAAACTTACTGAATAAAGTTTCGTTCACATTGAACCAGAAAGTAATACTAATTAAATCCTATTTTGTTTTTAGTTATTTTTCTTCCTTTTTACTAATAGTTTCTGTTTTAAATTTTAGTTTGATTATATATAGTGTTTGTTGGAAACTGACACAACTTTTTACTAAACTGTAGTAACCTTTTTCACATCTTTCTACTATCCGCGTTTGACTAGAAAGGAAATTTGTTTTAATTTATTTTTCTGGTAATGGTTTTCGCGTTCCTGATAATTATGTAAGTTGGTATGTTTTTAATTTTGTGTGATGTACGTACCGTGTTTCTACTGTGCCCGTGTCGGGCTTGTCAAGTCTTTTTAATAGAACATGGACTCAAAGTGTAAAGGTTTTGACCCATGATGGCCTCCATTTTCCGCAACTCCACGACTAGCGCGTACTTTGTGTGAATATCTTTGAATTTCTTCGCTGAAATGTGCACGTTGCATCACGATGTTTTCCTTCACCTAAGAGCGTCGGGTAAATATGTACATATGAAAATGGAAAAACACATTGGTATATGGCGGGATTCGAACTCGGGACCTGCAGTTTACAAGTCAAGAGCTAAACTCCTGAGACACCGACGCTCTAAAATAACTAATAACTTTACGAACATGGACTTTATAATTTTCTTTAAACTTTTTTGCAAATAGTGTGACCGAGTCTTTACCGACCCTTCGAACTGAGACGAAGTCGAGTCACGGCCGAGTCAATGATTTAAGGGCGCCGCCGTTGCTAATTGGTTGCGTTTATAAGACAACTGATGATCTCACACTAATGAGCGCAAGCGGCTCCAGACCGAGATATCAATCTATTACACCAGTTATAAAATATACGTTTATGGACTTTATCTCTCGTACTATGTTAATTGGTACTGTATACCCGGTTTACATTATTCCAGTGCAGCACTGATTTCAATCGCTGTAATGGTATAATGTAAACAAAGAATTACTTTAAGTTTGTTGATATTCTGTCTTCGTTATTAAGTATAGATAAATACGAGAAAGATAATTCCATCGGATTCGGACATTCGTCCGTCTAAATTGACGTATGTATCAGATCGGAATACTTCCTTTAGTTCAAGTTTAATAGTTCAACAGCACTAATATTTGCCTATTTGGACACAGAGAGCTTTAACAACTAGGCTATGAAGACATGAGAAGAAATTCATCAGTTTCCAAATTAACAGACCTTTGGGTGCGCAATCAACGATTACCATCTTGCGTTTCATGTTTTATTTAATGTTCATAGAGGATTCAGTTCACGATCGGAGAGAGTTGAGTCGGCATTTTCTGTGTAATTCGCCACTAATCAAATTATGGTCGTCGGTGCTCAACAACTTTTATATCATTAGTCGGCACTCTTTTATTGAGTTACCAGTGTTGTGTACACTGCAACTTTTGTATGACACAAAATTGGGAAAATATTGTTAATTCCGTAAAAAATAGATGCTGATATTCTATTTAAGGAGATAACAGGATATTTTCCGTAGTTACTTTACATACTATATTGTTGATTGCTGGTTGCATTATGCTCTTTCGGCTCGTCAAGGTCAAGTTTTTGGTAGTTCATATATCGTATACTTTGGAATATATCTCGTTTTGATATACGATGTACCTTTTTAACTCTTACCTTATCGCTTCGTGTAAGTTTTATTTAATTGAATTATTAGAAAACGTAGTATTTCAGCGTTTAAAGTTTAGTTTACGTACCTTGCCAACCCCGGTGGGTTCCTTGACGCCGAGGCGTCGCAGCAGGGCGGGAGGCGGCGCGGGGGGCGTGCGGTGCAGCGCTGCAGTGAAGCCTCCCGCCGGCGCCGCGTCTTCGTCGCGTCGTCGACGCTCCCTGTGCGGTGATCCCCCGCTGCATTTTGTTGTTGACGCCCTGAGAACAAGACACGCTTTATTAATACTTCAATGCACACTGTTCTTACAATAATTATGTTACTTTACAGGAAGGGAAAATGTCAACTATGGCGTAATTTCGACACTTAACATTAATCTCTCAAACATACAAATAAATAATAATAAGTATGGTGTTTTGTTGTAGCATGTCTGTCAAACATGAAAATATAAAGACTATTCAAAATTATATTGATCGATCTTCACGTCTACGAGTTGGACGACTAACTTTTTACGATATTCCGAAGAGGATGTTGCCATTCGAAACTCATAAAACAGTCATTATTCATTACAATGGATACCCGTCTACACAATGATATGCAACATCGTTGTAAAGGATTGCAACAGGCATGGGGAAATCATAAGTGCGATAGAAAACATTTTCGTTGGCTCAATACCAGACCATAGGAATTCGAACGTAATAAATGAATAGGACGTGATGTCCCGGCTGACCTTTTTACATTTTTCAAAAATTCTCCCCCGCGTCAATACCCCGGAGCATAAAGAGCCCTGCACACGATCCCGTGATGGATGGAGTCTACGTGACGACTGACTGTAGCTCGTATTTTATTTTAATACTACCCACCAAACGGCTTTCCTGGTCGGGGTTAAAATTGAAAATTCTCTCACAATATTGGAAAGTGGCTCGAAGGTGGATGACATCGAAGATCTTAATATATTAACATCGGTATTCATGCGGCGTCTTCTGCCGCATATAAACAAGGTATTAAAGATATTAATCACCTCTGAGTCTTTTTCCGATTGAGATCATCGTGAGACTTTGAATAAATTTTCTTAGAGTTCATGAACTGTATTCTTTTAACATATTGTTCATTAGAAACGGTTCTAAAGAATTCTTACCACGATTTAGCTGTTTGAGCTCCGTGTCCGAAAAAAGGTGGACAGATATGGCTACCTTTAACTTTTTTCAACACTACCGCACCACTTCAGTCAGCCCGTGACCGTGGCACATGCAACTGTGCCGAAATATCTGGAGCTCAATCAGCTAAATCGTGGTAAGAATCCCGTTTCTTACGAACAATTTGTTAGTAAAAATCAGGAAATTTAAAGTTGTTTATTCCTTTTGACTACGCATAAAACAAAGCTCATTGGTGAATTGAGATCTCTAATAAGAATAACTAAGATATTCTGTAGACAGACTGAGTGATCGTAACTAACATTTACTGACAAATACATAAAGAGGAAAATATAAAGGAGAACATTTTTAGAAGCCTTCCACGTATAAGCCGCATTACAACATTTGATAAAACTCAACTATGAATATCCCAAATGGTTGTTACCAATTGCAAATTCGTTGCAATTGCATATTCTGAATTAAAAATGGAACCATAATATGGTGGTAAGGTGCGGAGTGTGGCGTGCGGACGTCGCGTGTCGACTCCCCTCCCATTGTAATGTGCCGCGGGCTATTAACATTCTTCTATGGGAATGTTTAGATAACTCTCGACTTCTGAACGTTGCGGGCCCTTCGTGCAACGTATGTGCAGCGATAACGCGCTAGGGGCCCATGTTGACTAATTGAAGGGTCATGCTCGTATTGATTTGTTTGGTTCGACAGGTCGGCACGAATAGTTCATTTCAGATAGTTTCACTTTTGTTAAGGTATAAGTAAATAAAAATAACCATTTGTATACAAGTAGGTGATACCGTAGTACTGGTAGTAATAGTAGTAGTAGTACCAAGACCATAATAACTATCACAAATAGATGAATATGTCTGACTCTCCACTAATTGGTAAGGAAACCATGAAAGACAAATTGGTGAAAACAATATAAAAACAGCTCCTAAAACATGACATATAATGACAATACCACTCAAAGCTTTATTGGAATTAATTCAGTGGTCGGGAAACAATATAACATGCCCATACATTATTTACCCCTTGCATAAAAAGTTTGATCAAACATGTCCGCGTGACGTAAATCAATAGCTGTCAATTCGATGTCCGCTTCACTTAACATGATGGACGTTTGTGATACCACTTAGAGCGGTCATCCATCAAGATTGACGAACTCACCTTAGGGAAATGTATAGAAGAGGCTTTTGACTAAACGGAAGCCTATTGAAACAAGTTATTGACATAACACTGGAGTGTGTGTTCTACTAAAGTGTATAAAGATATCCTACTTCCCTTTTATATAACACAGGGTTTGTACAATGTTGTTTATCTTCTGCAACTTAAATGGCTGAATATTTATTCAGCCAGTGTTAGAAACTTCTATCAAAATGGTATGGTTAGGTAAGACTGTTGAAAACCAGATAGCGGTATCAAAATTATCAATAGTAACAAAATAATGGTTGTAACAATATGATGAAAAACAATAAAATGAATAAAACAACTAAATAAAAACCCGAGACAACGAAAAGGCTGTAGATATAATATCTAGCAATTTTCAAAGGATGTTTATGCCTGTATGATGTGTCTGATTTCACGGGCCTGTGCGCGCGCTCAAAACAATCCGAGAAAGGTCGAGACTTGACATTTGATAGAATGCTCCTCGGAGCATGAATAAGCCCACGAGAGCCTTTGCTTGCTTTGTATTTTATTATTTTAGCCGATTTTCAATTTTGTGACAGAAAAACTAGCGATTTAGTAAGTTCATAAGTATTATAGTACAGTAAATGTTGTGTCTGAGAAATGGCAAACTTGTACCTTATAAAACTTTCAGTACCTAAGCTGGGCTTTTAGGCCCCGGTGCTGTGCCTTGCGTGACGTCAACAATTCATCCTAACAGGGCATTAAGTCGTTCGTTTTATTTCTTTTTATTATTCATTACGCCATAATAGTGCTAAATGGGGTTATAAAATGTTGTTTACTTTCCTCTTTTATAGTTTTTGGGTATTTCGTTATTTGACATTTATTCGTTTAAATTAAAAATATTTTTGCAAAATGAATTGATAAACGTTTTGCGCAGTCATTTTTCGCACGCAAGGGTTAGAAAAAGAAGAACTTTGGCAACGAGGCTTACATAAATCAACCTCAATTTGATATTTTGTGAGTCGAGCTATTATCCTTTATAAAAATAGTAATGTTGCTCAAGTTTAACAAGTTGCAAGTTTAACATTCAGGCCCGTATAAAACCGATTTATTTTGTTTATTTCTAAAGTAGATATTGAAGTTCCCGCAGTATTCGGAATTGGAAACGTGGGTCCCGGTGTCGCGACATTAAAAATTGTCTTCCAAAACTTATGCACGCTATGAAAGTTTTGAATTCAAACAATTCCAGTTTACACCTTTTATTCTTGACTAGACGATTTTTTCAAACTCCGCATGGCAGCCGGCCAGGCTAGGAATAACTTTTACATGCAGTGTCACGCATTATTATTTATTGCAAATTGAACTTTATGGCGTCGACGTAGAGATTGCTGGCACGTTTTGTATCGGCAAATATAAGTTAGCATAGCTTGTATTGTTTGGGAAAATGATGGCAATAAATATAAAGGAAGGCCTTTAACAGGACCATCCAATCGCGTCGAGGCGGACTTTTCAATACGATAGACACATTTTAAGCAGGTTTTTTTCTTTTTACTTTCCAAGCTGAATACAATGTTCGTAGCGGGTTACACAACGAATCATATTTTATAGGTGTACTATTTTATTATATTTATACTATTTAAAGCATAGAGATTTATATCATAGAATACTTTTACAAATAGCAATTAATATCCTTTGAAATCTTTACTAAATTATTTAAATAAGTAAATGCAATTTAATACTGGTTAAGTGTATCTACATTTTTGAGTAAAATGCCGACGAAAATGTAATCAGACGCCGAAAGCGAGAAATGTGTTGGCAAATGCGACAGTCATTTTAAATTCTAGTTGTTTTTATATGAAAGAGTGTGTCAGAGGGGATTTTAAAGCTGGTAAGTGCCTCCCAGACAGTTTTCATTTGTAAAGCCCAGCGCTACAAAGAACCTGTAGAACTTTCAACAGTTCGCTAAACAGGAAAACTTTTAGATTTCTAATCTTTGCAACTTTGTTACATTGTTCTTTTTTGTTCATTAAGAAAGAAATCTTACAAGAAAGAAAGTTCAAGTTGCAAAATTAATTATTTATTTCATTACTTAATGAATATTAAAATTAACTGATTAAATTATTACTAGGGGTTGAGCTCTTGTCTTGTAAACTGCAGGTCCCGAGTTCGAATCCCGCCATGTACCAATGTGTTTTTCGATTTTCATATGAACATATATATCCGACCTTTTTACGGTGAAGTAAAATATCGTGATGAAACATGCACATATCGACGAAGAAATTCAAAGATATGTGTGAAATCACGCAAAATACGCGCTAGTCGTGAAGTTGCGGAAAATAAAGCCCATCATGGATCGAACTTACTTACTTTAACAATAATTATGGTGATTTTACTATTTATTTCGTATTCCTTCTTTTTTGTTTGCACGTCATTTTTTTTGTAATATACAGGGTGATATCATAACTCTGTCTCGTCAGACGCACGAGCCGCATATTAATATGGGAGGTGGCCGCTTTGTGTATAAAACTCTTCATTAGACAGATCATGGCATTGTTGCGTGCGGGGAGTTTGTTCCTTTTTATAGACGAATCGGGGATTTTTTCCAACCCTTCGTGCATGGTACAATTGATAGGAGAACTACAAACTTTAATTTATGTATTTAAAATTAATAGTTGTTAGTTAAACAGTATTGTTTTTCATAAATATATTAAGATAGCATTTACGTATCCTGAATTCAATACATTTTTAAACATTGTAATAACTACCTTAAATGGGTAGAACTAACGCATAATTTGCAATATAGAGGTTTTCGCGTCTCAAAAATGCATAACATGTACAAAACTTCCAGCGCTTTTTTAATAAAAATCGTACTAAGTTCAACGCTTAAACGTATTTTATTTCTACCGCTGTTCGCTTATGACTTCTCCGTCATAGATCATCCCTAAACTGGGCATGCGTGTGTGATGCGTGCATTGTATTGCTTGATGGTAAAGTTTCGGTAAAGGGTGCGTCCGATTTTTGCTGCGTCCAGTACATATTAGCTAACAAAAGGGACCATTTGTGAGGATTAAGTGAGATTACTGATGCTAATGGCAGCTATTATAAAAGTAAAAGACGAATAAATCACTATCTTTTGTTTTTTTCTGCTGAAAATCTGTTGATAATATGTTCTTAGTACTATTTTGCACTTATTACTTAATGCTATTTGTAAAATGTAATAATGAAACAATACCCTCTTCAGATTATAGACACTAATAACCTCCTTCTGTTGGAAGTCGCTTAAAAACTGACGTCTGTTTTAACTGTGCAGTCAAACTGTACAGTTAAAACTGACGTTCGATCGTGCGGTTAAAATTGACGTCTGTAGGTGAAACTGAGAATAGTGACAGTTTTAACTGCGCATTCAAACTGTGCATTTAAAAAACTGAACGTTTGTAGCCGGCTTTATGAATTTTAAAATCTAGTATTGTAAACAGAAAGTGCATATGCTAGTAGTTATTATAAAAACATTAAAATACTAAATCATTACTCAACCAATAATTTCAAGCATTGAAAGAAATTTTCTATTAAAGAAAACATAATAGAATCACTAAAAGCATTATTTTCTCCTCGTATTCCGCTTAGAATGCATTGCCAAAGGTTATAAAGCTACCGAAGATTTACATATCTTTCTAATCGAGAACCTCGTTTAAGGAAATAGAGTGTTGAGCGTTAAAGATTCAAATCTCGCAGTTTGGTACTGAATAAACTGCGCGCCTTTAAAACCAATTCCAGTAGAACGATTTTAAAGTTGTTTTTGTTATAAAGTGGCAAACGAGCAAGCGGCCACCTGGATTCACTGAAATAGCGAAGCGGCCGGTGCTCATAGACATCTGCAATTGCAGATACGTTGCCTACCCTTAATCTACGGAGAAGGAGACACACAGCAAGAGGATAATTCCTCTTCCTATATGTCCCCTCCCCCCCCATATCCACCACTTCCCATCGTTTACTTATAAGATAAAGATAGGAAGGGAAAGTGGACTAAAGTTATTAATTTAAAATATTACCACATAAACAACGGTTTTTTAATACAATTTTAACACATTATATTTACTTACTGCCGCACTCGCCGAATTTTCAAAAATCACTCTAATATTTAAGAGCGTCTTACATGTTGAGTCCGCGATTAAACTCCAAATTCTACGGCAATCTCGTTTAATTTTGACTAGAGTTAGATTTTAAGCGACGCTTAAATATAAGTGGCGTCTGAACATTCGGCCGTCAGTCTCATAAAATGACCAATAGAAGTTATTCTTCGTAGAGTTAATGTGAGAGACTGTTTAAGTACCCTTCAAACGACCGTTAGTGCCGAAGTTAGACTTCATTACATTACTGTTTATAATAATGGAATAGTTTGTGATTTGAGCGTTTTTGTTATTGTTTCCTTTAACGCTTGTCATGGTTAAAAATGGCAGTAAATCTGATTCAAAAAAAATATGTTAACTTCAAGTAACTTCCACCCCATCTAAATAACAGCACATTGTCGTTATGGCTCCAGAGCCAGTAACTTATACCCCATAGTCCCAGGACTATGGGGTATAAGTTACTTGGAACAATCTTTACCCTCTCGACTTCGAAGCTTTGACGTTTATAAAATAGGAATCGTAATCCTGCATTCACACGGACGCTTTTTCAACATTGACGTTTTTAACGCCCTCGTTCATTATGAGCGCTGTAAAATGACTCTTGTTTCGTTCACGCAGCGCAATCCAACGCTGCGAGATTAAAATGACGTGTTTGAAAAGCGCCGCGTTATGACACATGGAGAGGCATTTGTTCTAACTCAACGCTTTTTTATCGCGCGTTAAAAAAACGACCGTGTGTAACGTAACGCCCCGGGGTCTTGTAAGACTATAAAGAAGACTTTTCACGTGCTCCACAGCTCAGACTCGGAGTTACGATGTTACTCTATGTTGTAGCAGAAATGTAGTGTAACCTCCTTGATTTTTGTATGTATTTTAAGAAGGATATTTGAAATTTGACACTTTATGTCAGGGAGTTGAAAAAGTAAAACAATTAAAAGCATATTTTACAAAAAAAACGTTCTTTCTAATTGCGGAGACAAAATTCCCCAGCAAGACAACCCGCCACAATGTCTATTTTATCTGTACAGTAGACACGTTCCAGATTTGCGGGTTCTCTTGTAGTAACATTGGAATTAGTGACAGCGTATTCTAAAGGAGTGAAGTTGTGTATAAACATAGTAGTAGAGTAACGAGGAACTTTATGGTAGGTATAGATTCTAGAAGGTTGGTCAACTTAGGACGTTGATGGGTTTTCTGTTGTTCAGTATATTAGTTGGAAATGGATCAAGATAATAATGAAGGTTTGGTATCTTGATATACTTATTTAAAAAAATGTTAATAATACATACAATTAAAAATCGAAAGGTAAAGAAGAATCTAATAGTTAACCGTCAAAAGCTTTTCAATTAAACAAACACTCAATCCAAAACAATCCTCATCCAGCCGACATATAGACAAAACATGGGAATGCGTGAAAAAATACATTTCAGGAAGGGAATACAAAAAACGAATAAAAATAAACGTGGAAAGAGGAATTCCGGGAGTGAGCGGAAATGAAATACCATATTCGTTGCCGAAACCCCTTGCCGGCGGGCGCGGGGGGCCCGGGGGGCGCAGGGGGCGCGGCGGGTCTGCACCTCGGGTACTGCGCCGTGCAAGACAAATGATCTACGGACACACTTTATTTAATACTGACGACTGCAACACGTTGGTAGACTGTTAATGATTGTTGATGTGAGTAACAAAAGGTTAAACCTTTTAGGTACATAAAGTTTCTTCTTCTTCCAGCTCGACAGTCCTATGTGGGTCTTGGCTTAGTCCAGCTTTAATAACACTATAAATTAGTATGTACTAGCTTTTGTTTGACTTTTCGCGATGAATAAAAAACGTAATGCTTACAAAGTGATAATGTAACTTTCGAATGGTGAAAGAATTTTTGATATTAGCCGCGAAGTTCTTTTGTTACTTACTTACAAAAATACAAACCTTCCTTTTCTATATTAGTATAGATGAAGGAATAAGCGAATGAAAAATTGTTTAAACTAGCTTTACTAAGTTGATACAATGCAATAAAGTCCATAGAGAATAGTTTATTAAAATAGCAAAGCCTTAGCCGATACGTATGGGAAATGCAAACGGTTTTTACACATCAGTTAATTACTGAAAGTAATGTATAAATACTTTCATACCAACATGGAACATCGTAAAAATTGTTGAAATATTTGATAGATTTCCATTCATATTAACAACTAGCTGTTGTGCGCGACTTCGTCCACGTGGTATTTGGTAATATAACCTATGTTACTCGGGGATAATGTAGCTTTCTTATGGTGAAAGAATTTTTGAAATCGGCCTAGTAGTTGAGTTATTTCAATACATAGAAAAATACAAAGTTCCTCTCTTTATAATATTAGTATAGATGGAATGGATGGATGGTTATCTACACTAAATTATGTACATAATAAATGAATTAATCGCACAGTTATTAGAAATAGGACTAAACATTAGCTGAGTTCCACAAATATCTAAATGTTTACAACACGCGGTGTTAAATGTATGTAAAATTATAACAGACCAAATGAGCTACATAATTTATGCGCCAACAAACAATGAAGTGAGGTCGGGGCCGCGCTGCAACATTTCCATATATGCTAAATTGGGTGCAAAACGAATTTCGCATAATCATCGTTGCGGCAAATTGCAACTTACATTGTGTTATTGATATTTACCATGACCACCTGAATATGACCGATGAATAGAGCATTGCTATTAAGTTGCCGGCATGTTAACCGTGCATTTACTTATGAATTGACAAGTGTAGTGTGTATAGTTCAATTTTACGATTAATTTTTGAAATACAAGAAAGAGGCACATCTGATATACTGATATCAATCTCAGCGACACGTTTAGCACTTTGTAGACTAGGGCTTAGATATTAAGTTAAAAACGCTCTATTTTCGAAAGATAAGAATGAGTTATTAAAAGGATTAACTGTTAAGTGATGGAAGTCTTTTGGGATGACGAGCAAGAATTGTTTTCGAGAATGGCTGGGACTGATGCAAGGATCACGAACGTGCTTTATGTAGACTTTATGGAAATAAAGTGTCTAATTTCGTTGAGTTTTAAAAATACGTCCCCACCGAGGGGCTCGGAGCCTACCCTTAGGGGTCACTAGGCCATAGTCAACCAGGGTGGCCCAGTGCGGGATAGTCGACTTTACACATATCTTTGAATTTGTTTGATGTGATATGTGCAGGTTGCACCACGGTGTTTTCCTTCACATAAATACCTAGTTTAAAAATCATTTTCTAATGTTACCACAACATTACAAAATAGCGATAAAAAACAAAACAAAGGGGGCAAGTTGAAATCTATTCACATTAATTTATTAGGCCGTTTTAAATCGCGCCAACTGTAATCTTGATTAACTATTTAGATAAACGCGACAAATCGAGCGCGCGGGAGCTTCCTTTTGTTTGTTGAGCCCTGTCTTATCTTTACTTACCTTTATTACAATGTAAAGTGACAACTGATGAAATTCAACGAAATCATTTAAATAATGTCTCACTATGATCAAAATTGTCGTTAAATTGAAAGATAAATCTTGAAGTCATTTGCTTAGAAATTGATTTTATAGATTGCTTCATAAAAACGTTGAGTTTATGCTTCTTCTATAAGCCGGCTATTGACGCTCAGTATTAACTGTACAGTTCGACTGTACAGTTTAAATTCACGTATGTACATCAGTTAAAACTGAACGTTTGTATCCAGCTTTATACTTCTAGAATCTCTTGCAATGACTTTGAAATTATTTGTTATTTGTCGTATATTTTGAACCCCCCGAACTCTTGGGACAGAGCAAATGCATCCCATCAAGCGCTTGCAAGCGATTGATGCGCTGGATGGTCGAATGAATTATTTAGGATAAGTATTGTGGCTTTCTAACACTAGAAGCGCTGAGTCGCTTTGAAGTGTGTATTTAGACGGCTTTGTTTACATTAATGTAGAGCTTTGAAGATTGTGAAAATAATTAACGCTGTCTCTTATACAATAATCTTGTTTTAAACGTTTATGATTTTGAAAAACACGAACGTTTTTTATTTTTAATTACGACATTATGTTAAATACGTAATAGGTAGTACACAAGTGTAGATTTACCATAATTTAGAATAAATCGTTGCTTTACATTAAAATAACAACTTCATTAAAAACATCTGTAGTAATAATAAAAAATAGCAATTTTGTTTAATACAAAAATCTTCATTCAATCATCAGTTGAAGTTTGTAAAATAGATTGGAGAAATAAATCACGTTAGAAACTTTTGATAAAGTCAAAAGAGGTAGACTTAAAAATCGATCGTATTTTACGTAAAATTTTAATAGAACAGGGGTACCACACAGACAGACAGTCATGTTTATCTAGTTGCAAGTTATCAACGTGCTGCACTATCGCAAACAGCGGGGAGACACCCCTACAGCTCTAATGACGACGCAAATGCAGCGTTTATTGCTTCTGTTGGCGCAGATAGTGCCCGATAGCCGCACTAGGTACCTACTAGATATAGCTACATACTATTGAGTCGTTAGTAAAGCCGCAGATTGTTCTATTTGGGACAAAATTTAGATGTAACTGTAGACGGTTTCGTGAATACGGAGTCTATTTCGTGTTCATCTTATTGGAGTATTTCAATTCTAATAATATACATAACTATCTGTTGCATACGACTTTGTCTGCGTGGAATCAAAAATATAGCTTATGTTACGTAGGGATAGTGTAGCTTTTTAATGATGAAAGATATTTTGAAATCGGCAAAGTAGTTTTTGAGTTATTTCAGTATATACAAAAATACAATCTTTCCTCTTTATAATATTAGTATAGATTAATGACATAGACCTAATTTTTATTCGTCTTGTATGAATTGGGAAATTAGTAGCATCGTTTTTCAATATCTTTTATTGAAAAAAATACTTTTTCCTTCACTAGAATTTCGAAACAGAAAATTACAGAATTTTTATTGAAAAAGAGTAATTTGAAAGCTTTCAAAGCGACGCGGAGCTTTTTCTGTCAAGTTCATCGTCGTTCGACTTTCATTTGTTTGCAATCGAGTCGACAAGTGTCCGCTGCAGGGCGCATTAAGCAGGCTACAGACGCTCAGTTTTAACTGTACAGTTCGACTGCGCAGTTAAAACTGACGTGTGTAGGCAAAGCTGAGAACTGTACAGTCGGACTGGGAAGCTCAAATCAACGTGTGTACGTCAGTTTTAGCTACAAATTCGAACTGTACAGTTAAAACTGAACGTTTGTAGTCGACTTTATTAAACACCTTTCAAATACTAAGCTACATTATAATATTTAAAACTAGCTATTGTGCGCGACTTCGTCTGCGTGGAATTAAATAATATAGCCTATGTTACTCCGGGATAATGTAGCTTTATAATGGTGAAAGAATTTTTGAAAGCGGCCCAGTATTTCTTGAGTTATTTCAATACAAACAAAAATACAAAGTTTCTCTGTTTATAATATTAGTTATAGATGTACTCTAAACGTGAGTTTACCTCGACATAACACCTTAAAACATACTCCTATGTTTGTTTCAAAGGCAGCAAGAGAAATAATTAGAATACTTTGCATTTTGGATATTTTATTATTCAATTGTGAAAGACACTACCGGTTGAATTATGAATCGAATCTTAAAGTAAGCGCCGTTTAAAAATTAATAGATTTCATTTATCTTGAATTTACATTTTAATCATGGTCTTATCATTTAATATGCTTAAATGACGTTTTAAAAAGTTACCCTAAAGGCTCATAACGCCACCAACTGAGTAAAGATTTAATAGATACTTCTGTGTAAATCTTCCCTAAAGCCTCCCTTAGTCCCTACTTAATGTTTAAGCTACTAAGTGCGATAGTAAACATTGTTCGTGAGGGTAATGATCTAAGTTTGTAATCATTTACTCGATATGCTGTAATATTCCTTTTTCGTAACATTACGCTGTGTCGTGGTGACGATGATGCGTTCAGACCGGTGTGTATTACGTTTCTTTCCCCCACTTTACACTCATTACGTCTTTATTCCGAAACGCCACGCACTAAAGATGTAGTAAGAAAGTGCTAGATGTGACATGTAATTACATTTTCAAATAGACGATGAAATTAAAATTCTCTGGCAATAATGTGATGATTTATTTTATTAATAAGTATTACATTAACAAAAGTAGAGTTTGCAGCAGCTTAAGTTGTACGAATTTCAGCTCTATTAATACAAGATAGAGAACAAATCTTTATAGATAAGTCTATACAGAGTCACTTCTTTCATTATCAACAACAAAACACTATGTTCTTTCTTTTTGTGTTATTAATGATTTAGACACATCCAGCAATATAAATCAATGTTCCCAAAAATTCCATGGCGCACGCAACATTAGTAAGACGGTTGCGGGTGTGAGGGAGGCATTAGATTCGTTCCCGTCTCGGAACATTACCCTCGACCACCAATGTAACTCTCAGTTATAAATATGCCATCGGGGATATGACGCGATGCTCGAACTGTTCCAGCACAAATGGACTTTTTTGTTTACAACATTGCCTACAATTTTTCATTCGTTGTAATTCGTTGCGTTGTAGTTGTATTTTTAGATTGAACAAGGTATAAAATTACGCGTACAAACGACTGATTGGCAGAGTCTATTAAACTTTTACAACTCTTTAAGGACGATTAAATAAAAAGTGTAAACAACTCCTATTGGGTGAAATAAAAATAAATATTGTAATACAAGCTATTCTGTTCCACTTTTAAATAAGCTAGGACATCCAGCAAGACGGTTTTTAATCTGCACAACTTTTACGATACGTACTGTCACGTGCATTGAATGCACGAACATGCAGCAATACAATTTTGAACCTTATTCAAGTGTGTTAAAGTTTAAAATTAAATAGCGTATGTTATAAAATGTATAAATATTGCAGTGCACTATTCTAGAACACTAAAGAGCGCTTTGAACATGGGTTATGCTTCAGCTGGCATGAACGCCACCTTTACTGCCGTTATCTAAATGCCTCTAGCTCTATATTATGTTATATTCTCTTGCTTCTTACAACTTGATGCCCTACTTACAGTGTAATCCGTGTCGTGTGGTGCTAGTACAAGCGATTATGTTTTAAAGGCATATTAAATAACAGCATACATTGTTGCCACTGGTTTTCATACACGATATATTAAAATACATAGTATTAATATAAAATATAACTTTACGATGTAGTGACTTAAGTAGTACCGTTGTTTCTTCAATAAACATATATCTTACAAATCTTGTGTACCGAAATGTAATTGGCCATCTAGCGTGGAATTAATAAAAATTATTGAATTACATTAGCTTATATTACTCTGAGATAATGTAGCTTGCTAATGGTAAAAGAATTTTTGAAATCGAATAAGTAGTTCTTGAGTTATTTCAATACATACAAAATATAACAATCCAAAGTTTTTTTTTTATAATATTAGTATACATAAAAGTATTTTACGAATCTTTACGATATATTTGGACAGTTAAGTTTATCGTGGTTTTGTATTTTAAAGTTGTTTCTGTTCTAATTGTTAAGTTTCTATAATTAGCCGCCTCAGGGATGCAGCGCACAGTAGGACCACACCCTACTTTAAGAGTCCCCCATGGCTACGAGGCAGTTAATGCCGTGTTACGGGATAATTAATATCAGAGTAGACACTATTTTATTTCATTACTTATGCGACAGCAACATGCCGTATATTTTGTTTAAGTCCCAAGTTTGTATGAGGAAAGTTGTTGCTAACAATAGTACAGGCGAGAAGATAATTGACTCACTTTATTGGGATTGAAATTATCATCTCGTTGTATAAGTTTGTGTAAGTCTTTTTTAGTTTTGATATGTTTTTTTTCGTTCGGTGAAGATTTTTGTTTAGTTAAGTTATAAGATTAATACATTAAATCGAGAAACAATGTTTTGAAAATTAATTAACCAATAAGTTCGTGAAAAATAATCAAAGCAAAATGAGAATCGTGGGGATTCACTAAAAAATAAGATTACGTTAAATAGACCACTTCTGTAACTTAATAGGTTTCTAAGTAAAATCACATTGTCTTTGTAGCGAAAGCACTTTTCATCGTGACTGTACCAAGCTACTGACAATATTACGTACTTGTTGGAGCTTAACGTGTTCTTAAGTAATAATGGAACAAAAGTACAGCTGAGGCATAAATCTTGACAAGTTACATGTGCTATTGTTTATTTGTTACAACAGAATACGTGCTGACTTCGAGCTTCTCGCAATTAGCTGAATCAAGTTTAGTGTGCTAACGACAAATATGTTTAACAAACTAGCTGATATCTTTGTCTAAGTGACTATCACGAATGTCCTTATCCTTACATAGTATAAAACAATAACGCTTTTTTATGTTTGTTATATATGCTTGAATTTTTAAAACTACGCAACGGATTTTTTAATAGATAGAGTGATTCATAAGGAAGGTTTATATGTATAACTAGCGACCCACCCCGGCTTCACACGGGTGCAATTATGATTAGTATGGCTGTTATATACAATATTTTTTTACTGGATTTAGTGTCAGTATTGCACCCGAGCGAAACCGGGGCGAGTCGCTAGTATCTCATGAAAATACAAAAATTGACTGATAAATCTGTGTTGCGTGTTGTGATAAATTCGTCGTAGGTCTATGATTATCAATAGGTAATTTCATGTAACGTGGACTGATGATATAATCGAGGTGACGCAAAGATTGGCTCACTCTGAGCAAAAGCAGAACAGGTTGGAAGAAGAAGGAGGAGGCCTGTACCCAAAGAGGGATGCATATTTGCAACAAATAAACTAACAAACAAACGATCAATACAAAAAAAAATAAGTTTTTTAACTAACAATACTAACAAAATGAAAGTGTACAAATATGGAAATAAAAGGCTATTATTATTCATATTTGCATGTAACTTAATCTCGATTATTATTTTCCTATTGGAAGAATCTTTACTTTGGATTATTTTCCGTCACTTCAAGTCGCATATTCAAAGTAAAAAGATAGCGTTTTAATATTCCCGTGCGACGATGCCGGGAGTCAATTTATCGCCGGCCCTGTCTATAGCACGCGGATGTGACAACGGTATACGGGATAAGATTGCTATAGTATAGTTATATACTGTTTACTCCTTTATTTTCATATTAAAATGTGAAATGGAATACTTCAGTTTGTGTTGTGCTAAATAATAAAGTGTCTTTCAATGATCTAAAGGTCATCATAGTGTCTCATTTCTTTCATTAATGACGCCTATTATTTTTAGAAAAAACTCGCCTGCTTTTGGTAGCAATCGCTAGTTGTAAGTATTTCAGAAAACTGTCAAAGAACTAGTTTAGGATATTCATAAACGTTAAACCGCTTTATTCCGAAACGAGAATCAGTGTTATAACTGTTGTACTTACTACGTTTGGTACTGGTATAATCATAAAATTTATTCAAAAATACAGAACATCCTTGTTCCTGGTACTTCTTATGATACATAATTTGGTCCAATGAGTCCCCTGGTCTATCTTATTTAGTTCCGAGTGTTCTCCAGTATCGTATAACCGACGTCTTATTGGTCCTCGTTTATCGCAGTACATAAAGGGTGCTAAAGAAAGTTTTTTTTAGTACTTTTGTTACCTTCCAAATTCAAATATATAAAAGTACATTTTTTGTACGTTTAATATATTTTAATGAGACTTCCCATAAATCATAACATTCATTTAAAAACGACAATAAAACAGTTGAAGACGAAAAATAATTAAAATTTTCATCAGACGAGAGGACGCACCGCGACTGAAACGGTCGCTTCATTGTCGCGAGTTTTATAGATTAATAACGAAAGGGACACAAAGATGGGGACTTTAAAACCTTTCCACCAAGAAAATGTGTATTCGAAGGAAAAATGAACAAGTAGATAGCTTGTGGGGCTACGAAAACATCGTAGTCTTCGAATATGTAATATTACAATTTTTTTTAGATTTTTTCATTATTTGTGAATTTTCAATAAAATATTTTGCAGTTGTCTTACAATGTTCCTAGTCTTTCTTACTAATTTAAAGAATGACATAAAATAAATGGTCAATATTGGTGTATTATACTCTAATTTTTCATTGAACAATTTAAAAAATGAAAACAAAACTCAAAACAAAGCAAAATTAACTTTGTAACTAATCTACAATTCCTCAGACGATTCGATATTATGGATATAGACATAAAGGACATTTATATAAAAGTATTTGACATTTTTCGTATTTAAAATAATAGGGGGAGGGCGAGGCAGTACGCACCTGGGACAAGTTTCATTCGTCCTATGAATACAAAGAAGTTGTCGCGGACTCCTTGCGTTACGTAAGGATCTAATAATATAATTTTCTCATTAAAATTGGCTTTGTGCTATGTTTATTAAATTGTACGTGTCGAAGAATTCGTAGCGAAGTTCGTTTCCCTTATAATATTAAAATTAATGATAAATTTAGTTATTAAATTAACAAGATAAACAAGTGAACAGATTATTCTAAAATTTACAATGAGTAAATTATTATTTTAAATAATACATCTCAGAATAATTGTACCGCAAACCGGCTAACAGGATCCCAAAAAGGGCTGTTTAATTTGAAAATCGAATCAAAAAACAAAAGCGATTTAATTTTACAGTTCATTTTCCGATAACAATAGGCTTCGATATCAATCAACCGTCTCTGAGGACAGATCGAAGAATAGATTCTATAGCGGGTCGACTTTTTAACAAAATTAAAGTCGTTTGATTTCCCTCAGCAAAGGCCCGGGGCCCGGTAGCTCAAATCATCGGTCCTCGCTTGCCTGATTACATTATGCAAAAGATATCTCGCCCCTCTCTTGTCATCTATACTTGACACGGCTATATTCTTCACAAGAAGTGGCTAGTTTTCAAAATCAGCAACTCTTTTTTAATATAAACCTGTGGTATTCTCGTAAGTTCTTTTAACAACACTAAACAAGCTAAATCGTACTCTTTGTGTCTAACAATAGTCCAATTGCTAATTTCGAATCCACGAATTAATGCCCAAACCATAGTATTGACATTTTATTTTTATTGTAACGTCATTATAAAATTATAAATATGTAACACTTGTAACAAAAATAAATTAATTTCATGGTTTCGTTGCCTCTTCCAGTTTTTTATATTCTTGATTTTATATCTTTGCTACAAAGTTTTCCTTAAACAGATATCTTTGTAAGAACGTTTCATCAGGCCCGTATTCGGGACATCGCAAGATTAGCGTGAAAAAGTATGTTTCTATTTAAGGGTGGCATTTCTTTTCAAATTTACGACATTCCGAGAACATCTGCGGCTACATCGAGTATTTCAGATCGAAGTGGAAAGTGGATTTTGTCATTTTGGTTTTATTTAAATTATTAAAGTTAAGTTATAATTCATAAACGCTGACAATATTTTAGTAATCGTTTAAAGGTAGCGCTACGAAAGTGCTACGAAATTTTCTATATCAAATCATACTATTTCTTTTATATTCTTTTAACGAAGCTTATGAGATTAAATACTGGCTGTTGATCGTGACATCGCGCGGAATTAAAATATAATAGCCTATGTTACTGGAGAATAGTGTAGCTTTCTAACGGTGAAAGAATTTTTGAAATCGGCCCAGTAGTTCTTGAATTATTTCAATACATACAAAAATACAATGTTTCTCTCTTTATAATATTAGTATAGATATAGATTAAATACGATAATTAAGGTTGCATTTTAAACCAATGACTAAACCATCCGTAAAAGACCTTCGTTATGCTGTAAAATGTGACAAAATTTCCTTTTGTTCTTTAGTTCATAATCATTACCGCAAAACGCGTGATACAAACGTAAAACCACATTTGTGAACTAAAAGCTGTTACTTAGCTCATTATGGTCTACCACTCATAATAGTAAATTATACGAAGTGGAAAATACCATCTTTAACTACTACGGAAGGGCGGGAAGTTGGATAGCTGCAGGGCTGCGGCGACGCGGGCCGCATTGGCTCGCTCCAGGGCGGCGCGTTGCGGGCCGCGTTAACGATCCCGCTGCGACCCACGACGCGTCTATTGGCTTCCGGCTATGAATGCTAATTCGTATATCGCTTGTTGGCGAATTTCACAATTTGAAATCGATGAAATGTCTCCTTAATAATTGCGACTATAACGTTCTCGTATTGTTTTGCTGCTAAGTTTTTATTTCCGTCCCTAGATTTACATTCTATTTTTTAATTTACCGCCACAAGCAAACGAACCAATTTGTAGAAAATTATTTAAACTAAGATATTGGATTCTATTTCTTACGGAGAAAATCTCAAAATATAAAATATAGAAAAGGTAAACTATCATGTCTGAGTTTCCTTAGCTTAAATAAATAAATTAAATATAAGTTTGTTCAGAACTTGCTCTCTCACTCGCCAGATTTCAACCCTCGGCTCCATTCAATAAAGTTAACTCTGATTTTAATATTCATCAATGAAACTAACGAGCATGGGAATAGTCGAATACTCAATTTAGTTTTAGCGTTATGGTGCTAAGGAATTTATTGGTCACTTATAATTTTATTTTTGCAAAAAATCTTACTATTTACAGATGAAACTTTTAAGTATAGCTACGGCTACACATTAAATTAGAAATATTACTATTTACTCAATCTGTCGTTTTGTTTACTTGAAAAAAATATATATATTACCAAAGTTCTATATCGCCAAACAAAAAACAAACGTCAAGATAATTTCTCAAAACAATTTTGCATTAATATTTATTTAATAAAGTAACAATAACAAAAGAAAAACAATATTCGAGAACTTTATAAATCAAAAAAGACGTGATATAAATCAATCGAGAGTTCCGAGCAAAGGATGAATGGTAGCCGTCAAAACAGAGCGGCGGAAAAAATTGCATCTGGCAACACAGAGACGCAACGGAGTAGATCAATCAAAGCCAGAGATTGGATCGCGGGACCTAAGGTTTGAGAATCACAGAGTATTAAAAATAATCTCGATTTTTTAACCGTTATAGCCAGACTGGGAACAGATGTAATAAATGGCTGTATCTCTAAATAGAACTCCAGGCTTAAAAGCAACAAGCATTTTAATTTTATCCTTATTAAGAGTAACACTAGACAGAAAATAATTAAGAACAGCGTGAATAATGAAGCAAATTTACATGTCTATGATTTAAAATTCAAGATTAAATCTTCGGTCATTCATTACGTACAAAACAAAAACATAAAAGGTGGATAAATTCAATAAGTCCCATATAACAATGCAATGTTCGGGACCAACGTTGTCAGGTGTTCCGTGTAGTCTACGTCGGAACAAATGGACGAACGTGATACGAATGAGGAATACTGACCCAAATACATCGTAACGTCTTAGACATGCGTTCGATCTTTGCAGCGTCTTTTAGAGTGTGTAGTAACATATCATTTAGTAAATTGATCGCTTACTAAAGAGAGCAGAATTTATCTACTTCCTTTTATTTGTATAAAGTTTTTTTAAACTTTAACAACAATTCAGATATGAGTTAGATTTAGGGAGACCCTTAAGCAAAAGGACACCTATCTAAAACTTGAGGAGAACGGGCATTAGTCTCCTATTATGAAAAAAAAAGCGTATTTAAATAAAATTCAAATTATTATTAAAATATGACTCTTTCAATCGTGTAAATGACACAGTCGTGGCTTTAAATCAAACAATAAACTTTTCTCATTTAAAAGTTACCCCTCACCACCGACACCTCGTTACTCATCCCTGCCGATAATCGGCACATCACTTATAGTGTACTGCACTCCCCCTTACAGCCCACTTTACCCCGCTAATATTATAAGCTGCAGTAATATCGGTGATCGGAATTTTTAAAATTAAAATTTATAGTTCGATGCGACGTATAAAGGTGCGAAATTCGGATTTATGCTGATCGGCTAAAAGATATTGCTGAGTTATATTCGGATTTTATCATGCTAGATATATCGGTGCTACGTAACACGATCTGACAGAATTTGGATATCTAGCGTACAAAATGGTAGGGAAATAAATATATTTTTCTATTAATATTTTTCGAATAAATCAGTTTTGTAATTTATAACTAGTTGATACTTTTAAGCTTTAAAATTTGCATTTCACTAACACTAACGAATTTTCAAACGCCAGTCAAATATTTAAGAGCGTCTTACATCTTAAGGCTACGCATAAACTCCACATTCTATAGCGGTCTCGTTTATGTTCAACACCAGTTAGATTTTAAGCGACGCTTAAATTTAAGTAGCGTTTAATCATTCGGCCGTAAAGCAAATAAATATCCTTCTACTATAAGTATATCAATCTGTTTCTCTTTCTTGTAACAAATTGTATGCAACATCTTTGAATAGTCTTCTGATATTTCGAAATTAAAAAGTGCGGTTTTCGCGGAACTTTCTGCCCTGCAAAGCCGCGTTGTGGAATGGTCTGCCCTCGGCGGTATATCCAAACCGCTACAAGAAGCGAGCCTATCTATTCCTTAAAGGCCGGCAACGCATTTGCGGTTCCCCGAGTGTTGCAAATGTCCATGTGCATCGAAGATCACCTCGGTGATCCAGCCGCTCGTTTGTTCCTTCTCTTATTAAAAAAGTCACAGTATAAAAATATTTCCACACTCATTTGTCCATTAAAATAATCCAGTTAAATTAATGGTATGATAAAATACTTCCTGAATGAAATATTACCGTTTTGTCGGGCGATAATATGTTTTTCAATATAATTGTCAGATAATTTACGTTTATTTGCGAGCGGTCGCAGTCAGCGGCTTTATTGGGAGGTAAGCTGTTTGTTGACTTGTTAATTGCTGTGAAGTATATTTTCAATATAATAAAGGGCTATTCTATGGTTGAAAAGTGAATTTGAAAAGTGATTAGGGAGAAACGTCTATAAGCACACAAATCTACTCAATGATCTACTCTCACAATGTAGATCATTGCACTTTGCTATGTTTTGTCCAAAAACTAAAATATATAATTAACTAACACGAAAATTAAATTACAAAAATAAAATATTTTAAACTTAACTTTTTTTGGTCAAATATGAGAAAATAATGTGTTATTTGTCTGTAATTTAATAATCAAATTACGATAGAAACATAAAAAAAATCCACCAAAACATCTCTATGGATATTCATAAGCACTAACAAAAATATTGTTCACATAAGTTGAAAAAACAACAACAAACATTTTTGTTTTGCCGGCCGCGGAGCGCCGTCCGCCGCATGCAGTCATTGTATTGATTTTACATCGGACTCTAGACAAAAATGGACATCGCCTACTAAATGTTTACGAGCCGAAAATAGTTTGTAAATACCAGTGGCGAAGCGTCCATACAACACGATTCCTACCGGCTTCCCTTCGGCTTACCTTTTCAGATACTAATTTATAAAACTACTATTCTACGTTGTCTAAGTATTGCAAGAGATTTAGTTACATTGCGGGTTTTATACAAAACATTCTTTAATATGCGTTACAAAACACGCAATAACGGGTCATCATTTTACAATCGTAATACGCGTGCCGAGGTAGTAGGAGGCGGGGGAACTCGGTCTAAATATTGGGACTTTAAATTATTAAAATGTAAAAAAATCCTAACGGATACACATTGGCAACCTACGATACGACCTCTACGATATAACACCTTATTTGTTGGTAGTTAAGGTTGAGTTTGGCTTGAAGCTTTCCACTTCGAAATAAGCCGAATTCTTACGGCTTCTAATGCTTATTTCTTGTGTGTTAAGGTTTACTTTTGCGTGAAGTTTTCGACCAATCATAGCATTGTTTTGCGACATGCAGGCCGGTCATACGATTGTTTTTTATTGTTACTACGCGCGTATTTGCAACCGTAAGGATCTTAATAACGTGAGTGTATATTTACTAATAATAATGTCTCACGGAAGCTTAAACAGTGAAATAGTGATATTTTATTTGCTAAGTGTTGTGTTTAAGAAGTATATTGTGTTTCTTTCATCGTAAAGGTTTGTTTGTTTCTTTCTTTTTGTTTCACGTAGGCTAGACTGTTAGGTGAGAAATGGCGGAATTAGTACAAATAGGTTGTTGTTTTACAGATTACCTATAAAATTAGTTAACTTCGTTCTCAAAACAATCTTTCGAAACTAAAAAATATATCATTAACGGTGGACGGGCTCGCCCCGATATTAAAATTGATTATAGACGTTATAAACTGTAAACAACGCAACGGAAACAACATAGTCCATACAAAAGATTTCGCCGTAGTTTTGGAAAGGTGAACTAACACACACTAATTTAAGGAATGTAATTTATTTTTGACAAGATATGACATTGTGAAAATTCACGCGTTAGATGTTTTTTTGGTCCGGCTTTACCTTTCTTTTTTTTCACCCCACGCCACTGGTAAATACAATACATTAAACAAAATGATGACGAACTGAACAATGTTGCAGGAGCAAACAATATTGGACACAATTGCTAAAAGCACATGTCATTTGTAAAACTCCTAAATCCCCTATCATCATCATCATCGTCAGCCTTTTTCTGCCCACTGTAGGACATAGGCATTTCCAATTCCCTATAAAACACTGTTATACATAACATTACTGAAATAAGTCTAATTTAAAAACATACATTATGTAGAAGCGAGAAAAGTATGACCCTTTTTTTATATTATAAAGTGGCAAACGAGCGTGCGGCCACCTGGTGTGGCTGAAATAGCGAAGCGACCGCTGCCCATAGACATCTGCAATTGCAGATTCGTTGCCTACCCTTAATCTTCGAGGAGGAGACGTACAGCAAGAGGGATTATCCTTTCCCTATGCGTGCCCTTCCCGGAAAATCCACTTCCTCTTACCATCACTTCCTTGTAGGAAAATGATCGGAAGGGAAAGTGGATTAAAATTAGGCCTCCGGCACCACACTCGTCAGACGACACACGGAATAGCTTCGATTTGACGCCTGTCTTCTGTGTGGTATTTCACCGGGCGAGCCGGCCAATTCGTGCGAAGATCTTAAAGCGGGTTCTACCACTGTTATATAACTTGTGTTCAATTTCATATCGTTTTTATAGATTTCTTTTAGTGACAAAGTAATTATTCTGTTAACGGTTAATTCTTAACATGGTGCGTATTGAGGAAGCATTGTTGGATTGACCGGTAGTACATCCCGGTTTTGTCTTATAAGGAAACAATTTTGGTGTTCAAACGGTAGCTATCAACAATGCATGTTATGCATGAATTATTAGAACAATATTCTTACGGCGTTCCTAGCTAAATACCAAACTGAATCACAACATCGGGAAAGAACCAATATACGAAAATAAGAGTCATAAAATCCTTACCGGACTTGAAAGGTCTTGTCTTTCAGAACTAACCGCGAAAGTACCGCTCACATCGGGCCAGATAAATGTCTTACTAAAGAGCGTCAATGGCTCAGTGGTTTAGCTCTTGACTTGTAAACTGCAGGTCCCGAGTTCGAATCCCGCCATGTACCAATGTGTTTTTCTATTTTAATATGTACATATTTACCCGACGCTCTTATAGTGAAGGAAAACATCGTGACGCCTGCACATATCGACGAAGAAATTCACAGATATGTGTGAAGTCACGCAAAGTATGCGCTAGTCGTGGAGTTGCGGAAAATGTAGCTCATCATGTGTCGAACTACTACTTACTATACCACATTTACGTTTCACTTATTATTACAACTTTACATCTGGACTTATACAAATGAATATTAAGAAACATTTGCTTTGCGCATTCAATTTGCATTAATAGTAAGTGGACTGCAAAATGCAGCATTCGTACTGCCCACAGCAAGGACTTGCGGGAAAATGTAATTTGTTTGTGAATTTCTTTCCATGTTATATCCTTGCATATAAACTCCCTCTTGTTTATTACTGTGTTATTTACATCATAGTGTTTATAATGCAGAAATTCATTCTCGGGCCAAATGGCAATAATAAAGGAGAATACGCATTGTTGAAAATTCTTCGCTATTCCTTTAATACTCTATTAAACATTTACCCCCTTATTCCGAAAAAATGTATAAAGTACTACGATACACGAGGACCAATAAGTCGTCGATTATACGATACTGGACAATCGGAACTAAATAAGATAGACCAGGGATCTCATTGGACCAATTTATGTATCATAAGAAGTATCCGGAACAAGGATGTTCTGTATTTTGAAATAAATTTTATGAATGTACCAGTACCAAACGTAGAAAGTACAACAGTAATAACGCTGATTCACGTTTCGGAATAAAGCGGTTATTGTTGTTTTTTACTGAGAAACATTAGGAAAATTCGTTTTATTGTGGTATCTTAATTGAGAACTTTCGCCTTTTTATATCGGTTTAAATCTTAATCTTCGCAATAAATAGTGATAAACAACATTTTTGCTGATGTTTTGTTACTGCAATTCTAAAGTTAGATTTTTAACTCGAATACAAAATATGCAAGTTAAAGGAATAATACGAAAACATAATCTCTGGGCAGCGGACGTCATCCGGCTTGAAAAGCTGAAAGCTCTTCTCTTTAAAAAAACATAACAAATTATTTCACACATTTATTTTAGCAGCCAAAACCTACGACAGCAAATACGTTACCTGGGCACTTCTTTAGCTGGACTTGATTGAGTTTCTTGATGACTGAACGATGCCATGTTTGTATCACTTTAAGTTTTCAACACTCATTTTAAATAATAATTAATATTGCACTTTTATTTATTGCACTGAAGATGTTTAAAATATAAGTGATATTTTCGATAAAGTTATCCAACATTATACTTTAGCATACATATTAATTATAGTACTTAATGGATTTTTTTGCGGAAATGTAATACTAAAAAAAATGTAATTGTATGAATACAAAACTGGGTAAAACTCCATAAAATAAGGATATAGAGATAGTATTTACTAAGACTTTATCGTCATTTCTCTACATTTGAGTCATTAAAGATTTTACAAAGTACTAAAACGGTTGCTTGAAATGTAATTGAAACAATTGAAATCTAGAGAATAATGTGGATAATCTTAATTAAATAGGCTTCATTAATAAACTCGTAAAGAGAACGCTCGGAGCTCCGCGTGCGAACTGTTTGATGACCAATAAAACGTTCCCATTCAAACTCGTTAAAGCCAACGATTTCCTTAAGATTTATATGACAAGTTTATAGCAAATAGAGACGTAGAATAGAGGAATTAATTTTGGAAGTTCGATGCGATACTGATTTAATAGCGTCTAAATATGACGAGGTAATTGTTACAAGTTTTGTAAGTTGGTCTTAAGTTGGTGATTTGTTTGAATATAATTTCCATTAATATAGTAAAAGTGTTTGTAGAATTTCTCCATTGTCACGTTGTCTGGTTTGTTCTTAAACTTAAGCATTGAACTATGTATCTTTAACAGATAATCTATTTTTTTAATCTTTTTTAATGACAATTACCTAATCTATGATAGAAAAGATTGTATTTTTTTTACCCTAGTTTTCATTTAAAGAGTAAATGTAATATTCGTAGAGTTGAATTAAATGCTTTTGTAAGAATAGTAAAGTTGGCCATCTCATTGTTCGCCTGTGCGCCTACGAGTACAATACAGCCGGAACTTTTGTAACGAAACTATACTTATAAAATTTCGTTTTCTACTTTAAAACTGTGTTTATATAAAAAATAAACATAAACAGTAATTATAAAAGGAAGAATGCATTCAAAATATTAGATTCATCATAAAAATAGCAACATGATGAACAAAACCTATTCTAGATAATAGCACAATTAACAAATACTAATTATCTATAGAAATTTTTAAATAATGAATTGACATCATACTTTTAATTGAATTATAAACATCTATACTAATATTATAAAGAGAGAAACTTTGTATTTTTGTATGTATTGAAATAACTCAAGAACTACTGGACCATTTTCAAAAATTCTTTCACCATTAGAAAGGTAAATTATTCCCGAGTAACATAGGCTATATTATTTAATTGCACACGGACGAAATCGCGAGAAACAGATAGCGATAATAAAGATAAAGTGACGCAAGTTACTATCAAAACTCTTAACGCCCGGAGAAATGGTTGCCATACTTTTTTTCTCAAAAAGATCGCATGAGAACCGAGGCAGCTGATGGCAACACCGAGTTTGTTTTTATTTACAAAACAGTTTTATAATAACTATGTAAGGAAATGGATAAAATAAAATATTTTCGTTGGATATTTCAGTGTTCTGATGTTATGATTTTAATGGATTCAATTTTAAATTGACTTTTTGTGTAACTGACAAATAGTTTTGTCATCAAATATTTATTTTATAGTATGGACTTTTTTTGCATATATTTTAAGGGTTATGATATGCTACCTAGAGCTTTAATGCTATAAAATAGATTATGATTTTTGCACTCAGACTTAATGGTTACTAAGTAACGTCCCTTGATGGAAATTAGCGACTCAGGGCGTGCCAGTAACTTCCTTATCCTTACAGATCTTACTGTCGGCAACAAAGACCTAAAAGCACAAGTAAATTTAAATTTCTAGAGTAAAAACTCTTTACTGAATATAAAAACAAACATGTTTGACACACTAATGCAATTAATTTTAATTATTTTAAAAATTCCTTTAGCATGTCAAGCCGGTGCGCCTCCGGGGACGGCAGTAATGCAGAAAGAGGAGGTGGGGGGTGAATGAACACTGTTTTGTGAAGACGTTAAAAATTTATAGCTTCACTTTGCCTTGCTCTTTTATTGCCGGCGTCACTCTCTGTTACTGTATGTAATAATTAAAATGGGAATGTCTCGTCTACGTTCTCAGTTTAGGTGTGAAAAAAGCTGTATAACGCGTGGAAATAAGTTGGGTTTATAAATTATGAGAACCATAGTAGAAATAAGCTACTTCAATGGTACCAATATGAAGTGAAGAAAAATGCCCCAGGATTTTGGTCTAATTAAAAGTATGGTATTTTCTGTATAAATTAACTGAAATGAGGCCAATTTTATTAAACCTCTCTAATGTAGTTAAAAGTACTAAGTATTTTACTTAAAATTCATTTTCTTTCAATAGGAAGCAGGATTTAGCCGAGAGGGTATTGGCTTGGCGCCTATCCAAAAGCGACCACTTCAATACTTAGTTTTTAAACGAGAACGAGCCATTCAGAGTACAAAATAAATATCCTTTAAAGATCTAATTATGTTGAAATAACATTCAGTTTCACAACAGAAATAGACACCAAGAAAGTTAGTTAAATCGCTACTTAACTTCTAAAATAGAATCATCTGATTGAAATCTTCATTAGCTTCGTGCAATCGATTGACGTCCGTAATAAGTTCAAACTGAGAAGGAGGGGATAGGGTCAGAAATTTTGACAGCCCTCCATTCCTCACTTAATTCATAAATTAATTAAAGTCTCGCGGGCAACGGAGACAAAGTCGGTCGTCATTTGTAATGATAAGCAGGCTTCATTAGGATTCACCCCGGCGCCCTGGCGCCCCGGCGTCCTCCGACCCGGCCTAACGAATGGGTCACTACAGATTTATCTGCCTAATACCTTATTTAGCTAATTGTCTACAACATCCGAGCACGCTTCGGGCTGCGGAAACCGTTTCCCGTTTAAAATCTGTCGGTCTTTTAAGATAATAACGACCCTATTAAATTCCAATTTATAAGATTTAAATTTGGAAACGAAATACTCGGGGTTTCAATTTCAAATTAAATTGTATTGTGATTTTTTTAATATAGACAGATATTTAGAAATATAGGACTTGGAATAATAAGGCATACTTATAGGTTACGTTGTGTGTGTGACGACTGAGATGGCGGAGGATAAATTAACGTGGAGGATAAAAACCTGGTGCGCTCACCCTACAGCCTTGTACACACTAGGATATTATTTTAGTCGAGTAGCAAGTAACAAGTATCTAAACAAAGGATTTACTAATCTATTCTATATTAATACTACTTGCTACTCGACTAAAATACTATTCTAGTGCGAACAAGGCTTACGGGTGCAGAATAAGGTAGCGTAGATGATGATGACTTATAAGTCACGTTGTATTACACAAGACAATGTGTAATTCAATATCATATTAATAAAATTCGATTCAAGGTTTTTACACAAAAACATTGTTTGTAATACAGCCTACGACCTCAAAGAAGCAAAGCATCCTTTAATAATGAGATTGTTTGACGTATAAACCCACACAGCGCTGCCTCACAATAAGGCCCTCTAAAATGATATCCGCATACCCGCATGAAAACCTCTTTGTTGAAATCATGATTAATTAACTTTTTATTGAGTGTAGTTTCCAATTTTTCCTTTACACAATCGATTTTGTCATTAAATCAACAACTATAGTTATAAACCATTTTTAAATTCTTATTGTTGTTACTTTTTCGTTAAATGTTTACTCGAAGTTCTATTTTATACTAGCGACTGCGGTGCATATATTGTAAGTATGGCTGTTATATACAATGTTCACAGTTTTTCTGTAGTGTATTTGGTATCAATTTTGCACCCGTGCGAAGCCGTAGCGGGTCGCTAGTGTATTACACATGTAAACTTTCCTTACGAATTACTCTATCTATTAAAAAACCGCATCAAAATCCGATGCGTAGTTTTAAAGATTCAAGCATATATAGGTACAAAAGTAAAAAAGCATTATTGTTTTATACTATGTAAGGATTGTAAAGGACATTTGTTGATACACACTAACGCCATCCCTCGACACAAACGTGAACAATAAACAGCATCGGTCGCACCGGGAGGCCATAAGTCGCGTGTGCAATAAACTCGATACCCCGACAACATACGCTAATGAAATTTATAATCCATAAAACCGTGGAGCGAAACTGTTGTTTTATAAAGTGTAATAATAATAAAAGCCACCGCTATGGGGCGTGCATACGTCCGCTCTAATCGTGCGTATACGGCGCCTTAGAGGGCGCCACTGTTACTTTATAAGAACACAACAGAAATAGAAATGTAAGGAACAGTAAGGAAAGATGGAAACTGGATGCATGTAATGAGTTATTAAAAATATTTCGGGTTATCGATTCTATTTTGTTTGTTCTGCGTCTGAATGGAACACGAGGATCAAATGAATAAGAGGTTAGAAATATAATACATTTAGTATTAATTTAGTGCATAAATTAACGATATAATTAAAAAAACTATACATCCAAAACGCAAACTATTTTTAACCCCAGGGCTTCATTAGACAGATGCACACAAAAAACGGATTTACGCTAATCCAAAAGTTCCGTTTATTGCGAACACGGTATAATCAAGCCATAGCGTAATTGCCTTTTATTGTATGCTGGTTACTACAATTTAACATTTAAGAGTTAAAAATGAAATCTTTGAAGTTATCATCCGGTTTGAAATTGATTAATCCGTTTATTAACGATTGGAATAAACAAATCGGAAGTGTAAAGTGGAAATGGTTTTAACGCAGCTGCGGGCGCGGGTATGCGGAAAATCCGTAGATATCTCCCGCCATTACCACTCTATGAATGCCTTTGGAGCGAATCTCTATAACTTGTGCACTCACTGTAATTATTGTATTTGAAAACGTGTAATTATAATGGAAATACTCTTTGATATTAAAAATTTATTTAAAAGTATTTTCGAAGTGAAAATGTAATATTTTTCATGCGTAGATACTAGTCGTAGAGAGTGCGAGACGCGCCGCGACCGCGACCACCGAAATATAAGCAGTCGCCCTGATGATGGACTCCCGAAGAGTTCGAAACTAGTCGGTACCGTTCACCGAAAATTACACGTGAGTTTTTAGCCGTTTTAAATAAATAAAGTATAATAATGTCTCACGAAAGTTTTAACAATTTAATAGTCCTAGAGACTTGAATTTTTTTATATGGGTTTCTAATACTACGTAGAAGTGCATTGAGAAAGTATTTTACATTTTACTTCTAATTTATTTTATAAAGGTTCTAGGCGGACTAAGTCGCGGGCGACCGCTAGTAATACATATGTCTTAGAAAATATTCTGCAATTTTAATGATTAATTATGAAAATAAATTAGCATTTGCGCCTATTATTTTGAACCATGAGTAATTTGAATACGTTTATATACCGAACCTTCGGTGGTGTTTTTCGGAGTTTTTGCTTTACTTTTATTTATAAAAATCTCAGCGTAAGAAAACAAACTTGTAGTTTTTTGGATTAACTCTTTTGTGTCTGGCCTCTTTGTCTGTTTTGGGGCGCAGGCTTTATGCGATACGCTACATCACAAAGGGACTTTCACTAAACGTCTTAAGTCTTATACGCCAGGATAGTATTTTAGTCGAGTAGCAAGTAGCAAGTATCCGAACAAAGGATTTACTAATCTACTCTACTAAAATGTTGCTGTTCGTACACAATTAGTTACTAAATGATTATCCTAGTGCGTAAGTTTAGGCTTAAACGACTCCGAACACTAGTAAATTGCTAGTTCAGATAAGTGCTACTTGCTACTCGACTAAAATACTATCCTGGTGCGAACAAGGCTTACGTCTGAGACAGGGCTATGGTTTAAGTGAAAAATTAAACATAGAACATAGCTATACAAGTTAACTTGGTAAAATTAGGTTTAGTTTGACACTACAATATATTTGGAATTTTCTGGACGTTTTATTAAAGTTTTACTTTAAAATGTTTTTCATAGATTATAGGGATAATGCCCGGTCCTGTGCCATTGTGGCAATCGATGAGGGAGGCCTACGTTTAGCAGTGGGCGATGACAGGCTGATGTGATGATGATGTTATGATAGGGATAGTTATTTCGATGAATTTATTTTATCTGAACTATATCATCGTTTACTCTAATTAACTTAAAAATGTCCTTAAATCAAGTGATGAATAAGGTATATTATGTCTGTCACATTCATACTTTCCTGAGATTCCACTTATGTATTTAATCTTTGAAATTCAAAGTCTCTAAGAGTAAAGAGAAAAGCGTGTTACTCTATGCTTCTTAGTTGCAGCTTATCGTAAAACTCTTAGACGTTTTAATGTTTTTATTAATTAAGGAAATTTTTAAACATTAATTAGTAAGTTAACAAATCAATATTTAAAATACTACAATTAATTGCTGCAATTATTTTTAAAAGATAATGACAAAACATTGATCCAAAAACTCTTTTGAGCATTAACAATATGTGTTTGTAAAGATATTTAAGCAGTGAAAACCTACTATTAAAACATTACAAAAGAATAAACACAAAAGACAGTGTCTCTTGAATATGACAGTTTGTTTAAAGTCACGGACAGGCGACATGCTGTATGTTCCTTTGCCTTGATCTTGTGAATGTTATGAACATTTAGTTAAAATAAACATTGTTTTTCGTTTATAACTAGCTATTGTGCGCGACTTCGTCCGCGTTGAATTAAATTATATAGCCTATGTTACTCGGGTATAATGTAGCTTTCTAATGGTGAAAGAATTTTTGAAATCGGTCCAGTAGTTCTTGAGTTATTTAAATACAAACAAAAATACAATGTTTCTCTCTTTATAATATTAGTATAGAAATGTCTATCATTGCAAGTTAATTTAAGTTTTTCCTTCCTAACTTCCGTTGATTTTTGAATCTAGAATGTTGCGTCGTCACTTTTTCATCATTTCTCTCAACACGCCCCAACCATCGAAGCATATCTTTCTCAATTTTCGTCACTACGATTTTCTTTTTTTTTGGCCACGGTTTAATCTAACTATTTTTAAGTAGGTATATACATATAATTTTTATACTATTATACGTAGATGTTACGTGAATGGAAGAATATTATAACCGGCTGATATTCTTAGCTGACCATTAAAACTATGTTCATCACGTTTGTTCGTTTTCTAACTATCCTTACTTTCTTTTCCATAAAAATATTCAGAATCATATATTTATAATATTATTGAACGCGTTTCGAAAAACTGTTTTAACATGCTGATTTAATTAAATAATGATTTTAAACTCATTTTAATTTCTTTGGCTCTACATTTTTGTAGTAAAACGTGATTTGATACTGTCCTATTTATCCAAAAAAAAAAAACAATCTATTTTCATTTTTCACTGTACGTGACTTAATTAAGAGTTATAATCGATAAATGATTTTATTTAAATTTAATAAAATTAAAATATTTTTTACCAGTACTTTAACTAATTTCTCTTTTATATTTTAATTAAAAAATAATCAGGGATAATTGAAATTGAACTTTAGCGAAAATATCACGAACCTTATAAAATTATTCATTCACTTAAAAAATAAATTATTTAACACTTCACAGTACACGTGCACTGTACGCGGTCGGAACGTACGCGGTACACACGTCCGTCGCCCACCGCCTCCGACGGGCTACTAACGCCTGAAGTTCAGTTACACTCTATATCTAGTTCTAGTGAATTCGGTACCCTTCACGCTGCCTCCCGCCTGCTGCCTGCCGCCTGCCGCCTGCCCGGTAGGCTCGTCTCGTCTCGCTGAAAAATTGAAATTTGCTGAAACAGTTTTAGATACAGCAGTTTTCAGTAAAATACTTTTGCTTAAGCAAAGTCAGTTCATCTGAAATGAAATTATTCTTCGAGTCATATGAGTTATTAAGTGTAAATTAAGTAACATATTAGGATTATAGACGAGAAACTTATATAAGCGAGAGTCAATCTATGGTCCCGACGAGCTACCTTCATATTTGAGAAACTCTGATTAGAGAGAAACCTGTATAAGCGAGACAAATATCGTATCCAGGTTCGAATGTATTTAAAATCATTTTATTTTTAGATCAATGAGTAAAGATTAATTATCATAACCTTACTGTAGAGTTATATTAGATCGTTATTAAATATATTAAGCGCATTTAAAACTAATTACGTGTTTTGGTTTAGCAAACATTTTGTGCAATCTCTAACATTTGGATGTGTTCCAGCGCGGCGGCCGGCAGGAGTAAATCTTACTGAGATGTTGGTCTTGCTCTACTCTCAACCTCACATATACCACCTAATTAACAACTTGAATACAAACACTAGGTATTAAATAAATTTAAGTAATAGATTCTCGTTTTAACGACTCTATTTATATTATAGTTATTATAGAGGTTAAGGGGGCCAACCAAAGTACATTATCTACTGATCGTTCGATATCTCACACGAAGCAAGCATATGACTTATCGAATGTCCTTATCAGTTTCATACATTTTTGACGTTCGTTTTAAAATCGCTTCGTAGCGAATGTACTTTGGGTTGGCCTCTGTTCTTTTGCATGACATAATATTATGAATTTTTTATTTAATATTATGGTATATTTTAGTCAATAAAATGTACTAAAACACAACCTTCCTTAGTTACTTTAAATTTATGTGAAAATAACTACATTGATAAATTAAATTAATAGAGACTGAAAAATCACTTTATTGTGCTCAATTTTTGTGGCCAACTATTGGCAGATGATGATAGTTGAATTCTTCGACATATGTACGCTGTAAGTACGTTAATAAGCGTATTCAAACTGCAATAGACTCATCTACACTGAACTGACTCCGCAAATACCTTCCCATCAATAACATCGCCTATTTAGAATAAAATATCGGTTTGTATTAACATTTGAAGCACGTTTTACACATGTTCACCCATATTCTGACTACGTTCTAGCAATTTAAATAAAATGTCAAAATATGAAGATAGATTTTGAGGAATTGTTAGAACACTTTTGTGAGTAACAAAGTAACGCTTGGTTTCGAGAAAAATGTTAACTATTATTTAAACAAAATTATCGTTTATTTGATAGCGATGTAAAAATCTTTTAATTAGTCCGAGATTATTGAATAACAGACTTTAGTAACCTATTCAACAATGTTTGTAGAGATTAAAATTAATTTGACATGTGTGAAGTCACGCACAATAAACGCTAGTCGTGGAGTTGCGGGAAACGAAGCACATCATGGGTCGAACAAGTAATACTACTAATTTGACAGACTTCGCTGACCTGGCTCCTATTGCCGCTGCGTCGTATCTGTTATGTGTTATTTTCTATTAGTTTTATTGCTATAAAATTGTCTTTCTTTTTACATTTCAAATACCTAGGCGTGATTAACGCCTAAAACAAAATCTGTGCACATTCTGTCTTCCATTAAGCGAAGTAATTAGAAACGCGAGATCTCGAATAAACAATAATCTTTATTAATTAAAGGGAAGAAGTTGACCTGCCGTCTGCGAAACTCATTTGCAATACTTTACCTGACGCTTTAAAATTCTAATGGCTTTTAAAGGTTACTGAAATTAGAACAAAGCTTTGAACTAGTTGACGTAGAATATAAAAGACAGAACGTAGCAAGTTTTGTATTAAAACTTATTTATTTTAATTTATCTGATAGTTCATATCACTACAGCTTATTTTCATTGATTCAAATTAGCACAATTGAATGCTGCAAATTCCAAAAGAAATATTCATGTTTCCTTAACCGAATGAAACAGTTTTATCAGAATAGAGTTCCATTGACATTATTGTATAGCGAATTAATGTGTTTCTCTGGCAGGTAAATGACGTCACAAAGCGAACGCGGCGCTGTAAAGCAACGCGAGTCTAATTGGCAAGCGCTCGAGTATTTCTAAAATCTATTCAATGTGTCGCAAAATGCCTTTATGTTTGTTTTAATATTGTATTTTCAGTTTACAGAGTAAAAGAGAAGTTATCAGACTAATGAGAGTATTGATTTATGGACAGTATCGCAACGTCGTATCTTGTTATTTTCCGCTTCTACATTGTGGATTAAACCTAACGCGTCAATTATAAAAATGTAGTCGATTAAATTGCTTGTTTCCTATACATTTATTTGAAATATTTATGCAACTTAATTGTTAAAAAACAAAGTAGTTCTTGATTGAATCTTCACAAGAGGTAATTATTTCGGTAAATTCGTTTTTTTAATATGGACTAAACGTAGAGTGAATAGGGATCTCTTGATATAAAAAGAGAGAAATAAGATTTTAATTTATTTTAATCAAATAAATCTAATCGCCCCTTCTTTAGATAAACAACTTAAAGAAATTGTTTAAGTAATAAAAAGTGTAGGACCCTTTTCTCCACCCCTCGAATACACAAATACCAATGGTGCATTAAACTCACTTAAATTTATTTGCCTTATAATATTTACCTGCCCAGTGACCCGTTTAATTCGAACCCCAGTCCTTTGGGACGTGACCTCTACGATGCACCGACACGTCACATCAAACAATTGTGATTTTATTACTCTAATCTCTCTTAACCTCTTAATTGCATTATAGACTTTATGTCTCGAGTGATAGAAGCTAAATCATTCTGTATTAAAATGCATGGTTGGCCAAAGAAGTATTTGAGTTGCAAATTAAAATATGCTTTAGCACTTTGGAATAAAGATCAGTTTCGTGCTTCGGTAGGTGTAAGCTTAAAAGAGGGTGAGCACTAGAAAGTGCAATGTGCATTTTGAAATGTCTTCAGGTGAATTGGGGAATAAAATACTTAAACTTACATATATAAGATGAAAAGGTTATATTAAATGTGACAATGAATCTAAAATCGCTTTACACCAAAATTACCAAAATGGTAAAAAAATTAATACCGAAATCCAGACATAAAACCATTGAAAAAGTATGACTCAATTCCATTATATCTTATAAACTTTTCAAAAAAGCCGCCATAAAAATACTGACAACATAATCAAGTAGAGATTATATTTTCAACAGAGCACGTCTACCTTTAGACATGGATTTTGTGACGCAAGCCCGGCTGCTGGGCTCCTGTCCGTTCCCATCCGTACCCATCATATCCCCTGTCCTTGCACCCAGTTAATTGACTCGCCCGTTTTAGGGATTGCTGGATTAGCGGGAAATTGCGAAAAACATTCGGGATTTTGTCCCGTCCCTTTTCATCCCGGTCGTGTACGCAAACGCTTTTAAAACATTCCCTTTTACAGGCGTCGAGATATTTCAAAAGGATAGATAATGAATGTAGTCGTAAAACAAAAGAGATATTTTTAATACAACTTTTATCTTTGCTCGCAGCGAAAATTGCTCATACAATTTATTTTTAAAACACAAATTAATTTTAATACTTATTTTTATGGACAGTAGAAAGAGCAGTGCTCCATACAAAGGTATACATGATAAGAGTCACAATATTGGTAAGTTTTTGCCATTTTGAAATTCGACCACTACACTGTACGGCAATTCTATTCTCATCCCCCTTTACTAATACATCCAAAACAATAATATCAAACAAACTTAGTGTCAGTGGCAATAAGAAGAATAAAGATTTCTCTGGTGCAAAACACATTACAGATAGCAATGTCATTATTAACTATACCTACAAAAATTGGCTTTTTATTCTCATCTTCTATTTGCAACAATGTCTTTCCTATTACGATTAAAAGAAGCGATAATGTTTACGCCCTAAGGCGAGGTTGTCTCTACCTAACTTTTATGATAAGTCCTTAGTTAAAAGGGTTCAGAATGGACGTCTTAAAGCGGACGATTTCCTACTGAAGGTTAAAACCCTGAGCCTATCGCTGAACATCAACCTTAAAATTATAATAAGATTTTATCGTTCAACCATAAAAGAAAAGGAAGAAAAGAAAATTGTAAATCACATGATTTAAATTTGAAAAAACGGAATAAACATAACCATCCTAAAAACAGAAACAAATATTTGAAAATGTTGATGAAGTAGAGACAACGTTGTTTTTAATAATTTTTTATATTATAAAGTGGCAAACGAGCAAGCGACCGCTGCCCATATACATCTGCAATTGCAAATGCGTTGCCTACCCTTAATCTATGGTGGAGACGCAACAGCAAGAAGTTAATACCTCTTCCTATGCGTCCCCTCCCCCATCGATCCTCTCCCTTCCTATAAGAAAAGGATAGGAAGGAAAAGTGGACTAAAATAAGGCCTTCGGCACCACACTCGACAGACGAAACACGAAATTGCTTCCATTTCACGACTGTCTTCTGTGTGGTCGTGGTATTTCACCGGGCGAGCCGGACAATTCGTGCGAAGATGTTAAAGTGGGCTCTACCACTGTTAAAACATGTTTTTTCTAAATTTTTTTAAAAATTAACTATTTGAAATTGTATTCGATAATTTACAAACACATTCAGTATTGAAACATTGTATATTTGCTTTATCATCAATCAATTTCCTTTCTGTCACACTTCAGGTGGAAATAAAGACGGATCGCTTTGAATACAGTCAATACTGATGCATTAGAAAATATTATTGAATATGATAAAGTTGGTAGTACTGGGGATATTGCTGATATTGAGTAAGCTCATTAAGATATATATACTTTCTCTTTAATTCTTTAGGCTTACCTTTTAGACGACAAAGACGGTTGACAATGAACTAACCTGAAACAAGGAAGGAAATATTAGGATTTCAAACAAAACAGTATCTTCGTTCCAAATATTGTCTTGAACACTTAAAGAAGTAATATTTCTAAAAAGCGTTACAATAAATTTCTACAAAACTTCATTCCTGTTATTGCAGAAAATATTAAAGCAAATGTAACATTCATTTAAGGTAGTACAAGGAAAACTTGAATCCAACATTAAGACAACAGTAGACAGATAAAATAAAATAAAAAATAAGAAGAAATGGCAGCAGGAAAATGACAAGTAAATGCCTCATGTCAAAAGTCAGGGCAGTCAGAAGGGTGGGCGCTACCGGAGCGGACGTAATTTCAAATTGCCTCCTTGTACTACGTGGAAGGTTCGAGTTTTTGGCACCCACTTTAATATCAATCGCACCGTGAACCTCGTGGAAACATAATAAAACGACGGCCGCTCCATTTTCTTTATTAACTGTCCTCGTACGCCAAGAAAATTGGAAATGATCAAGTGCTCATGAATTCCTTATTTTCACGCTTGAATAGGAACCAACTTGTTTTTTCTTGGCTTCGACTTTGACATCGGTAGGAGATAATATACGGTATTTTTTTCCGTCAAATAACATATCAGTTAAATCAAATTGGATCGGATTCACATTAAATACCATAGTTTGGAACGCCCAGCTTAAAATGTTATCATATTAGCTAAGCATAAACAGTGAATTTCAATTTAAAATAACTAAGCACATGATTATGTTTGAAATTACAACGCGGGGCTATTTGCACTCGAGGAGTTGACAAAAGGATGACTTAAGTCTAGTGTATTGAGACGCGCCAGCGGCCTCAGCAAGCTAATGCCTATTCAATGGCAGAATAGAGCGAAAGTGGACGAGAAAATGCCAACACCAGGAAATGATGAAATGTCACTAATGCCCGTAACGTTCTTGCGGACGGACGTTGATACTTCAAAAATGGTAAAAATATTTGCAATACATGAATTGAAAATTTATATTCTACGATTATTTGGCTTGTTTGTATTAAACATATTATTAAAAAACAAAATAGCATCAAGTTGTGATCAAGTATTTCTTTAATTAATTGTAAAAGTATCCTAGTTGAGATAAATTGTCTATTGACTATCTTTTCTCTCTCTTTCCCTTCATCGGTAAAATTCAATTGACCCCATCGATCTTTATTAAATTACCACAACAGAAAGAAGCGGAATTCATACAATTTTATTCGATGATTTTCTTTCAAGTATAAAAAAAAAAAAACAAAAACGTGTAGCCACAATTTACATCTCTTTTGATTTATTTAATGTCGAAGAAATGACATTTCATACACAACAAATGACATCTTCAGACACAAAGCGATATTCACGGTTCATGACTAATTCGACACTGGCCACTCCGTCACTGGTGCAAAAAAGCATAAAGTATTGGATTGTGGCCGTCGTGTGCAATAAAATAAGGTATTACATTAAGATGTGGTAAAGATCAGAGGGAGCGTTGACGTGATCATTATCAAGGCCCGAATGCTGACACGTGATTGATTCGTCGCCGCAAATGGATCACGGTGTTGCAAGCGAGAATTGGAACCGTGTCGCTGTAAAATAGTTTATAGGGTGAACTTTGAATTTGATATATATGCAACGTACTCTACGTTTAGTTTATTTAGGGGAAAATAAATTGATGTCTACTTACAGTAGTAATCTCCCGTGGGATGCAAAAAAAACATACGGACGAATTGAGAATCTCCTCCTGTTAATATCTAGAACGGTTCAAAAAAAATTAAATTAATATTATTTAGTTTCGTTAAGTTTACAACTAGATGGCGCTGTGCGATGTACGTACGCACTATTGTTTTGTTGTTCCGTTTTAACGTGACTGCGACCGAACGTTACCTGATTTTGTTACGAGGTTTAGGCTAAGCGCCATCAGCGCCCTGCCACCTCAAGCCCGGTGTAGCTGTAAATGCCTCCTCAAGGCAAACAGCGGCAACTCAGTCAAAAAAAAAAAAAAACCTGATTTTGATCTTCGAGGGCTTCTCAAGGACCCTGTACTTCTCCTTTAGAAAGTCGGTTACAATGTAAAACTATAAGGGAATGTCCAAAATATTTTTTTTTATACATCAACATTTAATAGTGACAAATTCATTGTTAGGAAAGTACCACTTACTTATCCTGGTGGTACCTTTGTCGTAACACCAAAAAAAACTTTATACAATAACTAAATATAATTTCGCACTACTATTGTTTTCAAAGAATCCGTCTCTCATTTATACAGATACAAATGTATAGTATATAAAATTATCCCACTTATCGCGTCATTCCCCTGGCGTGTCGCAAATCCGGAGGCATTTGTAACGGCCCCCCAGATTATCGGTTGCCCTGCCCCCGGCAAAAACAGGAGCCGCATCCGACGGCGGCCTAGCCCAACATAAATTACCAACAATGATTCATGATAGCCTGGTACAAACTTTTTGCGGACGCGATTAATCGTACCCGATTATAATAAGGTAGCCGATGAAAAGACCCCGTCTAAAGTGACTCGGGGAAAAGTTTGCTTAGCATTTGGTTTTGATACATGCGAATAAAGGTACAATCAATATTAATATAAAATACGTTTTTAATTACATTATCTAAATTCGGAAGCTTTAGATCGTAAACTGTAACATAAACAAAAAGCTACAACAAATGGTAAAGCCGCATGCGAGAGCTAGTGATGCTATAAATATTCTAGCGGGAGTTAATAGGGTATTTCGAATAATTATTCCAGCGTACATTTTTGCTTTTACAAGCGAATAAAGAGCTTTTAACTGTCGAATATAAATCTGTAAGCGCAGAAACGAACAGGCTATCGATTTGTTACGTAATGGTTAAAAAAGCAAAGCGAACTAAATGAATGAGCCAAAATTAAGCTCGCTTGTATTAAGTTTAACTTGCCCTCGATTGAAGAGTTTTTAACAAAAAATAAATCACGGACGAATGTTCAAACGACTTAAGCGTCGATTAAAATCTAGGTGGTGTCAAAATTAAACTAGATTACCGTAGAATTTGGAGTTTAAGCGTAAACTTAACATGTGACGCTATTAAATATTTAGGCGGCATTTGGAAATCGGCCGCCAAACATTCATTTTCAAATGATTATTTTTTATGTTAAATTTGTTAAATTTACGGTTACATTTCGATATAAAAAACACAGATTTCTGCAAGAAAACTAACAAAGCAATCACTATAACAAAGTTGCTGAATGTAATGAAGAATAATGTCTGCGGTCTTAACAAACTTAAGTATATTTTTTCTCGACCTATTAACGCTTGCAATAATCACAGTGAGAGTACAAAAAGCAATCCTGTTAATCGAAACGACGGCCGTTTGTTACCGTCGTACGACCGGCAAATGGACAAATCTGATTATTTCACCCGGTATGAGTCCGTAGATAACATTCTACGTGAGTACAAGTCATACGCTGAAGCGATTACGAACCAGAGTCTGTAATTGTAGAACACAGGATCTAGTAGCGATATATGATACAAAAATAAAAGTTAGAAACGATTTATTTCATCTAAAAACACTATAATGACAAAGAAACATCATTGCACGTGTTTCTTGTAAAAGTTTATTATTAAAAAAAATGACATTATCAGTTCAGTACAATCTCTAACTTTAAAACATACAATTCAATACTTATTTTAGACAAATAGTAAACAACTTTCGTCAGGAATTTAAAATATTTTTCTAATATTTTGTTCCCGTATATTTTGTAGTTACCGTTAATCTTAGTTAGGTGTAAATCTATATTGACATTCTCTCGTTCCTTGCACCACTCGTATCGCGAAGCTATAAATTAAGAGATCCCCACTAAGTCCCCATCGCTTCGCGCGCCCCGCGGCGTTACTCACCGGCCTTTAAGCGAAGACATCGGTCCACTTGAGTGGAAATTATCTTAGCTAGATTATCCTTATTGTTACATTTTTCTTCGGCCCCCAATCACTAATTTGATTTAAGAACTCACTTTACCTATGGATTTATTAAGATATATCGGCCCACTTATATTTAGGACCACCACTTAGTGATTTGCGACCAATTTTTCTTATGTGGAAATACAAGAGTATTTCTTTCTCTTTGACGAGAGAATACTTTTGTAAAAAGCTTTTTGTAGTATTTATATAGGTTTTCATGAAAATTTATTGGGTTAAATTGACTGTTTGTCATAATCTGTGTTTCAATAGACATTAAATTAAAGTCGACTATATATGTAGTATAAAAAAAAAACAAATTATCTGCGTCGTATTAAAATTCTAAAATTTTCAAATCGCATGATTCATTTTTTTTAAATGTTCAAGAAACTTTTATTCTAAGTCCGTAATATTTTCAAGTTCTGTTATAGTGGACCATGTAAGTATAAAATTGAACGCATCTCGAGGCATAAAACCTATTTGAGTATTACAATAGGGACGTCTTCATTGTCTGAAGGTTTCTGAAGCTCGACGCTCTGCCAGCAAAGCGTGCGGTGTAAAATACAAGCGGCAGCGGTAAACAAGTACGAAGCGGATAATAAAATGTGAAAAACTGTAATATTTTGGTACTTCTATTTTGTGAAAACTACAACATGATAATAAATATTTTATACTTGTTTTAATTAGTGATTTAAGTTTCTTTGGTCTTTCGGTTCATTAACTTGGCTCAAGAAAACGAACACACCTTTCTTTGTCATTCAAAACATATTTTAACAGACACATTACACATTACTGTTTTTTACTATTTCATAGCTATCAATGACTTTATTTATTTTAATAGACACATTTGATTACTTTGAATATCGTTTTTTATTTGCTAAAGTCTCTATTAATAGTTGTTTTTGAATACTCTATAAAAGTTAATGTCTTGGACCAATCTTTGTGGCGCTATCAAGGTTCAAATTGCAAATTTAATACAGCTATTTGCATCTGAAAAGGGAGACTATGTTGTTCCGTTTTTCCACTTAGTGATTTGTACATTTTATCTAAACTCTATCTAAATTAGATGTACGTTGAAAGTGTTTTGCGTATGCAGATCCTTTTGTCTCCGAGATGATTCAGCTTTTAACATCGTCTTTTAACATTATATCTCTTTAATGGCAAATTTTATGTCACTTATACAGTATTTTAGAATGTTAAATGGTTAAGCTGTTCTTATCTTTCGACAATCATGCTTTTTATTTAAAAATTTAGCACAATGTTAGTATAAGGAGGACTTCATGCCGTATGGCATTCTCTACCAGTCATCCCATATCTTAGGTTGTTGGTCATTGTTTGTAGGGTTATTAAATTTTTTGATACATTTAAGTGCACACTCAAAGAAGATTTTATTTTTAAAATCATATACATGATTTTTATCTTTGGTAGAGCCACAAGTAATGACAAAAGGTTTTCCTACTTTAATTTAGATTTTCGACTGTCTTTTTTTTTCTTTTTGTATATATAGTGCCTGTTAAGATTGTCATTGAAACACAATATTTACTTGTACGGAACATTAACACCAAAAATTAAAGCGTCCTGTCACCGGATGCGCCTGAGTCGTCCAAATTAAAATAATCGCCCCCCTTCCAGCTGATTAAACAGCTTGATAGCGCCACCGATTGTATACAAACATACAAATACATGCCTCTTAATTCACACTAGACTTTATTTCATTGGTATAAGAATCAATTTACAATAATAGTAATCCCGAATAACCGCATATTTAACGTGGTTGATATAATAAATGCATTGTTTTATCGTCCGGTCATATTTTTATTTGAATGTCTTTTTAATTGACCTCTCAAATGTTGACAGTACAACTGTGTTGACTGCGAATGGACACTGGATATTCCACTGATCGGCTTTTTATGTTATAGATTTATAGTTTTTTATTATTTATGTTTAGGTAATGGCTACTGCCATATTTAATAAGTTAAGTGGACTCTTAACTTAACATCAATTTATTGTGGTATAATTAGTATCAACCAGTAAATCTTCCAACTTCCTGCAATCGCTTAGTGTAATTTTTTCTACTTCAACTTCACTAGAAGACAAACTTAATGCCCATGTTTAAGACCATGATTCTGATTGTAGCAGCAGACAACTAACGTGGTTAACATCGTAATTTTTCCAAGTAACTGTCCTCAAGTAAAGGTAACGAAGTTAAAAATCTGCTGGAAATCTTACTGTCTGCTGAGGTGTTGTTTTATTCATCGCGTCGTCGTCTGTCCGCGACGTGACCATTGCACTTCACTGAGCTAACTAAATTAACTATTCTTTTACAACTTTATATTATTATGCAACTGCATTATTTCATCCCTTTATTTTACTATCTTTATTTGTATGTAAATATCTCTTTGTCGTTGCGATGTTTGTTTGCAAGAAAATGTTTTGTCTCAATGAGAAATATCTTTACATAATTTAGTATTTGCTTTCCTTGATACTGCTAGAATTCCCTTTGCAGAATAGAAAATAGACACAAATTTTTCATACGAAATCCACCAAATGTGTTCTTTCTAAATTAAATGAAACAAAAGGATGATTATAAAGCCAATACCGCTGTCCTAGTTTAGTCAAACATGCCATACCTATTGACTACGCCAATTACGAAACAGGATCTAACATAGAAACAGGAACAGTATTATCACACCTCTTCAAAGTTAAGCATGACGATGAACAAACAAACAATCGATTCTTTTATCTTTCGGAACGTAAGGATTGTTCCTGTCTACGTAAATAAACATGTTACTTGATTTTACGCGGACCATATTGTCGACATCACTTCGAAGATAAGTACTCTCTTCAAAGTGAGGGCATCAGACTCATGCTTTAGGCGTGCAAATTTCAAGGTCATTTCAGTAATATACCGACAGTCAATCGGTGAAAGTCTGGACTTAGGTATGGTTGTAATGATTTGAAGTTAAAATGGTAAAGCCAAATACTTTTACATATACTTTTACATAAACATAACTTCTCTAATTAAGCATCATCATCACCATCTTCCCAACCTTACTTCGCGTAGGATCGGTGAACCAAGTTATTGTCCTCCATATTAACCAATATTTGTATGCCCGTTTTCACCAACCAACCCCTACAGCATTTTAAGATAGGTGTCTTTTTGCTTAAGGATCTACCTAAATGTAACGGATCCCGTAAGGGATCCCGTCTAAAGTGAGACTTAACTGTTGTTGAAAACGAAAGTAGTGTTAGGTGACATTTAAAATGCGTTAAGGGTTACCTAAAATTTAGAGTTTGCTGCTGAAAACGGCCATTGGTTTCCTAATTATTTTATTTTTATTCAATGATTGACATTCTCACAGTCTGAGTATGATCAAGATAAAACCTAAATTACATTATCGCCCTTTATTAAATCATAAATCTAACACCTTAACATGTTTGTTGAAGCGGTTTAAAACGTAAAATGTTTGTAGACCAATCAAGTTTATAGTGGCTGCGAGCTATCCGAAGCATGGGAAATGATAACGATTTAATATTTACTTGCCTTAAGCTACTAACGACGGACGTTTAATTTATAGTAATGAAAACATGAGAATCTTACCACACCAGAAGTTTTGACTATATGGTAAATTAAGTCATCCAATAAATTAGGGTAAAACATAGCCCTTACCTTTATAAAAATGTCAGTACAAGATTAGACGATGAATTATTTTAGTATGGTAAATAATCCGTAGATTAAGGGTAGGCAACGCATCTGCAGGTGTTTATGGGCGGCGGTCGCTTCGCTTTATTAGCGAATCTAGGTGACCGCTTGCCATTTTGTACTATAAAAAAAAATCGACCTGGGATTTGAGTTTTTATGTTCTGTGCGCAAAGAAGTATTCATGTAATATCACCAAACATTTAAATTGAGGAAGTATAAATTCGGACGGACATTTGAGCACATCCTATTTCCTGTTAATTCACTCGATGTTAACACACTTGATTGCACTTTAGCGTGAGTGATCAACACTAAGATCAATGTTGTTTATATTTTTAAAGCAGTAAACGGTCTGTTTGAAGACGTCAAGCTTGTTTGATGGTACAATTTGCATCAAGTCGGGCACGCTCGTAAAGATCTTGACGCCAATTTGTTTGATAGCGTCCTCCATTAGAGTTGTTCGAGTTTCGAATCTAAAGTCGTCGAGGAAGTTAAGATAATCGAGTTAATGCATGCTTTAAATACTTTTAAGAAAGATTACATTGTTGATAAACTTGAACTAAATCAGTTTTATAAATTAGTAATTAGTAGTTTGACAATTTGACACTTTGATCGAATATATTTAAAGCCGACTACAGACGCTCAGTTTTAACCGTACAGCTCGACTGCACAGTTAAAACTGACGTACACGCGTCAGTTTTAACTGCACATTTAAAACTGTACAGTTAAAAAACTGAACGACTGTAGCCGGCTTAACCTTGAACGTTACAAGGTTATATTGACTTCTTCAACCAAAGAACAATCTATCCGTTCTCTTGTTTATTTTAAAACACACCCAATCATAGATTAAAAGAAGCAGATCGGACATGACATATGTCAAACTGACAGCGACTGTGACACATTTCTCAGTCCCTTTCTCCGTATACGATTTTGTTTGTTTGGGTCCAGAACCAAGACCCAAACAAATGTGACGTATCATATAGTATTGAGGCGCTCCAAGCGTATTTTCAGTGAACTAATTTTCATAAGTCCCAGGCAGAGGCTTGAGACATGATGTTATTGGTTTAAAACCGTAAAGTTATGTACACACAACATACGTATGACGTAGTCTAAGGCATGTTTTGTCCCTCAACCGTATACGCTATTGCTATATCTATGTCTTTCTCGTTCTACGCACCCAATATTCTCATCAAGATTAATCAATGAAGACATTGAAAAACAAATAAACGCCATCATTCCTATTACGTGACACGTATTTGGCGAGCCGAGATAGAAATGTGGTTTTAATAAAGAGTAATTGTGAGGGGTTGATATCAACAGGCGATCGCGCCCGCATTCCGAGGAGGATTAATTCCGATGGACCAATTACCTTTCGTCAGAACGTTCGTGACATACAGGCAGTTTGTGGTTATGGAGCTTCTTCTAGTTTTTATGTTACGTTTAGTACTTCTAGTAATGGGGAAACCATCCAAACTTAATTAAGAATCATTTCAGTTTTAGAAAACTCTCATTCTAAAAAAAATCAATTTTAGCAAGTTATTTCTGCCTTTTCAATTTTAATACGTTTTCGTATCAAATTAAATGTCCTTAATCTGCAACAGAACTTCCGAAGAATGTTCCTACTATGAACTTTAAAGCCTGTTAAACTTAGTAGACTGTATTTAGCTTCGTTTATAAATTATTTGGTGTCGTTCAAACGAGTCGACAGTGTGTATAACGACTGTCATTATCTATACTGATACGGTGTAATTAGGATGTCATTGTGTCGCATCACGTAGCCGTATCGTAGCAATATCGTAGCGGTATCGTAGCTGATCGTAGCCGAATCGTAGCAGTGCTCAGCCTCCACTGATACGATAAAAATGTAAATTACCCAACGAATATTGAGGGGCTTCAAATTTATTTAACGCAACGCTAATATAGACCTTAAGATTGGTTACTTAAGAAATGGTAAGTGAACGCTATATTGTAGTAACTTACTAAATACTAGTATGTTACTTTTTTATATTATAAAGTGGCAAACGAGCAAGTAGCCACCTGGATTCGCCGAAATAGCGAACGACTGTTGCCCATAGACATCTGCAATTGCACATGGCTTGCCTACCCTTAATCTACGGAGGAGGAGAAGCGCAGCAAGAGGATAATTCCTCTTTCTATGCGACCCCTCCCCCGCCATATTCACTTCCTCTTCCCATCATTTCCTTATAAGAAAAGGATAGGAAGGGAAAGTACTTTCACACTCACAGTCATTTATAGATAACTAAAGCAATCACCGTACATATGTCATACTTCATCAACACTAAAGGACCCTTTTAGCGCCCATTAAATGACTCTGAGTATTGTAGATATGCATACATGGACATAAAGTGAGATTCGCTTAATCATTTCTTAGTAACAATAGTTATTTAGTAAAGAAAACAGTACTTAATATTCGTCTTAAAATCATTTCTATGTCGACTTTTTACAAGTAGCTTCATAATCATTTTAACAAATTACAATTATTTCTAACGAGAATTCCGAGAAATTTCTCATCGCTAAATCATTTCTGTAGAAATTTTAGAGCGGACGTAATCAATTTAGAAGCAAATTAAGGAGTCTTTCATAAGGTTTCACTGTCTAATTACAAAAAGGCACATTTAAGCTCTGTCCTTCACTTTACTAAAAATATTTTGTTATAAGAAATCATTTTATTATTATGAAAATATCAGAGGTTATAAACTACGTAATATAATTATTATTTTCTTCTTTTGCAGCACAGTGTAAAAGGTAAGGTAAGGTTCATATGATGGGCTCCGTTTTCCATAACTCCACGACTGGCGCATATTTTGTGTGAATACACATATCTTTGAATTTCTTCGCCGATATGTGCAGGTTGCATCACGATGTTTTCCTTCACCCAAGAGCATCGGGTAAATATGTACATATGAAAATCGAAAAACACATTGGTACATGGCGGGATTCGAACTCGGGACCTGCACTTTAAGACAAGAGCTAAACCCCTGAGCCACCGACGCTCTCAGCACAGTTTATTACATTGGTAATTATTCTTTAATATAGTCATTATATCCGTTCATTATCGCCGCAAAATAAAATATATCTCAATATATATAATGTAGGGTATGTATATATTTAATATCATCCGATTGATAAGCCTTCGTGCTGGAGTAGACTCCCTCGGGCCGTCGTCTCTCGCTCATAATATAATTGCTTCCAGAGAATAAAAGATGTTTATTCTATCTTCCCTTGGCGTCATATTTATATGGTATTTCTTACATAATATACAAATAACAATTCAAATAATATCGACGTATATCGAGTCTAAAAAAGAACGTTCTCAAAAGCCGGTAACGTATCTGCGAACAGTCGGTGACGGTTCAATTAACATTAAAGATCTCGCTCTCGCTACTATAGATTAAAACAGGGACGATTTTTCAAACGCTACTCAAATATTTAAGAGCGTCTTTCATGTTAAGTCCACGCTTAAAATCCAAAATCTATGGCGATTTCTAATTTTGACGCTAGTTATATTTTAAACGACTCTTAAATTTAAGTGGCGTTTGAATATTCAGCCGTTATTCGTCTGTTTCAGAAGCTACTAACTGAAGTTGTTCGATTTCAATATAGTTATATAGAAAATACACTTAACTAAAACCTATACGAGCTCAGTCGGCTAAGTACGTGCAAAACATTAACAATTCAAACACTTTCGTCGGCAATAAATTAAGCCGCGCCGCACACAGCCGGGTAATCTCAAAATGGCGGCCAACGCAATACTTCTGTCGCATAATGTACAATTACAAAGCTGACAGCGATCCACAGATAGTTTACAATCAGTTACAACTTACAACACTTTCATAATCTACGATACAAAATGTCTGAACAAAACTATCGATAAATTGCTGTGAACTTATCCACAAGTAAAGTTTGCTATTACTCGTACATTGTGCCCTTTCTAATACCTCCAGTTTCTTACTTTTGAACACAACGTGCCTACGTATATTACGCAGAACATAAAGCAACTGTATAAAACATTTGTCTATATAATAAACATTGTTATTATAAGAGCTATCAATCAATTGCTAGGTGGTAATGGCTACAGCTGTGTGAGAGCATTCTCGTATAAAAAAGATGGTTTTGCCTCTAATATTATCCGCTTCAGCTTATAACTTGTGTAGCGATATTTCCCGGTGTTTCCTGTACGTCGTTTCCTGGATACGTCGCAGGCCGGTGGTTGACGTGACGTTTGCGCGACTGACTGCTCCGAACAAAACGTGTCTTGTTACCAATTGACCGAGATTGAGTTTGGTGCTCATTTACACATTTCACTCGTCAGATTTTATATAGAGACTAGCTTTGTGCGCGACTTCGTCCGCGTTGAATTAAATATAGCCTATGTTACTCGGGGGTTATGTAGTTTTCTAATGGTGAAAAATATTTTGAAATCGGCCTGGTAGTTCTTGAGTTATTTCAATACAAACAAAAATAAAAATTACTAAGTTTCCCTCTTTATAATATTAAGTATAGATAGCGTACATTTCGTTGTTTACTTACTTGTATAATTACTAAGTAATTAATGGAGAAGATTTTAATGTGAAGTGTTTTTAAAGCTATTTAATTAAAATAATAGCATTATAGAGTCTTACAAATAGATAAGATAGCAATGCAATCGTGTGTTAATAATTCACAAAAAACTATATTTAACGGTAATAGTAGGAAATTGATTTTGAGAAAGTTGTTCATCATAAAAATCGGCCGCTGACCCTGCACCTCTCGTGTACTCCGAACTTGAGCGCTGTAAATCATCACCCTTCTAGGGTATAGCAGCCGTTTGCGAAATGGCCGGTCGCCTATTAAATGTCGATTTTTCACATTCGTTCACCCCTGGATAAGGAAACAGTTGATTTTTAAGGGCATCTCCCCGGCAAGGGTTTCGTTTGATTCTACAGATTTTTATTCAAATACATTTTGAAGTCATCACACAATATGGTTAGACAAATCTAATTATTTTGAAAATCATATTACGAGTACTGCATCAGCAATTAACATAGGCAACCTCTTTTTGCTTTACTTTAAACCTAGATCGATAGAAATGTCTACTTTTTTGTTAATTAAAGGCCCCATATTTTTACTTTATACCCCTTAGCGATAGTAACAAATTAAAGGTAAACACATATGAAAGTATTAAATAAACAAAGCCCCAAATCATATGTCACACGTCACTAGAACATTACCTGAAACTTCGCGACATCTACGGCCCTACAGTTTAATGTTTCTCGTAACTTGACAATGTTAATTATTAACGAGGATAGATGGCGTCCCTGGGCACGACCGGGACGCCTGTCGATCTTAGTTATAAACTACTTTCGACACTGGATTCACTCGCTGCCTTATACATGTTTAATAAACGCTATCACAAAGGCATTGACACTCTGATATATAAGGGAAAAAAATAAGCCTTCATTCACACGAACGCTTTTTTAACGTTGAAATTGGCGCTATTTTTTAACTACTAACACTGTAAAATCGCTCTCGTTTCGTTTGATTAGCGCTCATATTGCAACGCTGCGCGATTGACATTTGACAACGCCTGCGTCTGAGTAGATACATAGAAATGCATTGGTTCTATCACAACGCTTTTTTGGCGCGCGTTGAAAAAGCGTTCGTGTGAATTCTTAAGGCGTACAAACAATCAAGTATGTAAACTTATATTCATTTGTTTTACAAAAAACAAATTCACTAAAACTTTCGTTTTACATTACAATATGTAAAACATCTGTCTACCGCGGACACTAAAATATTAAAAACAGTTAAAAGCTTCGGCATTACATTAAGTAATTACTCGAAGCAAAAAACGTTTTACTTTCTCGAAGCGAACACAAAAGAAATAAATAGTAAACATTTAATGTTAAAACTGAAAGCGAAAATATTTAGTAAACGAATACATTGAAGTAGGTCATAAATAAGCACTTCTGAGTCTATTTGTAGTAACAACGACATAGTAAATCGCTCACAATGATTAAAATAAACAATGTCGCCGGAGCGAGATAGCTTTTTTTTTGTGAAATACTTAGTAAAAGACGAATTCCAAGAACGATAAGAGAGCACGTCGCGTCTGATGCTGGCCTGTGGTACAAACTGCACTGTTAATATATTTAACTTCATTTTTATTAAAATTCTAAATATTAATCCTACAATTATTTTGTATACTTGATACTATAAAAACTATGATAATTAGCTTTTTAAAAAAATAACAACAAAGAAATAACTGCTTCCTTTAAATTACAGTAAAACTTTAAGAACTATATTTCTTACAACCATGTACACAAAATGCAGTCTGCTGAAGTTGCTTAGTACTATTTTGAAATTATGTTTTCAGTTATAACTTCTAAAGTATTATAAAACGCTATCAAATGTTTTAATTCTTAGAGTTTGCACCATCCCCTATCGAACCCTCCGTCACCTGGCAAACTCCGGTCGAGGAATAATTTATTACATTTCTTAAAAGCTATTACCGGGTACCACTGTCAATGGCGCGACACTTCGCCCCCCGCAATTAGCATGAATTTTATACCACGTCTAAGTTCAGACACGTATAACTTTAAATGTGAAGTTCACGAGCTCTACCAAGTTCAAATAAACTTTGAATTACAGCGTAACTTGATATGCATCAAGTTACATCGTAAACTTAAGTAAACATGCTTTGCATACTAAGATTTTGAAGTTAAAGGCCGGGAACGCATTGGTGGTTCCTCGAGTGTTGCAAATGTCCATGGTCTTCGAAGACCACCTCGGTGATCCAGCCGCTAGTGGGCCTTCTATTATAAAAAAAATGCTTAGAAATACTTAATGTTATAGCAGTGGTGAAAAGCACCCAAAAGTCTCAAAATAAAAGAATAAACTAAAGTGTTGCTAAAAGCATTGAAGCGCATGATGCAGTAAAGATGATTTTAAACGAGTTATTATATTTGGTAAAGAATTAACAAATATGAACGTTAATAGAAAACAGATTAAATAATCGCCTTCTGTTGGATTTTTTTTTATATTATTAAGTGGCAAATGAAAAAGCTGCCACCTGGATTAGCTGAATTAGCGAAACGATAGCTGCCCATAGACATCTGCTATTGCACATGCGTTGCCTACCCTTAATCTACGGAGGAGGAGACGAACAACTAGAGGTAAATTCCTCTTTTCATGCGTCCCCTCCCCCGCCAAATCCACTTTTCCATTATTTCCTTATAAGAAAAGGATAGGAAAGAGAAGTGGACTAAAAGTCGGTTAAAAACACATTTAAGCTTTAAAATGATTAAGCAATCTTTTTAAATTTCATGAAAAACTTAACCGAATGCTATAAGAAAAGTTTTAAAGTTGACGTTCGGGTGTGTAAGATGAATGAAGACGGAGTGATAGGGCATGTGACAAAAATAGGGAACGTGGAGCAAAAGAGAGAGAAGATAATTCTGTGTTAAAGTATTTTTGTAATAGAAACCCTACAGCAGACTTAGCATGATTCTTAGAAGATAAATTTTACTTACGATTATAAAAAATATAAATTGCAAGCGATGACGTGCGGATCTAAAATATATCCACGTCGCGTAGCGAATTTGAAATTTATTTCATTTCGTACATAGATTAAAAGAAACAGATGAGACATGATATATGTCATACTGACAGCGACTGAGACAAATTAATATGAAATATACGTAACGTGATAAAGACAGTAAGTTAGATCTTTGGTCCCTTTCTCCGTATACGATTTTGTTTGTTTGGGTCCAGAAATAAGACCCAAACAAATGTGATGTATCGTGTAGTATTGTAGCGCTCCAAGCGTATTTTCGGTGATCAAATTTTTCTTAGGACCCAGGCAAAGGCTTAAGACGTGATATTATTGGTTTAAAGTCGTAAAGTGATGCACACACAACATATGTAAAACTTAGTCTAAGGCATTTTTTGTTCCTCAACCGTATACGATAATGCCAGTTCTACATCTTTCTCTTTCTACGATTTCGTATTATATCGCGATGTGAATTTGAAATTTATCTGATTTCGTTTCGCGTTGCGTTGACTTGCTATGATCGGAAAGTGAAATCGACAAGGAGGTTCATTGCGAATTTAAAATGCTACGCTTCTGAACTTTATGTTTGCGAATATCTTACAGGATTACGCAGAATATATTATAGTATTTTATGTTTTTTAATAATGCTGTTGTAAATATAAATAAGTCAATGAATATAGACTTTTATATATCTATCTATCTTTGGAATGATAAAGGATTTTGTTGATACTATCTTTCCGATTAAGATACTCGTAACATTCGGTATAAGATAGTCAGTTGCTTTTTTAGATAAAAAAAATATAAATTATTCGAATATTAGCTTTGTATCTCATCTGTACTACTTATTATTAAATAAATTCATATGCATATTAAATATTTCAATTAAACGACTATTTACATTTATTTCCGAACTACCAATGGTCCCATAATCAATGGTTTACGATAAGACGGTACAATTATTTTAAACTCATGTTAGGTGAAAACGAAAACCGTTCCGAACCCTCCATCTTATTTATGATCACTTATACGAAACGATACTTAACTAAGTTACGAGATGAAAGTAAACTAAGTAAAAGTCGGAGGACATTGAGTTTTGATTCTAAGCCCGCTTTTAATTTTTTTATCGCGCAGCGTTCGGGTATGAGAAAGGGCGGTAAAAAAGCATCAACACCGACTTTAGAAAAGCGTCCATATGAATGTACGCATTCAGAATCAGAGATTTTAATTGATCAATGAGACATTCATGAAGGTCACTTAACACGTCTAGGTACCATTACTTAAGTACTAGTAAACTTCAATATGATTTTCCTTAGCTATCTTCATCATTACAAACTTGTTTGGAAGTTAAAGGAGTTAGTTTTTCGTAATACAGTAGCTAAAAACTAGTCGGATTATTTCGTTAAACATATTTTTTATAAGAGAAAAGCAAATGAGCGGCGGGAACAGAGCGATGGTCAACGACGCCCATGGACCTTCGGAACACAAGAAGAACTGAAAATCTTATAGGGAAATGATGCGAAAGGGTAGTGTATACGGCGGGGGAGGGGACGTATAGGAAGAGGAATTATCCTCTTGCTGTACATCTCCTCCTCTGTATATTAAGGGTAGGCAACTCATCTGCAATTTCAGATGTCTATGGGCAGCGGTCGTGGCGCTATTTCAGCAAATTCTGGTGGCCGCTTGCTCGTTTGCCACTTTATAATATTAAAAAAAATGGATTGCTGGCCTTTTAAAAAGATAAGAAAGTTGTAGGACCTTAAGTCGTACTGGTGCGGAAATACCGAGGATAGACCTTGTCGTTTAACCTGCAAGTTATTTTGCAATGCATTTCTCATTCATTCATACACAAATTGTTTGATTCTACGATTTCTTTAATCAAATACTCCATGTTTACTCGGTTCGGGTTATCTTGTTCAATCTTTTATATTAACTCCAAGAGATGTCAGTGCTTGAAGAAAAACATGCTGCGAGCAAATTGATTACATATGTCTGGCAAATGTTTTCCAACAAGGGAACTGCCAGTGTTTGTTTTGAGGCATTCGTATAGGAAAAACAATGCTATTTTACTCTCTAGTCTACTATCTATGATTTATAATATTTTGTAATGTTATTTATTTAATAGCTTAATGCTTTGACCAATTATTTTGGAGTACTCTGTATGCTTAGGTTCCAAGTAGAACGTTTTATCATTTCACTCGTTCGCTAGGGAAAATATGAGATAGCAATATTTTAGTTTATATCTCTTGGCTAAGTTCTTAAAAAAATGTTATTCGTTAAAATTATAATGCACAAATAGTAATGAAAAATTTGAATTTGGTAAAATAAAATTCGTCGCGTACTTTTTTAAAGAATCTTAATCAAATAAGTAACATTTCATGGAAAGCGTATATTAAAATACTAGAAACATCAAAATGTTGAATATTGAAGGGAATTACTTCAATGTTTCCGGCGCAACGTCAACATAAATATTCACAATTAGTCTAACGCCGTGTTCTCGTGTCCGAATGAAATAAAAAAAACTACGCCTCGTACAATTGACCTCCATAAATGGACAGGTAGTATTTTGTGTCATGTTTTCGCCATTTTGACGCTCGAAGTATAGCTTTGTAGTGGTGATACAAACTAATCTAGCCTAATATTATAAAGAGGAAAGGTTTTTATTTTTGTATGTATTGATATAACTCAAGAACTACTGGGCCGATTTCAAAAATTCTTTCACCATTAGAAAAACCATTAGAAAGCTACATTCCCCGAATAACATAGGCTATATTCTTTAATTCCCCGCCGACGAAGTCACAACAGCCAGTAATAGATATCGAAATAACTACCAGTAACATCTACAGGCAGGTTTAAATTTGAAGCAAAAGTTGACATTTATACCTATCCATTCACTGAGATCAGTGAGTCAAACGAACAGGATTCTAAAATGTACCATAATGAACCTTTACTGACTTTTACCTCGGTGATTGAAACAATGCCATTCAAGGTTCAAATTAAATCCCACAATGCTCATAAAGGAATCGCCCGAAGAACTTCACCGGAGACGTATGAGGATAACGGAAACCCCTTCTATTTGTAAATAAATAAACTGCAAGTTAAGCTAAACTAATACTTATGCACATATTAATAAGATATTTAATATTAAATTCCGAGTGATATAATAAAATTGTTTAAGTGAACAGCATTCAATTGTTTTTCTTTTCATTCTAATGAGGCGGTGTGGTCGACAATGGTTGTCATTGTCACTAACTTTTGTTTTTTTTTTCTTCTTATTTTAAATCCCCTCAATTTGTTCTATTTTACTTCCGTATGTAAGGTGAAGGGTGTACGTGAATGAGGCGGAAGTAGAAAAGAACAATAAATTAATATTTCCCTTTGTAATGGTCTCATTATGAGTTACATGTCGTTTAATTTCAAATTGAAATTTCTTTTTCGTTAATCAACAAAACCATAAAAATACTTATTATTTCATTAGTGTAAAAAATAGCGTAAAACTTCTTTAACATTATAAATAACTAGCTCTCCTTCGTGACTTCCACGTGGAATTCAAAAATATATCCAATGTTACTCGGGCAAAATGTAGCTTTCTAATAATGAAAGAATTTTTGAAATCGGCCCATTAGGTCTTGAGTTATTTCAATAGTACAAAAATATAAAGTTTCTCTCTTTATAATATTAGTATAGATATAGATAAAACAAAAACTTCATGCACTATTGTATTTAAAATTCAATAATTATTACATATTTGCTGATATCTTACTTAAACGTACTTATTATGTTTGAGGATTTATACTCGTACGTTATCCATCATTAACTATTCTACGAGATAAGCTTGTGTGAAGGGTCCTCCAGTAGCCCCTCCGCACCTCAAGGACCACTAAATACGTCTGTTCAAAACGTTGACGTGGAAGGTAAATATTTTGTTACATATCATGAAATTAGTTTCATTCAGGAATAGGTAAATTATTTTTTGTTCTGTCTATTTGTTACTTCGACAATGTTAATTACGTTGTTTCATATTAGTATGTCCCAAAACTCCATTCATATCATAATTCATAGTCATGATTCATATCACGTGACTATTGTAATGAAAATCATGTAGTTCGACCCATGATGGGGACCATTTACCGCAATTCCACGACTACCGCGTATTTTGCGTGACTTCAAACATCTTTGAAATTCTTCGCCGATATGTGCAGGTTGCATCACGATGTTTTCCTTCACCATAAGAGCATGACGTAAATTACTATTTTGCGTCCCCCATTAACAATTGAAAAGTTTAACTTAACGATTAATAATATCGTCTCATTCATAACTATTAAAACTTGCATGCATAATAAACAGGTGGCGTACGTACAAATTTTATTAGTTTACCCTTAAAGCGCCTCAAAGGCGATATCCATTGGCGTCCAGATTCAGCAAACAGGCCGTCACCAGCTCGTTAGCCGCTGCAAACAAATCGAATTACCTAACGATGTGGACACATAGACGTCCACAAGACCATGCAAGCGAATCTTGCCCCTATACCATCTATCAAACGATCCTATCTCAGTACAACAAACTACCTAGCTTTGATCTTCGGTATTCGAAGACTAGAATGGATCGCTGAAATGAATCATGTCGCCAGAAGACACTGGAAAAAATAACGTAATTGGAAATGTAAATAAAAACCGTACAAAAATACATATAAAAAGGTTTGCCACACCTGACGCTGCGCTCAATCAGGCCCACATTGTGCGGGACGGGCTTTGTTTGTGCGCACGGCTGACCGCTGTCTGAGCATTCACTAAAACAAGCCGTGTTCAGCACTTCATTAATCAACTTAGATATAACATGTACATAGATGACCTCAATCAATACAATTGTATTAAATTGCATGTCGCATTTAAAGGGTTTAAACAAAAGACAATCATCTTTGCGTCTTTATCCTACGTCTGACGATGTTAAAAGAAAATGAGCAAAATGCCTTTGTATGTACAATGTCTCGCGTTCGCATCTTGATTATAACTTTGATATATATATGTTAGCCCTTAACGAAACATGGGACTAACTCAAATCTGAACAAGAGACTGCGAACAGCCGCTGGCTAAATGGCGACGGTTGAGTGTTTCCAGTCAATCCTGCTAATACAGCTGAAGGTTAACATCGATACAATGTTATCGACATTTCAATTTAATTTTTAAATAATTTTGTATCATTTTCAATACAAATTTATCGTAACAATGCTTTAATATAAAGGTTAAATATTGAGACAATCGGTAGACCAAGGATGCGAAATATCAGAGAACCGTAAAGAGTGGATCTTTTAAACCAATGCGTTACGTATGACCAGGTAACACGTGTGAAGTATTTAAATATAGATTTTATTATCGATAAATGAAAGCACATTTATTGCCATCACTAGTAGGTAGTAAACGCAACGCTACGCACCGTAGATGCCGGGAACAAAACACGAAAACTCGATAAATTTTAAAGTGGCGCGCCCGACGCCCGCGGCTGCCGCTCCCTTCGACAGCTGCCGAAACTCCACACTCGCGGCTTCATTAATATCCCGCCTTTATTGCTATTTCTACATCCTTCCTTCTATAAATGTCCATTTAAATTCGAACACTTGATGAACTTTTTGCAATTATTTAGCCAATTATTTTTGCACTATTTTCAGGTGCAAAGTTGGATTAAGTTCACTCGTATCTGATGATTGAAAATCACTAATCAAGAAGTACATTTATAGTACCATTTGATTGAATAATATTCAGGCTATAACACAGTGAAAGAACTATTATACATCTCTCATTGTTATAACAATAAGCATATTTGATAACTCCATTATAGTCTGGTACGCTGAACTCATTGCCTTGATGTGTTTGCTTCATTATATCATTTAAATCTTACGTTTTACATTCTACTGGGAACTTATTAAGCACTTTACACGATGCGTTCTGTCTTTCATGTGATCCACTCTACTCTTAAACAAAAGAGAAATGAGCACTGAATCGTTTTGTTTGATGTCTGCGTACTGTTATAGCTTAACATACTTAAGCATTAATAAACTCTTTTGTGATTAATAATTGCATATTTTTTACCAACTCTGCCATTTATAAGCTTAAAAATTGATAATCTTAAATTTGACTTGCCTTGAACATTGTTCCTACTTTTAGTTCGTAACAAAACGTATCAACAATGTCTGTCACTATTTAAAATACAACCAAAGCCGCTACTGTATTTAATAAAAACAAAGTAAAATTTAAGTGTGCAGATAACAAAGAGATGTCAGAAATCCAGATGTAAAATAATCAGTCGTAAAAGAATTTTATATTTCCAAGTGACGTTTACAATCGAATCTAATTGGATCAGGGAGACGACTCTCTTCTTCCGTCTGTTTCAAATTAAAACACCACTAACTCTGCGGCCATGAAAGAACATTTTTAAAGCGTATGATTTAGTACATCATTAATCACGACTCTACAATGTTTATTCGACTAGTGCAGCTAAGTAACGCTTACGCAAGGACGTAATGGTGGAACGTAATTATAGGTTATGTTTAAGATTATTTCGGTATTAACATTTGGGTTAGGGAATTACATGTTACGTAAGATTATGAAAGTAACTAATTGCGTTGTGAAGCGTATTTATAGATAAATAACGAGCAGTAAAAGATATTGGATATTAACAAGTATACAAAGTATTAAACCGATAGCTTTTAAACCATTTTTGTACACAAAAAGAACGCACAAATAGGAATATAATATTAAGTAAGTTACGGTGCAAATATTGTGTTATAGCTAGTTGCACCTAAAAGAAAAATCGCGTAAAATATTTTTAAATTATATCTACCATAGATAATAAAGCTAAGGTACATTAACAACACAATTCATTGTAGATCCAAGGCAAGTTGAATGGGTTTCATTACCGCAGGATATTAAAGGCGGTGTTATATACAGGTGATAACGACCGCGACAGTGTGAACGCGCCTTTACAAAGAGATCGGTTGACAGTTTACGCTATTTAATTAAAACTAGAGATTAATTGCAGCCATCTTTTACAGATGTGTAATTCAAAAGGCTAATCTATACTAATATTATAAAGAGGAAAACTTTGTATTTGTGTATGTATTGAAATAACTCAAGAACTACTGGGCCGATTTTAACAATTCCCCGATTAACATAGGCTATTTTTTACTACCAAGCAGATAACGTCGCGAACACCAGCTAGAGCATCTATAAAAAGGGATTTTTCCTACAATATTATAACTTTAGTTTGTACATACAATATTTAAAAACATCAGAGGTATCGTGAAAAAGGAACATTTAAAAATAGATGATCATAAAATGTTTGCTGGCAATTTTAAACAATATTTCAAACAAATTATTCAATACTAAACTATAACTGACATTGAATACTTTCAAGTTATGTTCAAAAACGTATTGCAATATTTCGATATAACTTGTTATTAGTGTGCACCGTAACGGCTTCTCTTCCTTGCACCGTTTTTGAAATGTTACGCTATTTGTCAGGGATGCAGTCAGACACTTACTTATTCCTTATTCCGACACATTTGACTTTCTTGCCAGTCTGTTTCTTGCCAATTATTAACATGGAACTATGCAATACTTGTGTCTTTAGAATAGCATATTAAAGGCTGTACCAAAACCACAATATTTTCTTGATGATTATACTTCCGCGTAGAATTAAAAGAATATAGCTACTCGGGGAAAATGTAGGTTTCTAATGGTGAAAGAATTTTTGAAACGGCCCTGTAGTTCTTGAGTTATTTCAATACATACAAAAATCTAAAAATACAAAAGTTTCTTTCTTTATAATATTAGATATAGACTAACCGAACTAGAACAAATATTGGATGTATGTCAATATTTCATGTATTACAGAATATGTAAATAAATAGTGAGGACACTCCCAAATGTCATAACGTTTCAAAACATCGCGTGACTTTAAAACTGCAATGCGAGTTATGAGAACTTGTAGTAGGGGCAATGATCTATCGAGCATTTTACAAAGTAAGCCATAAAAATATAAATAGAATAACACCGCCGGCGTCTGTTTACTTTTAAGAATGTTTTCTATTTCTGTATTGCGAAAGAATTGCCGGAAAATATCGGCTACGTTTTATTGTTTGTGTAATGATTTAATGTTGAACATAGGTCTTGATAAAAAATACATTCCCAACTGGTATTACTCTTTGAATATCATATTTGTTTTCGTTTTTATATCTAACTGTTTATTTTCTTAAGCTGGCTACAGACTTAAGTGTTAACTGTACAGTTCGACAGCGCAATTTAAGCTGACATGTGTAGACAAAATTGACAACTGTTCAGTCTGACTGTGCAGTTTAAATTGACGCGTTTCTGTCAGATTTAACTCTACAGTTAGAATGCACAAAACCTGCTACATAATGTACAGTCTAACTGTTTGACGCGTATACGTCAGTTTTAACTGTACAGTTATACTGTACAGTTGAGCCTGAACGTTTGTAGCTTTATGAATTCATTGTTTTATTGTTTCTTTATTACATCACTGTTTATGAATAATTATGAATTTGTAATTGGTTCTGCGTGTACGCATATTGTCGATATCAAATACACAAACCAACGAAAGAAATAAACAGTTATTTCAATAGCAGTTATCTAAGTTATTAAAAATAACCGGAAACATCACTATAAAAGAAATAATACTCAACAACTACAAAGAAAGTTTACACACGTAAAAAACGGGCAAGCGATTTTTAATATCAACAAAAATAGAAAACTGAAAGCTCAAGTACATTTAACAATATTTGGAGCGTGAATTTCGTAAATTAAAAAAAAAACAAAGTTCAAATAGAAGTCGTGAATAATTCTACACTTGTGCACTTTCGGTGCATCGTGAACAATGCTTTGAATAAAAATATACTGAAAGGCAACAAAGATATAAACTGCGCCGAACATTAGGCACGTGCTCGAATCGGAACAGGCGAACGCTTTTATTCAATTTTATGATGCGAGAGAAAAATTTGAAAACAACTTATTATCTATGCTTATAACATGACTTAAACAGGGTAAAGGTTCGACGGTATTTTGCGTGAATACACATATCTTTGAATTTCTTTGCCGATATGTGCAGATTGCATCACGATTGTTTTCCTTCACCTTATATAACTTACAGATACATTAAAAAAATAATAATTATTCCAAATTATATTTAAAAAACATTATGTTCCGAATCATTATCGCCGTCATAATTTAGGTCTTATTTTATCGTCCTTGTCGGTACAATTTCCAACTGTCTATAGTCTATAGTATTTTCAGGGCTACCTAAACCGGCATAGAGTTCATTAAAGATACAAAATGAATGTGAAAACGCAATTTAAAGGTAACACACGAAAAACGAAACATTTAACGAAAGGCGTGCCATTGTAAATACCTTAGGGTTATAACGGTATAAATGAACTTGGCCGTCTGTCTGATTGATTTACAGCGCGCGAGAGGTCGCCTGCGACAGTTGTGGACATGCGAGCCGCGGCCATTTAATTTGCCGATCGTTGATGCCGCTCGCCCACCGTTGCGGTGTTTACGGCACTTTTAATTGTCTTTTTTTTAACACAAAAGGCAAAGTAATTTGTTTATTCTGCCAGATGCAATTTATTTGTATTTATTGGGTCTTTGTTCCAGTAATGTTTTTAAAAATATGATATTTTATAAAAGTTTTTTGTAAGTACACCTAAATGGTTCGGAACAGCAGTGGTATTTAACTGCGACAAATTTCTAACGATCTTTTACTCAACTTTGCATCTGGATCAATACAAAACAATACAAGTCATGCTATGAAATGTCCAGAAATATGACTTTAAAGTCCAATAAGCGTTAGTATAACGATGTAACATTTTGTGTTAACATCCGATGCCGGTGTCCGGAACGCCTGCAGGCGCGTCTTATTGACTTAATAACAATAAATGTTACAAGGATGGGATGACTATTATCCCTTATTGTTATACGTTATTGCTTCCTGTTGCTGAATTCATTATCATTTAACATTACATTGAAATGCGAGATAAACGTCATTAACAGTTTAGTAAATGAAGAACAAGAGGGGATAGAAATTTTCTTGTTGTGATACATTGAAATATTGAGAAATTAAGAACATTGTAAGCAGCCCATGTGTTCTTCGACACAAAGTTCTACATCTGTGCAAAATGTCACCGAGATCTGTTCAGACGTTTTGGAGATACCTCCAATCCAAATATTAGTTAGACTGGAGCATTTTCAAATGATAAAATTGTAACCGATTACGATCGGTGTTAAAAATCCAAAACGCTAGATTTCATCGATTTGTATTTGATAGCATACCTTCCTTTGTTTACTGAAACGAATAACCCTACGATCTTAATCATAACAATAAAACTGTACGATGAAATAGCAAATGAATATTGTCTGGATTAAACAAAACGTGTTGAAAAAACACAAGGTCCAAACCGCGAGCAGTAACGGCCAGCGGAACATGTGGCGACTGATTTATGGTAATCTTTGTACGCGGAAACAAACAGTTGCAACGCTTTATATGGTGGTATTAATAGCAAATGTATACCGGATTTATAATACACATACAGTTTTAAGGAACGATAAAAATTGTACGAACACGAAGATAAAGAAGGAAAGAAGGAAAATATCCCGCCTTGATATAACTAGTGAAAGACCTAGATTCAAATAACTTCGGGATACAATTCAACAAACAAATAAAAACATAAAGTGCCGTTTAAAAGCCTAGAACGTTACTTAATCTCAATGAGGACTTATCAAGAATAGATTTATTAAAAGAATAAAGTATACTGGTTAATTATAGTAGGTTTAAAAGACGCATTAGCATATAGAATTTTATCGTATTCTTTTACGATTGTAAAATTCTTCAACCATAAATGATTTCAAAATAGTCTTATTTCTATACTATCTGAATACAAAACATCGAATACAAATGTTATCGAAGTGACCGGAGTGCTACTCGAGACTGCAATCCCATTACTAATGTTCGGGCCCATTGTTTCTGAACCACTGAACTTTTAGCGTCAACTTTAAAAATAGAGACGAGATAAGCTGTAGAACAAAAGTCAACGTCTGAAATGGAAGTAGACGCCTTTGTTGATGCAAGCAAAGGATAGATAACAAAATAATTAAAGCTGAATATGGTTCTAGAAGTAACTGATAACACAAATTAAAGAAATTATTATAGAAGTGGAATAAACAAAACAATAGAAGTAATGTATCAAAAGGGACAAGGGAAAAAACATGGACCTGGTTCCATAAGATAATGAAAATTGATATTTATTATAAGGGAATGGGTAAAAGTTCGAGTTCTTCAACAATGTTCGGAAGAACATATTAATAACTTCCGAAGAAACTAAAATTCTTTACGACATCGAAAACAATATATTTTATGTTTGATGCACCGTTTCATTAAACCATAGTTTTAAAGCTCATAAAATGTTATTGGCGAAGCAAATTTTTGCAACTATTCTCCATAGGAGAAATGAGTAGCGGTCGGATTTTAATACGTCATAAAACGTAAATGCCACTTAATTGATGTCCATAAAAATTGCATACACTGCTTTATTCTCTTTGGAATAGAGTTCAAAATCTATTAAACGAGTGAAATATTATTTTGGTATTTGTAAAGCTAATGCAAAGGTAACTTTAAGAAAAACTATTCAATAAGAGAAAATTGTAGTCTTTATTACTTTGAACTAAAGTTTGATATTGCATAGCATGTATTTGTTGAAGGGTAAATAAGTCGTGTTCTAGCGAAGACAAGTCCTGAGTGCATGGTCGTCCTCGAAGCCAGCTTTATGTCTCCAGCGACGCGATGTTCGGAAGCTCCTTATCGTTTCTCAGTAAAATGCTTTCCTAGTACTTTCCCATCCACTTTTACCGCGAAAAAATCTACATTGTTTCTTCTCCGTCTAGTTAAGTATGCGTATTTTCAGATCGGATGTGACGTCACTAGGAAATGTAGTACTTTACTAATCAATAAATTTTTAACCTTGTTCCGTTTTAGGTAGAAATGTACAAGATTTGAGCTCAAATTTCCAGCTTCGGTTCTTTAATGTCTAACCACGGTTTGAGTTAATTGATCATCTGATTAACCTTTTGCTTATTAAGTAATCTCAAATTCCTCGAAAACATAATATCGGTTTAATTAGTTAAACATAAAGTAACGAAAATTTTGGTAACGTTAAAATATAATTTAATATTAACGAACTGAAAGCCGTCAAAGGGCCCGCATTACCTACGAACAGAAAAACATACAGCTTCAGTAATTATGTGGGCTCGTACAAAATTCCTGTCGCTCGTTAATTAGGTCAGCGGTGCGTGGAGCGTTTATTTTAATTACCGAAAAGATTAAATTTTCCATGTCGCAGAGTTACAGCTTTCATATGCAAATCGTTGACAAACCGGACGAGGGATGGGACATCCCTCGTACTGCTTTGGAATATCTTAATACAATTTAATCATGCTGGAATAGCGTGATTAATTTTTATATGCTCTAGCATACTGACCTGAAGGTCAATGCCTATAAAAGCGATTTTATCATACATATTACATTACCTTTTGTTTTGATTGTGCCAAAACATGTTGTTATCTTATCTTTTTTATAGAACAATCGCAGAAAGTTTATATTCATTTTTGAATGTTTTCATTACGCCCCTGCAGTCTGGCAACTTTTTGTATCTTGCTTGATTTCCTATGAGCTTGTATGGGAGTGCGCACACCTAGCAACTTTTTGTAGCCCGGCAACATTTAACTTCCAGTGTTACCCACGACAACTAAAAGTTGCAATATGATAAGCCATCAGTTTTAGATTACTTGTTTATTATTTTGCAAGTTCAAGTATATTTTTGAAAATTTCAAAATGTTTGCAAATATTATTGAAATAGAGATGATGAACACGAGTAATTAAAGATTATATTCATTTTGTGCATGTTGAAAAATTATATCAAAGAGATCCGAATAAAAACGTTATATTTAACGTTCGTGTGGTGGAGGATAATTTTATGCGATATTTATTCAGATTTAATTAAAAAAACTGAAAGGCTTTGACTAAAACTTCCAAAACAAAATTTAAAACAACTCTGCAAGTATTCACGTTTCAAGAAAAGAAATAAACTGAAATGTTATTTCTAGATAATGGAAATCTATTTGTGAACAAACAATTGATTTTGATGGACTAGAAACTGTGTGTTTCGCTGCATGACTTATTAACACATTTTGTTGTATTTGTTTTCTCAAAGGGAATATAAGGGATGACAATATATCACAAATGCTATTGCATTTGAAACCTAGAGTTATGTTGACATATTTCTGCATTTCTGGGGGGTTATCCAATGTACATGCGCTACAATTATAAGCGAATCGATACAGAACATCAAAAATGTATGAAACTGATAATGACGTCCGATATCTCACGTGGCAAGCACATGACTTATCGAATGTCATTGTCAATTTCATACATTTTTATCGATTCTATCAGCTATATCGCCGATCGAAAGATACTTTGGGTTACCCCCTGTTTGTTTAGTTACCTCTTAAGATCCTTGGTAGGGTAAAGGTCTAGTAATGATAAATTGTTGCTCTTGTCCTCTTGAATTACCTACATTAAAAAAAACTATTACTAAAGCCGTAGATTTAAAGTATATATAACACAGACAAAAGTAATACAACAATGGTCTGTTTGCTTCAAGCAAACACGTTTTAATTCTTACAAACTCGGTCGTCGTCCAATGTTTGTGGACAAACAATTGTCCGTCTCAGTACAAACCGCTGTACATGTGTGTTACTGGATTTTTCTAAAGTGCTCTCTCAAATAACATTTACGTAACAAAATGGAAAAATAAATTTTGAAGTACTTCAAAGCTTATATCATCGTTATAATTAACTATCAACTTGTGGCTGTGTTGATAAAATGTGCTAAAAGTCTATAATAATGAAAAATAAAGAAAAGACGAAACAGCAAGTTAGTAGCAGTAGTAGGGGCTATGTTTCCGCAACTTCACGACTGGCGCGTATTTTCCGTATTTTAACAGCACGTTGACACTATTAGAATGAATTCCATGAGATCAAAAAGAAATAAGTATGATGTGCTGCTAAGTTTAACTTATTTTTACATTTTACAATTCACGAAACAACACAAAACACATTACTGAACACGACACAGTTTGAAAACGTGACGATTTCATTGTATAAGCGCTTAAAACTTCAAGTCCTTTTAAAAGTTGAAAATCGTTGCGATCCCGGTCGAGAACAAAGTTGGGAATTCACCGGCGACTGAAAGTGTTACGCGAATCTCGTAACACATTTACGATCTGTTAAAAAACAATAGCAGCGTCGAGTGGCTGAGGTTAATGCTGCTCTGTCCCGCAGTAGCGCTATGACGCCCTTACCACGAGCTCATTTCTCAGTACCAACTCGAAAGCGAATTATTTCATCATTGAAAAATTTATCTCTTGCTATTTGTTTATTTGAATCAATGTACTGTGGATAATTACATATGGCAAATACTTTTTAGTACTAACAACCCCACGGGAGTAGGATGATACCGTAGAGACGACGACTGTTTACTAAAAGAGACAGAAAAGAGAGAAGAGGAAGATACTAATAAGGAAATCGCTATAAGGTACATGAAGAGATAATAAACAAACAAATAATATAAACAACACAATTTTAATTTAAATCGAGAAACAATAGTTTGGGACTGATGTTACCGGTAAAGTGCTCTTCGCTAAGCGAGAATGAAATGAAAGTTTTGCTCCGGTATCGTTATTTCCCCCGGACTGTTGCTCGTCGATTTAATTTATTGTTTTTGGTCGTTCACCGCTTCCGTTGGAATACCTTTGATATCGAATACGTATACGAAACGTGATTATAGACACATGCTGGGAAGTTTATTTGTTAAAACCATGATGATCAAAAGTTGTCGGTATTAGAAGTCACCGACTGGCAGGAGACAGTTCAGAGCAGTCCGCATTGATGTCCCATAGTGTCAGAGACGAATATCCAGTTTGGGTCTCTAAGCCATCGGATTAAGTAAGGAGTACCAACAAAATTATAACGTTAAATTTTTAATTGACTATTCAAACAGAATTAAAACGATCGTACCAATATCGAATCTAAGACTATACATGTAGACATTTGCTAGTTTAGAATCAATATAGTAGTCTACTCCAGTCTAAGTTTACATGAACACGGCACCGCTAATGTGATTTAGCAGGGTATCAATGCGATCAACGCGGTGTGATTTAGTAACAGCCTACCTTTGTCCTACCGACAGCACAATTATATGCCGTGATATATTACCATAACTTTACAATATTGCCATTGTTGTTACCGTCTCGGGGATACCAGCAATTGATTTTGTTACATTATTTATGGCTATTTAAAACTATTGTAGTTACTAGGTGCGATTTCGCGTTGCGAGGATAGTTTATAATGATAAAGTCATTTTACGCAAATCTTTGAAGTTAATATACCCTTGACCCTGAGACATTGAAAAATACCCTGAGATCAAAAATGTTATGCTTTATTACGATCGAGCATTATATGGTAATCTTGGACATTTCAGTAACAACTTATGCTGCTAGGTATCGATCATCCTAGAATGCTGCTTGTTGATCCAGTTTTTGTAAAGAGCCATCCATCAAATAATTCTTACTGAAGTAAGTGCTTCTTTTTGAAGCGTAACAATATGATGGGTTTCGCGTAATAAAAGCATTGTAATGCAACATAAAAGCGTATTTAAATCATTATAAACGGAAACAGAAGACATTTGAATCAGTTGCTGGAGGAGTTAAAAGACGATGTCCATCATATCCAGGCCAACCGTCCCTTCTGTAATTTATGTGCTAGGTGTGGTTAATGCGATGACACGTGAGTTATTGCCATCTGCATTGGCGGCGTGTCAACCTCAAATGACTCTGGTTGGAGGGACCTTGAGAGAGTAACAAAATATGATTTTTAAGTAGTTTTGTGAGATTTTTGCTAATTGTTGCATTGACTATATTTCGATGAATATGATTTCTGGTGCGTGGTCTTGTTTTAAATAAGTTATTACTTAGCATGGACTAATAGAGGTAAATACCTCTTCCGCAGTGAGACATTGAAATGCATTTTAACTATTGAACGGTTTAAGTGTTTCATAATTTAAGGATTAAATGACAATAATTTATTGTCCAGTAATTTAGCTTTTAACGACCATTACTTTCGACATCCAAAAATAATATAATCCTATGATCATTATTTTCCTCAAACAAATCAAGGGTGGATTATAAATGGCGGTCCGTTTCCGATAATCTATAAATAAAGCTCATATTTCTCTCACTTAAAAATATGTTAGCATTTATCCGCAGCCTGCGTTTGAAGCTCGACATCATAACAAAATGGTCTTGAACGTGAACGATGCACCAGACTATGTGGACACTTTAGTTCCTCCCATCACAGTACAAATTTAATATCACGAGGGGAGCAGGGTAGTTCAACTATAACTGGCGACATACGCTACCATAAATACTCGAAGATGCACTGACAATTTTAAAAATACAGTTCATTCTTGATTAAGTGTCTCTTAAATGGGACGGAACAAGGTCGAATTTGCATTGTTATTTGTTTATTGATGTGTACAGGATGTGAGATATACGGTAGCTTTTAAATAGACGTTGAAAGAAGTCGACGGACAGCTATCAAGATGTTCTAATAGGCGTTGCGAGCGCCAGAAATAATTTACAAATTGCCTTGTTGCTTGAGAAGGATCTCTTGTAACGGTCCTGTTATAGTTTTTTTTAAAAAAAGGATCCGGATATTATATTTAATATTGAAGTGATTAATATTATGCATCTACATATTTATTTTTAACATTATCTATAGAGTGAGGGACAGCTATCATCTCATAGCTTTTCAAACTAATTTACGGAGTAAAAGAAAACACTATTAAGGTAGCAGAGCTCAATAATGTTGTAGGGATTAGATTTGCCAAGAGTACACTTCTGCGAGCTAAATTAAAACGCCGTGTATCAGGAAGCTACCTATATATAGCAAAAACAAATTAGACCGTAGTTGCATTGATACTTGAAATACCAAATTGGTACTTTGTAATCGAATCGAAAATCGTCATCTGACAAAGCTATAGTGTGTCATGTGTGAAGTCCTAGTCTATATGGTTGTTTTTTCATCGGATGCAATTTAGCTTTACCTTCTCTCTGGTCGACGATGTTGGGGTGCATTTGAGGCGGGTATCATACGGCAACGATACTGTAAGGGCATGAAAAATCGACAATATCCGGCCAGACTAAACATTTATTGCTTTACAAAACGTCAGCGAAGATACGTGAACAGGGAAGAATCAAATTAGAAGCTTTTGTTATTGGTTTTTGATCTGCTATGAGTTGTCTAATATAAGTAGTTACTTAAATATGTAATTAGTGTAGATTTACTTTTATTCCTTTGGACATCTTTTACTTGGACAATTAACAATTATGAGTCGGTCAGTCTGCTACATATTAGTAACTAAGAATTATTAGGAAGCTTATTATTTAACTTAATTTTATGAAAGTAATTTAAAATGAATTTAATAAATCACTTTAAGAATTGTAGATTTGCAATTTAGTTAAAATATGTATTTTTTTATCGTTAATATCTTCATTATAAAATGTAAAGGTTTAAAAAGTACACAGTAGGGAAAGTAATAAAGCAGGGAAGCAGACGTTAACGAGGGACCCGCTCAGGCATGTGGCCGCCTTTTTTGCTCCCAGCAAATAAAATCAACAACTTAACACTTTTTACTTAACTAACGAAGACTTATTACTTACATCAAGTACATAGTTTTTCTAAAATGATACTTTAGAAATAGACGTGGTTTTAAGTTATATAAGTTTTCACAGAAAAGGGTATGTTACTCGTAAAAGCAGTCTTTATCATATTGTTCGTAAGAAACGGGATTCGTACCACGATTTAGCTGATAGAGCTGACGTTTCGCTTTTAAAAAAAGTTTTTTTTTAACAAATCATTTGAAAATAGTAGATGTAATATTCTGTAACCCAGTACCTTTCATACATCAATAATGTTTACTTGGTTGATGGAATTTCAATTAAGGATAACGGTATTTAATATCAAAATTCTCCGACAGTTCGTCTGTCTCTCCGTCAGTCGACGTGAGATTGTGTTTTCGCATCACTCCCAGGTAAAACAATATTGCGAGTGGCTTACGGTTAATATTTGTTGATACGTGACATACGGTTGCATAGTTTAACAAGCATGTATTAAGTGTCCGGATTAACAAAGGTTGACAGTCACTGAGTTACAAACAGTAGACTCTAAACAAGGAATACACAATGGTGCTTAAAATATTCAAGGGTTACTTTAAGTTACGAAGTTTAAATATAATTTTGTTTTTTTTACATTGTCTATGCGCGAAAACTGTGTTCAGCCAAATCTGGATATGCAAGAAACATCTATAAGCGAGTCATTCTCTGGTCCCGACGCGCTACCTCCATAAGCGAGAAACTCGTATTATAGAGAAACCTCTGTAAGCGAGACAAATATCACGGTCCCTTGAACTCTCGCTTATCCAGGTTATTATATTTCATCCACAAAAATGATTAATTTTGTGTACAATAAAGAGGTATTTCAGCTCGAGATATGAAAGTAGCAGATTTTAAAGTTGTATAGTTTCGTATGTTTTATTATTTATTACTCACGAAACTTTCTGTCCGTGTGTAGTGATCCAGCTTGTATGATTCAAAGCGAATACAATTTGCATACGTCTGCATAATTTAAAATGTTCTCAGAAACTTTGCAATCGGACAGACAGATGTTCTCGACTTCCAAACGACGGCATCCGATTGTAGGATTTTTGAATATTTTCCGAACTTACTAAATTATTTATCATACAGTTGGAATTTTTATTCTCTTCCTTTCTGTACTATATTTTAATTACATTCTTGAAGAATAATTCAAACTGAGAGATAAAATGTTAAATATTTTACATTTTTAAAATAATTTACATTCCTTAATTAACTAACTATGAATACATTAATTTAAAAACACTAATAAAAAATATTGCTATAGTGGCTGAAAACAAAATTAAACCTAGCTTAAAGTAACGCCATCTCTCGGTATCTCTGGAAATGAGATTCTCGCGTCCCTACGATCCTGCGGGATCTCTGCAGTATCTTATGTCGCCGCAAGACGGCGCTGGCATCGAAAGTTCATTCTATTATCAATTTTATCATTGGACAAAATGCTCATAATCTATTTAAATAGAGTTACTGGTGACGAAGTGAGGATTAGATAAAAAAACGCTTAGAAATATGCCCATAAATTGTATTTCAATACTGAAAGTAAGTTTTATTATAAGAAAAGGGGGCAAACGAGCAGCGGGAACACTGAGGTGATCATCGACGCCCATGGACAACTGCAATACCAGAGGAACCACAGATACAAAAGGTCACTTTACTAGAGTATTTACTGAGCTTGTAAGGTTAATTTTATATCCACTTTTATATTATACGAGCTATAAAATATTACAGTCTATTCGCCGAGTAAACATTTAGCAAGATATTATTATCGCAACAAATTCTATAAGGAAACTGGGTCATATTTATAGAAGCTACAGTTTGACGCAACAAGTCAGAAAATCCTTATTAATCCATGGATTTATACAAAATCTTGCTATGATTTTTCCATCGTAAAATAAATTTAAAAAATACGCTTTTCATAGAGTGACTGTTTTTATGATTTTTTTTTGCGTTTCATTAGCAGTGGCCTTAGAAGGAATTTTATTCTTGGTAATAAAAATGAAATAACGTTATTAAAGGCGGGATTAAGGAGCAGCGAGACTTCTTATGTTAACAGAATAGACTCGCTTTACTCGCTGATTAAAATGTTTATAAATATTACATTTTTAAACATTTTAGATATTTAAAAGCCAACTTAGATAGCCTGATGAGCTATAGACAACTGGGATATAAGATTCATTATACATAATCAATTTGCAAGTCAATGGAAGTCAAAATAAAAAAAAGTCATTTTTTAAAATGAACTACTTAGCGGTCCTTGTTCATCTGTAGTGTTGATTAAAATACTATTTTAAATAAAACTAGCTGTCGTTCGCGACTTCGTCCGCGTGGAATTAACAAATATAGCCTGTTACTCGGGGATAATGTAGCTTTTTAAGGGTGAAAGAATTTTTGAAATCGGTTCAGTAGTTTTTGAGATATTTCAATATAAAAAAATCAAAAATAAAAAGTGTTTCTCTTTATAATATTTGTATAGATAAATAAGTTTATATATACAAAAATATGAACAAACAGAAAAAGATAATACGTATTAAGTATGAATATAACTAAAATAATTCCTGTTACCGCATAACATTGTAGACTCTTTCATACGAGTAGTCGGCGAGCTTTGTCAACGGACTGCTGTTCCTTACGCGGTCAAGAAGCCTTCATTCCGCGGATAACGCTCCACATTTCTCTTCCTTTGAGACATCAAGACTATTAAAAGGCAAAAGCCATGCCTTTGTTTACAAGTACAATGTATAAAATGCAGAGCTTTGAAGTTATTTTGTTATGAAAAATATTATGCATATGTTTTAGCGATTGACAGTTTGATTTTTGTTGAACGGGGACTTTGTAAGTTCAATGTCTTTGGATAACAGCAAAAGATTGACTCAAATAGAAGTTTGAAGAAGGTCTAAGATCCAACGTTTCCTAACATACACGATAATGTTACTTACTGAAAAGTTAAGCAACAGATTGGGCGTTACATGTAAAAATTTTCAAAATTGTTCTTTTTTGGCGTCGCTAAACTTTAATTGGTTGTTAACGTAATGTCATTTTTCTTATTGGTACAAATTAATATTAGTTGTGCCAAATATTATAGCCATCGTTTCCACGTTCCAAGTATTTAGAGCAATTCTTTTACCAGTAATGACTTACTTACGTACACAAAGAATTGTCTTCAGTTTTTTGTTTATTTCCCTTTTGTAATTTCTGCTCATTTCGATTTTACTGGCTCGGACAAAAGAAGTTGATAGCAGACAAAAGGCGGGATAAAGCGGCGCAAGAAAGAAAGACATCTCCCGGATAATAGCATCATTATGACCGACTTGGTGTAGTTTCGATTGCCTGTACTAAATATACCGTTTTGAATCAATTGTGTTCGATTAAAAAAAATCGAAATTTTTGTCAATTTTAATTAAATTATAAATTAACTTACAGATATACAGAATTTGTTTTAACTTCGCTTAAACTTTTTTAAGACTCCAAAACGGCAATACATTTTGCGTTTATATGGGATCTGTCTCGTTTTATTTTTACTTCTGTGTTACTTGCGTTAATAAATGGCGTGATAGATCTGACCTTGTCGCTGTATAGATTAAAATTTATTTAAAATTAATCCACGAGTTTAATATTAAACTCATCGACCACTACTATTGTCTCTTAATTCATCCGTCAACAGAAACTCGATTAAAATTCACGCTGGCGGTTACAGCGTGACATTTACGAGCATGTCAAAGATTCCGACGAGCACGTGCGGGGTTCGAATCCACGAACCGCGTCTGTGACTCGAATACCAGCTGCTACGGTGGTCCTTGGTACTTAATCGAGTTCATTCGGATTCTACGAATGACCGAGCCGTAAATTATAAACAAACTACGTCGTCACGTTTTTTTATTCTTTTGTATTTCATACGAGCCGACAAATGCGTTTGGTTGTCGGGAACCCGTACCCGACAAGTTTTGTTGTTATTATTTTTTAAATGAATAAAATTTGAAATTTCAATATTTTCTTTATTTGGTATTATTAGAATATTGCTGTATTTATGTAAATAAGTGTAAATAAAGATATTTTAATGAAACTCCGTTGAGCAGACGATTGCATTGTCTTTTTTGGCAACCGCGAAATAGCGTAACTTTTGTTCAACCAGAAATGAATGCAACTTTATTATGTTGGTAATAAAAAAGTATATTTGCAACGTTTATCGGCCGTCGGGGTCCGTTCCTTTTAAATAGCTTTTTCATATTACTTCGATATGAGTGCTCATTTGTTTTAAGTGACATAATAAATTGCCACTGTGACGTATACCACTGCTATTTGCAAATACGAGTAACTAGTTTGGGATTAGGCACAGGCGAAGTACTTGGCGTGGTTGACTATGGTCTAGTCAACCCTCGGTGGTGACGTATAGTGAGCTGGTGATTATGATGATGATGATGAAGTAGTTGTATTGAACTATTATGTTGAGCTTGTCTTCTTGAAGAAAATAAGAGTAATAATGAGACATTTTATACAAGTCTGTTTAAATACACACATACACTTGCAAAATACTTGATCTATATTAATATTATAAAGAGAAAAGATTTGTATTTTTTGTATGTATTGAAATAACTCAAGAACTACTGGGCCGAATGAAAAAAATCTTTCACCTTTAGAAAGCTACATTATCCCCGAGTAACATAGGTTATTTTTTAAAATTCCACGCGGACCGAGTCGCGAACTATAGCTAGTGTTATATAAAATAATATGTAACCGTTTTATCATTGAGATTCTTAGATAATAAAATACCTACCATTTCAATTGGCGTGTACTTTCAACATCCTTTTGTATTAGGCGAATTACTGCTGATTTTAAAAACATCTTCACTCGTTCTTAGACTTGCAAGGAGGTCGAACATTGAGTGCGCTCAGTGTGACCTCCATAAGAGTTAATTAGCGAGACCCATGTCAAGCACGTAACTTATTGGCTTATTAGTTAAACCACCGAGGTTTTGATTTGATTTTAAACTGTTTTTGTGATGATAATTTTATTATATTAATCAAGGTGAAGGGAGTCCTGGTTTCTGTGATTGTATAATTATTTTAAAAAATATGTTTTAAGTTGACATTGAAGCTAGTTACAGTCTCTTAGTTTTACTGTACAGTTCAAATTGAAGTGTGTACTTGACGTGTGTTGATGTTTTAATTGTTCAGTTAAAACTGAACTTTTGTAGCTGGCGTAAGACACCAAAGGCTGTAACTATTATTTAAATACTTAACGCTATATAAAAAGCTTTTGCAAATAATGTTGATATTTAGAAAATGGTATAAATATTAAAAAGGCATCTAAGTATAAGATTTAGTCGTCTTCACTTGAGTGCTTTATAATGCACTGGTTAGACAACTTCGTAGCGTAATTTTCTATTTCACTGATTCGAAATGAAATGCTACGTCGTAGCAATATTCATAATGATCCCAACGTGTACCAGTTCTTAGAATATCTAAGACGTATTTTAATAAAATGCTTCACACATTTATGCACAGTATATATTATTATCCCAATTCAGTGCATTCCAGTGTTGGTTGACTTTATCAGTTTATTACAGCACTGGACCCGATCACTGGATTGGGACAATGTAAACTGGATCTTATATAAATACAATAGGTAAGTACAATACATCCGACCTGGCATTTTATTCTATTAGCCTTCATTCACACGGACGTTTTTTAAACGTCGGCGTTGCTAATTTAGTAACGCCTTCGCTCATACGATCGCTCTAACATGACTCTTGTTTCGTTCATCCAGCTGTTCGTACGCTGCGTGATAAAAATATAAAAGCACCGCCGTGTGAACAGGGTTTCCCAAAGAATCTTTTGATTGGCGATATCGCTAATGGAATCGACAAAAATATATGAAACTGACACTGATATTCGATAAGTCATGTGCTTGTCACGTGTGAGATATTGTCGCACAAACGTCATTGTCAGTTCCATAAGTTTTTGATGTTCGCTATCGAATCGCTTTGTAGCGCATGTACTGTGGGTAACCCCCTAATACATGGAAATATATTTGTTCTATCTCATTCACGAGCGCTTTTTTAACGCGCGTTAAAAAAGCGCTCGTGAATGGGGGTTAAGTGTTATTTCTTAAGCTTAAGCTCTGTTTACGTTTTTCATCAGCTAATTCTGCTATAGAAAAGACAGCGTTATCCCTTCTCTAGTTCATAACACCTATAGTGTTAATTTCAAAAGGGGTGTAAAAATGGGCAGCTACTTTGTTAATCATGGTATTGTAAACACCCCGACGTGCATTATGACATCTCCTTTGACAATAAGCCTAGTTTTGTTCGTATGCTGCCTGAAAATAAGATCATTGGCTTCAAAGGGGCTCCATAGAAAGCCTATTGTTTAGCTCTTTTTTGTACGTTTTGGAAAGCGAATTCAACACATTAGCTTAATGACCAAAAATTTGAAGCTACTCAGAAATACGTGAATAGACAAATTGTATCTTCATGCTTATTAGAATGTCATGACAAACAAAATGCGAACAAATGGCAACTATTTTAAATGAAACAAAAAAAGAATCACGTAAATCAGATCAGAACTCGCTGCGTTATTTTTGGACATACCTAAAAGAAAATCCATTGACTTGATAACCTCCTTGTGTTGGAAGTCGATTAAAAATAACCAATCAATCAAACTTATATTGTCACTTATTCCTATAATTACAAAAGACGTAGGTAAGTGATCAGTATAACACTGTATAGTAATTTTAATTTATAAACAATAAGCCATCTATATTTTCTTTTATAGATTTAGAAGCCCAACCTGTTGCACTTTCTTAAAAAACTTTTGAAATCGCTACTACATTGGAAACTATAAGTTCAAAAGGAGATTAAATAATATAAGCCTAACATTAAATAGCAATGTCTTTACCTTTATACATCAAACTAAACTAAAAGAAAACATTTGCAAATTAAAAATAAAACTTGTTCCGTTCGTCGCTTGGGATTCTCTTTTCCCATTCATTTGATCGTCAAAAAAAGAAGATTTCGTCAGACGCGCAGTCATAGTGTTTGTGAACGAAAGTCACCCATCAAGAAAATAATGTGAAAATGTCGACGTACACACGAGCACAAACAACAATGAGCCGTGAAGGAAGCCGCGGCTGAGGGTTATTTTAATGTGATTGGCGCGGGCAGCATCTCCCCGCCCCGCGCCACGCCGCCAGTCGCGTCACTGCATTATTAATGTATCCCTTGCACTCGAGACACACGGTCGTGAGGAACCACGCGCTTTATAAAATACTAGCTGTTGTGCGCGACTTCGTCTGCGTGGAAATTAATAATATAGCCAATGTTACTCGGGGATAATGTAGCTTTCTAATGGTGAAAGAATTTTTGAAATCCGCCCAGTAGTTCTTGAGTTATTTCAATACAAACAAAAATACAAAAATTCAAAAATACAAAGTTTCTCTCTTTATAATATTAGTATAGATTATTATATTCAATTTATAAATATAATTTGATAAGCTCTTATTCTTTTTTAATTATCTATACTAATACTATAAGAGAAAGAAACTTTATATTTTTGTTTGTATTGAAATAACTCAAGAACTACTAGGCCGATTTCAAAAATTCTTCACCATTAGAAAGCTACATTATCCCGAGTAACATAGGCTATATTTATTAATTCCACGCGGACGAAGTCACGCACAACAGCTAGTTAAAATAAAAACTACAGACTCGCGGTCCATACTTTTTCTGCTCTGCTGTTATTGTTCACAGTTGTATTACAATTATTATAATATTTTTATTTAAATTAGCTTACATTACTTAACCTAGCAACAAGCGCAAAGTATAGATACAATCACGTAAACTTTGGCATAAAATGGTTTGTTTATTTATCTTATTTATTCATTAATTCATCATAACTTCGGACGTTTTATACATAAATCTTTACACAGTATCAAGTAAATGAGGTATACCTGACCATATATTTTATTATTTTTGACTACTCATATATTCATGACAAGTTGAAGTCAATCGTTCGCCAATCGCAATCACTCTGTGTCCCCGATCCGCGCTCGCTTCGCAACTAATTATTTCCCTGCATTTAGGAATTCCCTTTGCATCGTCAAAGTCAATGAAAATATTAAATAACTTCATGCGACGTTGGCTTTTGTCGAATTTTACTGATTATTATTATTTTCAAAGCTTTCCTAAGTTATCTTTGATGATATAATCTTTGTAGGATTTATTTCGCTTTTTATTTTTACAATTTAAGATAAACATTTTTTTTTGTTAGAAAGCGTAGAAGGTATTAAAATCAGAGATGCGTATCTAAGTCGCTTTGGAAAATTGTTTATTTTAATATTTTATGATAAGAAAAAAGTGTTTACTTTCTTGAAATAAGGTTATAAAAATCTAAAAAAAAATATTTTTTTTGTGTAATTTTATAACATAATCAGGTCTATACAGTTAAACTTGGATAAGCGAGAAACCTCTATAAGCAAGACAAATATCGCGATCCCTTACACTCTTGCTTATTTTTCGACTGTATTACATTTGTGTTATGACAAAATGTACCTTAGCTAAATATCTAATTAACTCTAAAATTAGCACGACCACCTGTGTAAGACCCCAACTAAAAGCACATAGAAATAGTGTTACTCATATGTTTGATATGAAATAAGATAAAAGCAACAAGGATTCCCCTCTCGGAGTAATATTAAATGTCAATGTACTTGGTATACTTAAGTGAATGAGGCTTACGTTGCATCCCCGCAGCGCCCCCTGCCGTCTTATATCAACGTGAAAAACTTTTAAGTAACTCATAGACAAGTCAACTTTGTGGCACATAAAGTAAATAAAGTACATCAAGTTTTCGTCTCTAGTTTCTTACATGTAAGTTAATTAGTTTAGACATCGCTGTTTATTTAATATTTTGCTTTTAAATTAATTATTTTCATATTTATAATTCAAATTACTATATTAGATAAGTGGTAGTGTTATATGTACAATTTGTCGTTAGAGGTAATATGGCCGAATTCTGAAATAAAATGACGTCAATTGAGTGTCGGTGGCTCAGGGGCTTAGCTCTTGACTTGTAAACTGCAGGTCCCGAGTTCGAATCTCGTCATGTACCAATGTGTTTTTCGATTTTCGAATTTCATATGTACATATTGAACAGTGCCGAAAAAGGGAGACCTTAGTCAATGTGGCAATTGGAGAGGAATAACTTTGCTTTCTATACCATCAAAAGTTCTTTGCAAAGTCATATTGGATAGACTCTCAAAAGTGGTAGAACCCCTCTTACGGAGGGAGCAAGCAGGTTTCCGACCCAACCGCTCTTGTACAGACCAAATCGCTACCTTAAGAATTATACTCGAAGAAGCATCAGAATGGCAACGGGAAGTTTATCTTACCTTCGTTGATTTTGAAAAAGCCTTCGACACCATAAAATGGTCCAGTATTTGGTCTCGTCTTGAGGAACTTGGAGTGCCCTTCAAAATTGTTAACATCCTAAGAGCCGTCTACAAGAATTATTCTTGTAAAGTTACTCACGACGGACTCATTTCCGAAGACATTGAGGTACAAGCTGGAGTAAGACAGGGATGTCTCCTTTCACCTCTTCTCTTTCTTGTCGTCTTAGATGGAGTACTGCGCAGGGTTAATGATGGCAAACGACGAGGTATAGAGTGGGGGTTGTCTAACAGCCTTGACGACCTAGACTATGCTGACGATCTCTGTTTGTTGAGCCACAACCTTGCCCATATGCAAGCCAAATTAGACGACCTGCAACAAGAGGCTGCGCAAGTTGGCCTAAAAGTGAATGTGCGGAAAACCCAGGAGATGCGTACCGAGGGAAGTAACACGATGCCACTGTCACTGGGTGACATTAACATTGAACAAGTGCAGAAGTTTACTTACCTCGGTAGTATCGTGTCTAACTCCGGAGGAACCGACGAGGATATCACGTCTAGAATAGCCAAAGCCAGGGCCACCTTCGCACAATTGCGCCCCATATGGCAGTCCAAGAAATTGTCGCACCGAGTGAAGACCAAAATATTCCGCTCCAACGTCAAACCTGTACTGCTATATGGGTGCGAAACATGGAAGGTGACAAAAGCTTCAACGCAGCGGGTCCAGGTCTTCATCAATCGCTGCCTCCGGCAGATCTTAGGAGTCTTCTGGCCAGATACGATCCGCAACGAAGACCTCCTGGCACGTTGTAGAGAGCAGCTGATCGGTCAGCAAATTAGTCGTCGCAAGTGGTTATGGATTGGCCACACGCTTCGCCGAGATCCCAATCACATCCCCAGGGAAGCCTTGGATTGGGTCCCGTTAGGCACAAGAAAGCGTGGCCGCCCTAAACAGACATGGCGGCGCTCAGTGGCGGCCGACATGAAGGCTATCGGGCTGTCGTGGCCCGAGACCAAACGCAGAGCCCAGGACAGAGCGAGCTGGCGGCGCACTGTGGACGCCCTCTGCCCCACTTCGGGATATAGGACTTTAAAGAAAGAAAGAAGATATGTACATATTGACCCGACACTCTTACGGTAAAGGAAAACATCGTGATGCAACCAGCACATAGCGGCGCAAAAATTCCAAGATATGTGTGAAGTGGCACTGGGCCAGCGTGGTTGACTATGGCCTAGTCACCTCTTAGGGTAGGCTGCGAACCCCTCGGTAGCGACTTATAGTGAGCTTAGTGATAATGGTGATGAAAACGTCAATAAGATTGTAAACGGCCTTTCATTTTAGATTCGATTAAGAATTCGAGCGATCGTCAGTCAAGATTAAATTACGTGTAATGTTTTAAAGTCACCTTAGCTTTATAACTAATCGTATACTATATTTTCTACGTCTGCTTAATTCGTTATAATAAGCAGTCGTGATAGCACTTATGCAGGTCATCGGTCAAAGTATACTTACGTTGCAGTTCATTATTCAAAATATAACAAATGGCTTTTTTAATGGGCAGTCAGTTCGCGTTACAAGCCAGTGTGCACTGATGCATTGGAAATTAATGTATAAAGGTTAAGCACTAACGCTATCGATATAGAACAATCTAGAAACAAGCTATGATTAAAAATACATTAGAAATCTGTAAATAGAACATACGAAGCAATTCTGGAAAATGATTTTAGTATTATAATACATTTTCTTTTTATTATAGAAGAAGAGGGCAAACGAGCAGCCGATCGCCTAAGTTAGTAGATCCGACGCCCATGGACATCTGCAACGCCAGAGGAACCACAGATGTGTTGCCGGCCTTTGGGGGAGGAGTACGCTATGTGTATTCACGCAAAATACGCGCTAGTCGTGGAGTTGCGGAAAATGGAGCCCATCATGGGTCGAAACCTTTAACCTTTAACGCTATGTTCTTGCGAGTGCTCATTTTATAAGCTAAAACATTAAGTTATATAAAACTTTGTGCACTAAGCGCTCATCAGTAGGGTAACGCCAGGGTCGGACATTAGTCCAAATTCGACCAAAACTCATAATCAAGTATTTTTTTTCAATGAACTACATTACCTTTAGCTGTGTCCCTCCCCTCATAATACCCAGATAAAGGATACAAAGTTTTTGGTTTACATATTAATAGAATGAAAGTCAATAATGATTAAAATAAAGATTTTCCTTATATTAAATGACAATAGATATTAATTGGTACAATAGAATTCCGGTCAGAAGGCACGCTCTCGGGGACAATGCGGGCTGGGCTATTGTCGATATGGAAATCTATTTGATCCGTATTAAGAATTGATTAGAACGATTCTTGTGATCTTATAATTGCGGTAATGATATAATCAGAAAATAGGCAAGACTTTTCTTCCTCTTGATAGATTGTGTGAAGGCATGATGAAACAGGGGGTGAATTTAGATATGACGGCTGACAAGGAAGTATGGCGAAGTAGTATACTGTGCCGACGCTACATAGGGACAATGGGAGGTTAATTATGACTTTATTTTCTCTCAGTGTTGGAACGTTGGCTGAGTTTGCCAAATATGGTCCACTATAATAAAGCATTGGGCAACTCAATGGTCATACTCTGATAAGCCAAAGAAACCAAAGCAAAGACGGACCTTTAGATCCCTTATATTATGTACATGATGCACATTTATGAGATGACATGACGCACGTTTTTAATGGAAAGAATTTCTGGAATTCAAATTATATTTATCTGGATAATATGCGGTTAAATTATTATCATTGAAATGATTAAAACATGAAGATCAAAAACTATAAATGGAATCCAATTAATTGCTCTTTGGTTATTAAGCTTGTCGAAATGTTAATTCATTTTGTTATTTAATAGCCAATTACGTTAATACCTACTTATTAACCATTATTAGATGGGAAGGGGAAGTGGTTTGGTGGGGGAAGGGACGCATAGGAAGAGGTATTGTCCTCTTGCTTTGCGTCTTCTCCGTAGATTAAAGGTAGGCAACGCATCTGCAATTGCAGATGTCTATGGGCAGGAGTCGCTTTGCTATTTCAGCGAATCCAGGTGGCCGCTTGCTCGTTTGCCATTTTGTATAAAAAATCTAGTTTACTTTAAAGCTATTTCAATTAAATAACTCCTTGTTTTGTAGTTGCGTGATTTTTTCATTATCATAGTGTAACAAAAGCCTGTGACATTAGATAAACAGCTTGATTAATCGCTTACAAATATTCGTCGGGTCACGAAACACGAACCTTCGCCCAAAATCGTTTTATTATCCTTACAAATAAAATTTATAACTTCGCTTTCCATTCACCTGTTTTTTTATTTAGTATCTTCATTTTATTTCCTTTAGTTTTAGAGCCTAGCTGTCACCCGCGACTTCGTACGGAATTATGCATATCCTCATAACTTGTTGTTATTAATTAAGCTTAATATAAACTATTGTATTTTTTTTATTCTTTTCTATTTTGTATTTGATCAGTTCCTCTGGTATTGCAGATGTCCATGGGCGTCGTTGATCACCTCGGTATTCCCGCTGCTCGTTTGCCCCCTTTTATTATAAAAAAAATAATTTGATTGTTACTTAGTATAAAAAGTGACAAAAGATATTACAAAAAGGTGCGCCTACAAACCCCCTAGGAGGTTTGACGGACAAAAAATTGTATATTGTATATATGAGAATATATTATAAAAAATGGAAACTTCGTAAGTAGCCTATCCTTTCAGACAAGATCTACATCTGTGCATATTATCGAGATCCGTTAAGCGATTCTAGATAAATCTTTAAACATACATCATAAACATACAACGATTTTTTTTTAGATCATAACAGCAATTTACACTTTTTTTTCGTGATAAAAATTAGTAGATTTTTGTGACTTTACAAATACTTTCTTTAACCATTCCAAATAAGCTTGAAAAAACTTATATTCCTAACAATAGTCGAATGTCGGGATTCGAACCCACGACCGCAAGATCTGCAGTCCGTACCAAAAAATGGAATTGGTTGCTAATTACTACAACTTCTATTGTAACTATCAAAAAAAGCTTATATTAATTCTATCCTAATGGTTATTCGTATTACAAACTAGCTGTCGTGCGTGACTTCGTCCGCGTGGAATTAAATAGCCTATGTTACTCGGGGATAATGTAGCTTTCTAATGGTGAAAGAATTTTTGAAATCGGTAAAGTAGTTCTTGAGTTATTTCAATACAAACAAAAACACAATGTTTCTCTCTTTATAATGTTAGTATAGATATAGATACGTAACAATATTACACTGGCAAATAAAACGCGTTGTACAAACATGCATTTAATATTCATTATTTGATGTACACACCACGCATTCCTTCTGCTGTTCATTTCTCTTACAAAAGGAATTTTTAATATTTTAGTTATATATATATTTCTGTAGAGATGTAGACTTTTTAAATTAATGTGAAAAAAAAACAAAATAATTTTAGATATTGGAACGCGGTATATTCATGAAGCCTTTACTATATCTTTTATAATTAACTACCTGTTGTGCGCGACTTCGTCCTCGAATTAAATAATATAGCCTATGTTACTCGGGGATAATATAGCTTTCTAATGGTGAAAGAATTTTTGAAATCGGTTTAGTAGTTCTTGAGTTATTTCAATGCAAACATAAATACAAAAATACAAAAATACAAAAATTCAAAATTACAAAGTTTCTCTCTTTATAATATTATTGTAGTATAGAGTATAGATATAGATATCTATTGTCACTGTATCTATTCCTTGAAGGCCAACAACGCATTTGTGTTTCCTCGAGTGTTGCAAATGTCCATGGGCGTCGACGATCACATCGGCGATCCAGCCGCTCGTTTGCCCCTTCTCTTATAAAATAAATTGAAAATTAAAAACAATAAGTTTTCTAATCATTGTGAGAAATTAATCAGTGTTTTTAAATACCAGAATTCAATTAACTCTCACTATGAGGCGAAAAGCATCTGTGTGTGGAACACGATAGATAGATGGCTAGTTGATGGTTTCTTCGAAACGCCTAGACAGATCTACGTGAAATTTCGCACAGTTGTAGAACACAGTCTGCTCGAACACATCATTTACTATGTTTTTAGACTTTAGACGGAGACGCGGGTTACGGCTAGTATGTCATAAAAATTGTCGTACTTTGACCGTAAACAAGTCGCGGTTAGTCCACATTAATCATATACAAACTCATTAACAATGAGTCTTATCGCGACACTACACGTTTTAATGATACTTTAAAAGGGGCGTTTACTATACGAATATCGTACTTTTTCTATTTTATCGAGTCCAATGTTTCAACGGGACTTTTAATGTATGTCAGCACGCGAAAGGTGGTGATTAAAATTAATAAAATTAGTGCGCTTTTTGAAGGGAATTAAAAAAGAACGTTCAATAAATAGGCCGCATGGACTTCGGTGCAATAAAAGGGTTGTGTTTCTTGATTTAGTAGATACGTAATACTTAAACGGACTTTACCCTTTTAGTTGATATTAACCCTTCATTACTATACGGTAAAATTTTATTTACGGAAATGTTTATGTGGTAATATTGCATTCATAATACAAGGATAATATATTTTAATTAAAATCGAATTAAAAGCTTAACTAAAAGTTTTTAAGCAGGTTTTTTCACTTTTTATTTCCAAGTATTTTATTTTCCCACATTTTTTGGGTCTGAATACATTCAGCTGTTCAAAAGAGAAAAGGGACGAACATTATAAAAACTATTCGAACCTCGATAAACTTATGGTTGCGTAGAATTTGATCATAAATATATTATAGGACGATAACTATTTTCCTCGAGCCTCCAGTTTATCAATATCACCAATGGACCTTTAATATTGTACGGGAGTTTCCCGAAAGTGAAGATATGCTGAATATTTTATTCAGGAAGGCAAAGAGGCGCACAAAGAAATGCGAGTTAGATCGAGGCCTAAATAAACGTTACCACTACTAAGAGTAAGAACTTTTGCTTTGTATAAAATTCGACTTTCTTTCGACTTTAGATAACTGACACGAGACTTCTACTTTAATTTTTTATAACTTTTGGTTTTATTAAATTGGTACTGTTACTGGAACAATACACGTGAGTTTTAGCTGCCATAAATAATATTTTGGTTTTATTATTAGTTTTTAGCAGTTAATTTAATGCAAGACGCTGAACCAACATTTTTAAAAAGTTTTAACGTGCTTACCTAAACTGTATTATATAATGTGTAATGCTTTTAATTTTTTTCAAGGCAAAGTAATTAAAATTCATATTAACATAACATACAATTAAATAAAACTCGAACGTATCTCGAAAACGATTAGAAGAACAAATAGTAGTAGTAACCGAATTGTACTCCGGGTCGATCCCGGCCCGGGGCAGCGTTATTATTTATTTAATACACTCGAAGGGTAACAGCAACTAGATAATTGTTCCTCTAAAATTCGCTATGAAAACACAACGGACCCTCGCAAAATACGATCTCTTTTACTGGATTTACAAAGGTCTGTGGAGCGTATTTAATGTTTTACGAACCTTCCGCTATTCAGGTGTAAAAATATTATTATAGTTTAATTAAATATTAATTAATCATTTTTTTAATTACCAAAAGATTTTTCAAACAGATTTTTTTTCCTTCAATTAAGATAATCCAATACAGAAAACCGAAGTAGAAGAACTCCTTGTTAAGCTTGCTTGAAACGTTCAAATTTTTAACTGCACAGTTAAAACTGACATTAATTTTAACCGCGCAGTCGAACTGTAAAGTTGTCAGTTTTGTCTACACACGTCAGTTTTAACTGCGCAGTCGAAATCTACAGCTAAATTGAAGGCTTAATACCAACATTAAAAAACCAATGTCCATAAGATACGAGTACCAACGTAAATTCAACACGCACATTCGTGACGGAATAAACACTCTACATTTCATTCAACCGTTCCCTTGAATTTTAATAAGAGTCCTCAGGATGTTTTAATTAAATAATGAAGCAACACTAGTGACGAATGTCCCGCGTCAATTGCAAAGTACCACCTATTCAGTAATAAAAATCTTATACTTGGAAATGTCTGGCTGCGAAACGAATAGGCGAATGAAAAGAATATTTCATTGAGCATATACGGTGGTATTTCTAAATTAATTATAACTTTTTTTACTAATATAGTACACTTGAGACAGTTATGTAATTTTTAGAGAGTTCTTATTGAAGTAATTGAAATTTTTCACTTATTTCTATTCGTCATTCCTCTCGTCTTGTCTGAAATTATTATGTTGTCCTTTCCTGCATAAATATTTATACCAGAGTCCAAACTCAACACATGCAGCTTGCCGTCAGAGTCTACAGGGTCCTTCGGAACAATGAAAGCTCACCACTCGCTAGGAACGAAAATATTTATTCAATTTTTTTTGTGACTGAAGGTCACTGATTGCCTAGAATAGGCATTTACAGATTCACCGGGCTTGAGGTGGTAGGGCGCAAATGGCGCTTAGCCTAATCCTCAAATATTTATTCAAATACAGTGACTCTTATACTACTGTTCATAGATAACACAACAACATCGTGATTTTAAAATACTACTAACGCCATCTATGAAGTAATAGTGTTAAACAAATATTAAAAATTGTGTCGTTACACTGAACAATGTCTGATTTCATTACTTCATTTGCTGCAGGTGTTTCGTTAATATTTTTATATCATTAAAAATGGCATCAGTTACATTTTTGTGTCGATTCTCTCCATAACGATAACCAAATATTACATTATATTATTCCTAACACTGGAATAAGTATTTACCATTATTTTTGAAACATTTGAAGCAATCATAAAAAGCATTTTAACGCATTTTTATACACAACGTAGACAGAGCTTTATAGAGCAATTTCGTTTAGGCAATATTCGTGAAACCCAAATAAAACTTAACGGCACATTCCAGGAATGATTAAATAGCAAAATGTAATTAGACTTTGTTTAGAAATAAAACACGTTATTAGTCTGTCGTAATACTAATTGAGTTTTAGTCTCTATTAGCATCGACATAAAAATATTAGCTCAGGTTTTTTCCATCTAAGAGAGAGGTTGAATTTAGTAATTAAAAGAAACGAGCCACCAAAGGTCGGACTTCCTAAATCATTGGGTGCCTGACTTTAAGAAAGAGCTGCTTGCAAATTGTTTTAGTCTGAATAAGTTAATTAATCAATAAAGAGTCAATAGACTCAACTTTGTGGCCCAAAATTAAAATATGTAATTCTTAATTTGTTATAAAGAATTTGGTCTGTAGATGTTGTGTCTCAAATTAGCATTGCATTTCGGCGTTCGCTCACGGTCTCACGAATTGCCTCAGGGCCATACGAGTATTTGACTAAATTAAACGCTCCGGCGAGCGCGTCTCCGTCGCAATACCAACAGAAACTAAAGATCCATACTGAGGCGTTCTCACTTATTTATGAGCTGACTCTGAGTGCAACGGGCTTTCAGTCGAGACCTCACTCAATCTACTTCTGACTTTATAATGGCCCTATCGGTACTGCTCCCCGTCTTACAATTTAGAAGTGGTTATTTTATGAACTTTGAATATATGATTGAGACAGCTAAACTATACTTATCATTATTATCTTTTAATATATATAAAGTAGCAAACGAGCGGCCACCTGGATTCGCTAAAAAGCGAAGCAACCGCTGCCTATAGACACCTGCAATTGAAGATGCGTTGTCTACCCTTAATCTACGGAGGAGGAGACGCACAGAAGAGGATAATTCTTCTTCCCGTGCGTATTCTCCCCCGCCAAATCCACTTCCACTTTCCATCATTTTCTTATAAAAAGGATAGGAAGGGAAAGTGGAGTTTTTTTATTTTTTTATTTAATTTAAAATCTATTTCTATTAAGAATTTAATTTAGGATTTTTCTTTTGTATTAGTACAAAAATAAATCAAGAAATTATTATATTCGACAGTTATTGGTGCATTAATTTACTAATCAAAGACTCTATTATTTGATATGCTACTCTGTATTATATTGCTCGAGGTGGCGCCGTCGCACTATGGGAAAGCCCCATACAAGACCGTCTCAAAACCCTTTTTCGTGAAAGTCGTTTTTATGGAGTAAAACTAGTTAATTAATATAGTCTTATAAACAAGCTTTCTTTTCTATATTTTTTTAATTATTTTGTGCTAAATATAATGTATGTAAAAAGGCATCAAAGCTAACTCATGTCCGACGATGTGATTTCGGCACAATACATTACTACAATTCAACGCCACATTACTCGAAAGTTTTTGATGTAAATGTATAAGTATTATACATTTTTGAAAAGCTTAAAGTCTCCTCATAACGTTTCTTAAATAATATTATGTAAAATAAATAAAAAAATAAAATTAATCAATATAGTTTAAGATGGTATAATTTTCGAGCTACTTTTTTTTTTAACGAGACTTATCTCTTTACCGCTGTTTACCGCTGTCGAGATATTTGTTGTATTACGATCTTTATACATTAGTTTACACAGGGAGAAAAAAAAAAGTTACGCATATTTGCGCCTTTTTTGACACGGTCCTAAAACATATCGCGAGATAAATGTTCATTTGAATAAGGACTGCAACACTACACGCATGGATTAGAAGTATGGAGATGATTTTATACATTTCCTATAACTTGTCTTTCCAAAAGTGATCAGCCACTACACCAGAAAATAAAAACAAACAAAGACGAAAAGAAAAAACTGGTACAAAAGCGGTTTAGGGAGAAAATGGGACTGCATGGCGATAAACCTCGACAAGGCACTGGAAATAGTAATGACGGACTCACAGCTCGGAGATTTTTTCAGAATTACTCTTACTCTGCAGACATTACAGGTGTAGACGTACAACTTATAAAACGAATATACTTTATACTACAAACTATGTCATCTGGAATGGCTATTGGTTGAAAAAAGTTCGGTGAATACGCATAGTACCACCCAACTGTACGTAAATATTTATAACTAGCTGTTGTGCGCGACTTCGTTCGCATGGAATTAAATAATATAGCCTATGTTACTCGGGGATAATATATATTATTAATGGTGGTGGAAATCGGTCGAGTAGTTCTTGGGTTATTTCCATACAAACAAAAATACAAAAAATCAAAAATACAAAGTTTCTCTCTTTATAATATTAGTATAGATTGGTATTAAATGCCTTCCTCCATACATAAAATACTTATTCACTGAGAAAACATCACTGAGTACTATGCAATTTTACCTATCGGACAATTGTCCGAGGACGCTCTAGTATCCCGCAACAAGGATTACAAAAAGTTAAGAAAGACTTCATCATTCTAGAAAATGTTCAAGAGCAGGTACCAATACAGACGTGTTTCCATACCTTATTGTACGCTTCTGACACATATATAAAATATTAAGTTTGAGAAATACCTCAGAAACAATATCGAAAGAACTTTTAAAAATAAACTTTTCGATGAAGCCAAGTCCCATCTTGCTGTCAACGAAAATCTGTAGGAGCTTGTTGAAATTTGTACATTATTTTTTTCTCGTTAGACACTGTTTATTACTATTGTTTAATTCTATTTTATGTAAGTAAATTACAAAAAAAAATTTTTTTCTTATAAATGCACGTATTTTTTTTAAGTTTTATTTTTTAAATAAATTAATAAACATAATTTTCAACATTATTATTTTTTCTATTAAACCTTATACTATCACGTATATGTGTGCAAAATTACAGATCAATTAGTTTTGAAATAAGTGAGATACGGAGTTTTGAGACGAAACATACGCGATTTTCCCATAGTGCGTCGTCTACGAAAAGTTACATATCAAAATAATGCTTTATTATATTATATCTGATTCCTCTTATTATATTACATAACGTGCCGCTGTCGTTAAATCTGAAGCCTTCCGTCGAAATATTAATAAGTAAACAGGAGCCCCAGGTGGAGCACAGATTAGCTTGCAGGTTAGCCTGCGGAGTTTTAAGTGAAATGTAGAGGCTATTTGCTTACCTTTCCACGGAATGAGATCTTACTTTTGCTTACCTGTGCCAAGGTCAATGTTGTTAAGTTAAATTACTTTGAATTAATTTTACTGTGTAATAAGCAAAATATTACTTCTTAATTCACATTTATTTTTTTTGTATTTGACGTATTTTAGTCGAGTAGCAAGTAGCAAGTATCCGGACAAAGGATTTACTAATCTATTCTACTAAAATGTTACTGTTCGGACACGTTTAGTTACTAAATTACTACCCTAGTGCGTAGTTTTAGGCTTAAACGAGTCCGAACAGTAGTAAATCCTTTGTTCGGATAAATTCTACTTGCGACTCGACTGAAATACTATCCTGGTGCGAACAAGTCTTATCTATAGTAATATTAAAAAGAGGACAACTTTGTACTTTTGTATGTATTGAAAAAAACTTAATAAATACTATTCCGATAACAAAAATTCTTTTACAGTTAGAAAGCTACATTATCTCCGAGTAATGGGCTATATTTTTTCATTCCACGCAGACGAAGTCGCGAACAATAACTAGTATCTTTTAAACGCCTTCTTGTTAATTACTAAGTTATCTTTCAAACTGCTGGTAAGTATATCTGCACTAAATTTATATTAAAAAATAATCAATTTGTCCCGAACGTTATCAAAGATGCATCGCAAACGCAAAATCTTGAAGAAGTAAATTGAAATCGTTGTGTGACTCAAACGTAGTAAAGAAATCTCAAAGGAGTTTTACAGACGCTCCATGTTCCAAATAATATCGTTTGAACTCATATTCTCGATACACTGAAAATCTAAATAGGTTTTATATGTCAGCAGTCCTTCTTTATCGTACTTTAGAAAAATCTAGAAGCGGACTGAAGATATATTAAAGATTTATTCAACGTTTCGTAACGTCGTAAGTATCTTTCGATTGCTGATATCGGCGTATCGACAAAAGGTATGAAACTAACAATGATATTCGATAAGTCACGTGCTTGTCACGTGTGAGATATCGAACGTTATTGTTAGTGTCATCTGTGATGTTCGATATCGAATCGCTTTGTCGTGTATGTACTTTGGGTAGTCCCCAGATTTCTTTTAAATATCGACAGAAACATAAAATACTAATATGATTTAAGCTATGCTTAAATTAATATTAAAGGAATTGAGAGTCGGATAATATTTTTCAAATCTTACGATGTCTGTTTGAATATATATCCAGAACGACTCAACGGTTCTTGATGAAATTTGGTACAGATGGAGAACTTCTAAGTTTTTTTAATTCTAACAGACGGAATCACAGGCGATAACAAGTATTGTAATAAAGCATTTAAACCAGGACGCAGCTATTAAACTGAAACTAAAATACGATTTTACTAAACGTCTTGCTTACAATAGCTTTGTGGTTACTGGCTGTAACAATGAAAGCCGTTCGTCAATACAATGCCATCTATCGATTGATCTTATAAAATATGAAGGCTTACTTGTACTTGTAGGTCAGATTGGTATCAGCGCAAATAACTGATCTTTCTTAAATGTCTTTGGAGTCCCACACGCATTTGGTAATGTAGATCATAGCTAATGAATGGAATTAGTGTTATTTTTGAAATGCATAATAGAATTGATGCATCGATGGGGGAGGCTTACGTTCAGCAGTGGACGACGATAACTGATTTTGAATAACCGAAAGTTACTTTACTTTACCTATGTACAATTATCTAGCTAAACCAAAAGCCGCATTCGCAGGTTATCATTTTAATATATTAAAAATTATTCATAATATAAATTACACGAATTTTATTATATATATACATTATAATATTATACAGAGAAAAATTTTGTATTTTTGTATGTATTGAAATAACTTAAGAACTACCCGGGCCGATTTCATATTCTTTAATTCCTCGCGGACGAAGTCGCGAACAACAACTAGTATTATATGAAAAAATAAGGTTAAATATAAATATTCATCAGAACAAAACAGGCAAAATTAGATAAAAAAAATAAGCAAAACATTAACTTCTGAAATGTATTCTGTAAACATTCTTATTTTTATTTATAAATGCAATTTTTTGTTTCTAATTTTAACGATATTATGAAAGCGTATGAAAATGTGTAAGAAATATACTGAAGGTCGATGAATAGTAAAGCACCGCTAGGGGCGCTAGCGTCGTTTATAATTCACAACTCGGGAGTGGCTGCCGGGCGCCTGTTGAATTTTACCACAAAACAAATGTAAAGAACAAAAGGTTAAATAGTTTTCAGACATTTAGTTTGTTTATTAAGTTTTTTAACTTGATTAAGGTATTTCTCTGAGTAATGGTTTCTTTACGTATTATTTTTTCATATATTTAATAAATTTTGACGATAAAAATATGTATTACTAGCAGTTGCCCGCGACTTCGTCCGCGTGGTGTTTAATATTAACCATGAATCTTATCTTCGGATAGCTCATTGAGTCTAAGGCAAAGGTAGCTGCTAGGAAGCTCGGAGTCCTTACCAAGGTGCGGCTGGACTTCACACCGGGACAGCGTTTAATCTGTACATAGCACATATCTGGCCGTGTGTGGAATACTGCTGTCACATCTGGGCAGGTGCATCCAAATACCAACTCACACCCCTGGATTCAGTGGAGAGGCGGGCCAAAAAGTTTATCGGTGACCAAAAACTAAATTTAGTCAATATTAAGCACTGGCGTAAAGTGGCGAGTCTCTCGGTGTTCTACCGGCTACATTTTGGAGGGTGTGCGCAGGAATTATATGAAATAATTCACCATCACCATTCTACCATCGGACGTTCAGCTGTACGACAGGAATCTGAACACTGAACTGCATCATCTAAGTAGCGTAGGTATCAACCTTTTTTTTTTTTAAGGTCAGGTATTGCGTTTATGCACCCCTACGCCGGGCAGTGCAATGGCGTAGGGAGTGTGGGACTCGCTGGCCACAGAAGGTGACCAGAATACCCACTAAAACCTGACCGCCCTCAAACGCATTACGGCGGGACCGTGGGCACCTGTCGGTTTCGTCCACAGCCCCGCCTGCGTCAGCTGCCAAGCAGCTCCCTCATTAAGGGTTTAGAGTGGGTGGGACAGCAGCATATTGCCGCCGTCTACGACCCACTCTCTTTCGGCGGAGCGGGGGCGCTGAGGGGTACCCCTCGCGCTCTCGTTCCTTCGCCTCCTTCTGCAACATGACGTGTTCGCAGAAGGAGGCTACGGCTTCCCAGGACCTCTCGCTCCCGATCATGGCGTTAATGACGCCAGTAGACGTAGGTATCAACCTACATTGTGAAAACGCAACATTATACTTTGATCGCCAAACTGTTAGTATTTAAAACGGAACACTGTCGAAATTTTTAACCATTTCTATTTGATGTAAGGTCCAAAGATTTTGTTATATTTTACGGAATTAAAAAATCATGTCTAGAACAAAAGTTACAGACAATAGCTTGTAACAGTAATTATGGATGCTTCGAAATTAACCATTTTCAAACCCCAACTTCGGATTGAAAAAAATGTTATATTTACTTGATATGTACTCAATTCACTTAATTAAATATCAGAATGTCCTAATTATTTTGCATTTCTTCTTTGCTTTTGCTTGTAAGATTGCTCGTAAGATGATTTTTCGGTTACCCTTATTACTTGTGTTTGCGATATCTTCTAAACTATTCGTCAGATTTAAATAAGGTCAAGGACGATTTTAATCTACATTAAATTCGCCTGATAACAGTCACACTTATTTGGATAAGGATTAATATTTAAACCAAAAAAATAACGCGGCAAATTAAGTGCATATTTTAATTGTTTTTAAAAAAACATAAAGTTATTATTGTGAGAAAACCGTAAAAGATAAACATATGCCATCGCTGACTTTTTTGTAGAACTTTTTTAGATCTACAAATGTCTCGTACATCATTTTGATATAAGTCGAGCGGTTTAGCCAGCGTAAGCCAATAAAAGGAAAATTTAATGAAATTTTGCGACAGAAATGCGTTGTTTATTCCTATTTCCTAAACTTTGCTAAAAATAAATTATAGCCTATGTTAGACACAAAGAACGTAGCTTTCTAATAGTGAAAGAATTATCGAAATCGGTTCAGTAGATTTTGAGTTATTTCAATACAAACAAAAATACAAAAATCCAAAAATACAAAGTTTCTCTCTTTATAATATTAGTATAGATTAAGTTCTCACTCAACTAACAGAGGTTGGTCGAATATACATCTTTCTATTAGTTCGGTTTGGATATCTACTCGGCTTGCGCAACTTTTATACATTTACAAATGCAACCTTATTAGGATATTTTTATAAATTAAAAAAAACTAACATATTGTTATAAGTTCACAACAGTTGTTAACAGTTGCATGCGCCATGGTGCGCCATGGTCATGGTGCATACAACTGTGCCGAAATATCGGGGAGCTCAATCAGCTAAATCGTGGTAAGAATCCCGTCTCTTACGAACATGTTAGTAAAAATCACGAAAAAAGTTTAAAAAACGATATCCATAAAATCATCAATATCGTCACAATCGCAAATTAATTAAAAAAACACGATCTTATTTATCTTTGAACTAAATCTTACGAGTCAAATATCACAACTCTTAACCCCGCTAGATGGCGCGCGAAGGAGCACGCTCTGATCCTAGACTCCGTTTCACGTGGGAAACCGTCTTTAGCGGCTGGCGATCGTTATCCTCACACAATAGGCGATTAGTGGCGATAGCACGCGATACGCCGATACTATCGCCCAGCGCCACAATAAGCTCTTCCCTTCGTGTGCCCCAAGGTAAAAGCTTTGGCGTTTAGTGTCGCACATAATGAAGAATAAGATTTTGATTTGAATTGAAAATGCACAGAAAATTAGTGGTGTTATAATGTAATTTATTTACATTATGCGTTTTTTTGGACAAATAAAATTGCGGTTTCCAATAACAAAATTCTAAATGACTTATTTTATTAATTTTCGTGGATTTACCATAAAGTGTACTTCAAAAGTTATTCAAATCGAATAATATATCTTTGAAATCTTATCTTTATTCTTTAATCTTGACCGTGTGAAATCGCTGTTCTCTTTCAACTTGGGCCATGTAAATCGTACAATGGCTTGACTTCTGATATCTACCGGCGACTCCTTTGACTCAAAGCGAAAAATCTCTCATTGTTCCTTAGACAAATTACGCACATCAAGTAATAGGTACAAATTGCAAGAACTAAAAATATTACCACAAATAATTAAGACTAAATATAGGAAATAAAGAGAAAATAAAATGTTAGTAGTTATCAAAAGCTAAAGCCTTGTTCGCTCTAGGATAGTATTTTAGTCTAGTAGCAACTAGCAAGTATCCGAACAAAGGATTTACTAATCTACTCTACTAAAATGCCGCTGTTCGGACGGACACGTTTAATTACAAAATCAGTTGCTGATCGACTAAAATATTATCCTGGAGCGTTCAAGGCATAACAAATGCCACCGTAGAAAGGGATACTACGCGTCTATTTACAAATTTGTAATTTCTATAACCAAATTGTTATAACGTATGTCGGATTATATTTATTGTCCCTTCCCTTGACAGATTGTCACACATATGTTACATATTTTACTCATTGTAGGTACAATAAATATTCATACTATGAGTCTACCATCATTTAACCTTGAAGCTTTCGACTTTTTGAACCAAAACACACACAATTCATCACATTCACCGCCGATATCCAATCGATAAATACCCAAAAATAAACTGCAATGATCGTGGAACACTAACAAGCGATCACAGACGAATTAATCAGAGTGCGTCATTTACGCAACGTGCCGCCTGAAATACGAGGTGGGGATAAAAACTCCCTCCGGCGACGGGCATTCGTTGATTTATCACGGCTAAGCTCGGACGCATCTGTCGACTGGACAAAAACGCACGATTACTTCCACACCCAAGTCATTTAGTCGCCACTAATTTGTTAAATCGTGATTCATCTACTGAATCTCGGACCGAAACTTAAACAAATTGATATAAAAGTATGTGACATTTTTAAAATTCTATAAAAAATAGGTTAGGTTAGAAGTTAGAGATTGGTTAGGTTAGAATACTAAAGGCTAAAGGCGTTATTTGACCGTGGACTTATTTAATTTGTTTACAATTTTTATACCGTACGCTCGCCAAGAAGCATTTATTCATTCATTCATTCAATAAACAAATTAAAACCTTTTTCGAAATGTATAAAAAAATACCAAGAAAGAAAGTAATAGCAACATAAACCTTCTCATTAAACGCTTAAAGCTATTCGCGTTAGCCGATATTAACCTAAAAGTGGGACTACAAATGTACAACATTTGTTGGCGACATTTTAACGAGCGTTTTTTGCCGCGTCCAATGAATCAGTGCGGCCGCTAGCTAGAGAACTCACACGCTCAATAAACTTAATTCCGTTGAAAAAGTCCGGATTTCCTTCGGCCGGTATAATAAAACTTTCGAACTACATACGTAACTTAGAAAAGTTGACAATAAATCACAAAAAAGGTCGAATATGCTACACCCGGGGATTGTTGTAACGGAAAAGTGTTTTTATTTTCTGAATATCGGTCACACATTGAGCCCTTCAAGTTTACGTAAAACTATGAACTGAATAAATATAACTTTTTGAATCACAACCGAACACAATTGACTTAGAATATCAAAGATAGAAACGTAATTTTTATTCCATTTCTTTTTACACATACCCTAATTTATCTAATTTATTTTATAATACCATTATAAGGCACCAAGCACGTTTACAGGGGGGATAGTTGGGATTTACACCCCCAAATCTTACTAAAGTATATTAATACAGCGATTTTACACAGTTGACATGGTTGTTTCGACGTTTGCCACCCCCGAACCAAAAGTCTGAATACGTCCTTGTAAGGCACCAAAGAAATACAAAGAAATCTTATCCAAATCAGTCTCGCCTGAAGCTCAATAATAGTTTTTTAGAATACTCTAGAATACTCTAGAAGATTTTTTGTTCGTACAATCATGTTCTGTTTAAAAATTTAAAGTCATTCCAAGTTAAATCTATCATGTAGTTCGTATGAAACATCGCTCAGTACATTCTATGTAAGGTTCTTTCATAATAGATGTATAATCCAGCAGTGTACATTCAGAGCTGCATTACTTGGAAGCCAAGAGCCAGTACACGTTGAGTTACAGGTTCGTTAATTTTTAACCGAAATGCGCGCCGTATGCGCTAATGGAGTGCCATAAAGCTTTGAACTATAAAGGAACAAAGAACTCGTAATATAAAAAATACATTTTTTTTCGTTTTATTATATGAATTAAAACTTATACGAATTCGCATTCACTTTCTTAATTTAATTACACGCCGTGCTTTATGAAAATCACCTCGTTTGTTAAGATGAAAACAATATACGAGATTCCGTATTTTTAAACTAAAAATAATTTACTCTAGCGACCCGCCCCGGCTTCGCACGGATGCAAAACTGATACTAAATACACTACAGAAAAACTGTGAACATTGTATATAACAGCCATACTAACAATAAATGAACCCTAACCAAGAATATCACAATACTGGCATGTGTATGCAACAATTGGCTTCTTAATTACATCAGTTTGTAATATACGAGTACACAAAGAAACTAGTTCTCTTTTAAATTTCCGTCAGGCTATTTTCCCTGTGTCCGTCAACACAATAATGTGGACCATAAACACGGCCCCATGAACCACTAAACAATATTACCTCGCACGCTTACAACTACTTTCAATCACACTATGTCCCAAGGGATCGGTTTCCCATCAATTTAATATTCTATTATGAGCCTGGCCACAAACCGAAACATTAAAAGTGCTGCTCGTGTAAGGACAACGACCTATTTACCTCCTAGAAGAGCTAACAATATAAAAAAATACTATAAAGCTCTTCTAGTAAAGGACGTTGACTTATTTGACCTAGATATAAATGTTTACATATAAATTTATTATTCATATTTACATTTTAAATATAAGTCAACTTATAGTAGTAGTAATTCGACCCATGATGGGCTCAATTTTCCGCAACTCCACGACTAGCGTGTATTTTGCGTGACTTTACACAAACCTTTGAATTTCTTCGCCGATATGTGCAGACATCATGATGCTTTCCTTTACCGTAAGAGCGTTGGGTATATACTCGTACATATGTAAATCGAAAAACACATTGGTACATGACGGGATTTGGACTCGGGACCTGAGGTTTACAGTTTGGTTTTCAAGAACTAAACTGCTGAGCCACCGACTCTCCTGCTATAACTTATAATCAGAACAATCAAATCTAGTTACCAAGAGTTAGGTTGAAAGTACCCTTGCCACTCGATTTCAACGTTAAACACAAAGTAAATCATTATACAGCTTTAGTAGTTATTTTTAACATTTATAATATACATTTATTTACATGGAAAGTCTAATTTATTTCGACTCTGTCGTAGACTAAGTACATCTAAGTTTAATAAAGTTGGTGAACACAATTCCAAGCAATGTAATTTCTCTTCTAGAATTGTCTGGCCGCAAACAAAACACTCCCGTTGTAAATAATGTTTGCAGCTTTCAGCTGGAGTCTGTATTCAATATTGGTTCAACTTTGACATTTAAGAGACAGGATCTCGCTTCTGAAATAGAGCAACAATAAGTCCTAAACGTACTTGCTTGCTTTAAGGCTCTAGCTACCATTCGAGGATAAAATATTAAAAAATCTTGCTTCTGTGCTCTTGTATGCGTTCATGAAGAGTTTTTTTCAACATTGATTTGGTACAACGTCGTCTGGCTAGTCCATTTCTCTATAATCAAAGTGGTTCAGTTGTGTTTGCGATGTTCGTTTATTTCCCGAGGACGGCGCGTATTAACTAAGTTTCCACGAGGTGTAAAATTATCGAAGCGGAGAGCACACACTAACGTTGTTATTTTTTTACGATCTTAGTAAAGTCGGTAATATTTTTTTCAACCATAAACACGAGTCATAGACCAACAAGTTTCACTAGCTCAATATTTTTCGTGGACAGATGTCCATGGCATCAAATTTTTTAACACAAAATGAATTCTTCTTCAAAAAGAAGTAATACAAAGATCATATAGTTACTACCCATTCATGGTAACAAATCGTATATCCGCGAAATTACTGGTTAAGTTTCTACGTCTCCAATAAAACTTGGCTACTCGTTGTAATCTAAAGCACGCCACGAATACAGATGTGGAAGTCTACGTCCCGATGAGCTCTGGTAAAGGGATAATACAACTTTGAATTGAAGTCAAACTGAAAAAGAAAAGCGATCTCTTTCTATTCAATTTGTTGGCTAAAATGTACTCAAAATTGAATAAAATAAATTAGTGTTTATTCGAGACTACTTTCTACTATTTTTTCTTTTGCTAAATTATTGTTTTGCCCTGTTAAGAATCAAAAAATAAGTAAGTGCTTCTGATTTGCATAAAGATTTTACTTACCATTTAATTTAAACAAATCTTTATATCGTATTTTCTAACAAGCTAACATCCCAGATTCTCAAATTCGTTCCTTATTAATATCGTAATTACAAAACTATACCTTATTACCATGCAATAAGGTCCAATTTAGTATAAAATTACAATGAATCTGGCGTGTAGGCAATCAAATTCAGGTTAGTAGTCGGTCATTGGATCTGCATCTTGCTCGTACATTGTCGTGTCAATCAGTAACCGATATGGGACGTGAATGGGAGCTTTAATTGTGCAATGTTGACCGCGTTGTTCAGGGTACATGATAAATTAATTACAACCAATGTATTAGTAAAGCATTACGTTATTTGAATAAAGTATGTGATGCTGATTGGCGCACGATTAGAAGGATTGTTAACGGGAGGTTCCACTGCTAAACACTTATCCCCTTATTCCCAAAATGTATAAAGTACTGCGATAAACGAGCACCAATAAGTCGTCGATTATATAATATTGGAGGACTCTCAAAACTAAATAAGATAGACCATGGGTTTCATGGACCAAATTACGTATCATAAGAAGTACCAGGAACAAGGATGTTCTGTATTTTGGAATAATTTTTATCAATGTACTAAAACCAAACGTAGATAATACAACAGTAATAACGCTGATTCTCGTTTCGGAATAAAGCGGAATGGCTTTTTCATGTATAAATAAGGGATGACAATATTTATTAATGCAAGAGTCACTGCAATTAAAACCCACTGTTATCTTTCTTTTCCCCTTAAATACAAAGTCTTCAATACTCAAATATTCCATCAAGATTTAAGCTTATTTTAACAGATTTAAAAGTAAACCTTTTAAAGCATTTGATTCTTCCATTCTCTATATTATTTAACCTTTGCAGAACATGTTCTAAGCGTGGTCCTATCTTCTTTATAACGACCGCTGACAACTACGATATAGAAATAAAAATTGCGTTCCGAACAAAATGTCAAGCTAATGATAAACGATACGTTTCTCTGCTTCATTTTAAAATACGAAAGACGTTATTTTTAATCGTAATTCTCTTATATTGTATTCTTGGGGATTATATAAAGTCTCTATTATTTGAACAGTAATCATATTATCTAAATCTATACTAATATTATAAAAAGGAAAGATTTGATTGTTTTGCCTTAAGTAGACTCCGAAACTACTCAACCGATTTGATTAATTCTTTCAGTAATTGAAATCTACACTATCTTCGGGTGACTTAGGCTTCTTTTGTTTTTAAATAATGCGCGGACGCAGGCACGAGCAACATTATGGTGTCATAGGGTTGAGAAAAACAAAATGCTAGTTACAGCTGTTTAACGTTTGATCATCATAACATACAAGATTTCAAAATTTGTAAAATAGATATTTTAAGTTTTAGGTTCGATCTTTTATAGTTAGATCACGAATAAAATCGAGATAAAAATCCGAATATCTCAATTATTTGTCAAAAAAGTAAGCACGATTTTCAGAAGCCGTATTCTTTTATCAAGTTAAATGATGCCTCCATCTCCCCAAGTATTTCAGATCAATTAAGTTTAATTGAGACGTGCCATTTTAATTAAATATTACCCAACTCGATGTATAGAATAATGAAAAGGCATTGTTCTTTTAATATAAAGAAGAATTTAATATGTCTCATTCGTGATCAAAATTTAGGATAAAAACGTTATTTCAAATTATTATTCTTAAACTGAAACTGAGAACTGTAGAGTTCAACTTGACGTGTGTACGTCAGTTTTAACTGTACTGTCGAACTGTGCAGTTAAAACTGAACGTTTGTAGCCGGCTTAATATATGCAGGTAAAGTTGTTACGTGATCACTAAGTTTGACCTTTACGATAGGTTTTTTTATACTAATCTACACAAAAGAGTACCAAATAACAACCTTGGGAGTGACAATAAGGGTCGAAGTTATTGGGAGATGTATTTAAGTACAAGTGAAATCGATCTTTTAAATATTAAGAAAATTATTTTGCTTCAAAAGATTGACAGATGTCTTAAAATATCCCTCAATCTAACGTAAACTAACTCAGTTATAAGGCAAATATTAAATGAAGTTTGTCGAGTAGTCCGCACGGGTTGGGGGCGCTGTAGTCGCGAACTTACCAAAGTGGCTACACTAACTTTGTCGTTTCCAATAAAACTTACTAGCGTCAGTAATCTCAAAGCTGGAAAAAGCTACACGCAATGTTTCTTTTAAACTATTCACGTGTATTGTAAGTGAATTCGTACATTTACAAAAATTGTGGAAAAAAGTTAAACTTAGTGAAGTTAGGTCACTAAAGCCTTGTTTACCTGGATAGTATTTAGTTGAGTAGCAAATGATTTAGTAACTGAACATGTCAAAACAGCGTTATTTTAGTAGATTAAATTAGTAAATTTTTGTTCGAATACTTGCTATTTGCTACTCGACTGAAATAATATCCTGGTGTGTACAAGGCTTAAGGAAGTTGGCTTAGTAACCATGTCCTTTGTTATTTATTAAGAGAAATCTACACTAAAAGGCGGCTTAATTGTCCCTCATACATCTCTCAGTGTAGCATATATTGCTACTTGTTTGTGAAGAATACAAATTTGAAAATACTTTAAAAAATTATGTGACGAAATAAATAAAGTACAAAAGTCTCTTAAGATAACATAAAAGCGGTTTTAGGAAAAGATGGAGGGTCAACATGACTACGATGTCAAGTCCCCAGAGTAAGGGAACAATAAAATATAAGTAATTGTAAACAAAGCAAGGAACGACTTCAGAACATAAGTGTAAAAAATATTATCAAAGAAATAAAAAATATAATTTTACAACCAGACTTACAGTCATATAAATGTTAAAATAATACTAAGTCAAAATGGCTAAAGTTGGCGGTCCCTAAGTACAGTGTCGAAACTGCAAAATTGAAATTATTTTAACGTCTAAAATAGTTACCATCTTTCGAAGTTTGAGTTTCGATGAGTCAAACGAATAGGTAATACTTAGATTTAGTAGTTTTTACATTGAAAATACACAAAAAATGGTAGATGGTATAATGCTCGTATGCGGTCTTTGGATAAGAGTGTATTTTCTAAAACCTGTTTAACCTTTTATTCAGAGCGGCTTGAAAAGTTTTTAATCTTTTCCTTCAGACATTGAAAACTCCGAGAGGCTTTTCAATTTCACATTAGCCTACATTTCTAGGACGGTTTATTCAAAGTAGTTAAGTAAACAAATTTTAAAATGTTAACTTCTAATTTTTACGTTAATAAAACATGTTTAAAATCTACAATGATCACGGAGTCTATATAAAATAAAAAAATAACCTAACTGAGAATTTCCACTAATGAAAGTGATGTCGACGGCGTGAAAGTGCAAAATCGCAATTTTTTTATTGTTTTAAATACCTTATTTTTACCTACATTTTCGTATAAGTTAATATTAAAAATCAATTTCTTTATATTTTCTCAAATAACCAGACGTAAATAATCGAATCTACCGATGTTTATCGTCGTGAAATATTAGAGTATTTAATTAAATGAAAGCTTTCTCTTTCATTCGTATTAAGAACGAAAGGGACGACTATATAAATAGACTACACGTGTCAGTGTATTCACGCTATAACTATGTTAACAAAGACAATTCTTTTAAATTGCAGTGTAGAGCGAGTTGTTGAAAACTCGACGTGAACAATACGCGCATTAATTTCACAAGTTTTATTTTAATTGTATTCAAAGGTTAATTATAAATCAACAGACAGAAAGTAATTTTATATTTCGTATGTGCATGTTGTGTGATAACTATGGATGCGATTTTTTTTTCATCATCACATAATTTTATTATATTTTTTTAAGTACAAGGAAATTGTTGAAATACAAAAGATGTACGAAAATAAAAATCGTATAAATACATACTTACACTACTTTTTACAATATACATATTGTCTATACTAATATTATAAAGAAACAAACTTTGTATTTTTGTATGTATTGAAATAACTCAGGAACTACTGGGTCGATTTCAAAAATTCTTTCACCGATATAAAGCTACTTTATCCCCGAGTAACATAGGCTATATTTTTTAATTCCACGCGGACGAAGTTGCGAACAGCACCTAGTATTCATCAAAATTGTAACCTAGATATTTCTGTGGAATACATCTGCGTTCATTGTCCCCTAATAAAACTTGTTAATTACTTTTTAATACTTAGCAGGATTATGTACCGAATGAACTCTCACCCAACTCTGACCGTTGAGTCTGCGAGACTTTTGTTCCGGTTTTATTATTTTAAATTTATAAAATACTAGCTGTTGTGCGCGACTTCGTCCGCGTGGAATTATAATAAATAGCCTATGTTACTCGGGGATAATATCGCTTTCTAATTGTGAAAGAATTTTTGAAATCGGTCCAGTGGTTGTTGAGTTATTTCAATACAAACAAAAATACAAAAATTCAAAAATACAAAGTTTCTCTCTTTATAATATTAGTATAGATATTTTCCTATTTCAAAACATGATCGTATATGTACCGCAATACAGTGCACACCTGTGTTTGAATCTTAGTAAGACAATTTGCAAACAAAGTAAACGGAACATTGCAAGGTAACTTGCTTGAATTGTCTTACAAACATTTTCTGCATATTTGCAACTTGGCAGTACGGAAAAAGGAATATCTTCAGCACAACACAGACAACAACAGGAATAAAAAGAAATCAAAAAAAAAAGTAGATCTTATAGGATACTAAAGTTTTATAACAATTTCTGAAAGGTTGGCTGTCCAGTTATCGACCTCCAAATCAATCTAACATTCGTCATTACCTTCTTAATAAAGTCCACCTTATTGCCAACTATAATACCTTTAAAATCAAAGTAATAGTGGACACATACTCGTTCAAAGTGGTAACAAAAACAAATGACAATCTGCAGTACCATAAATCTGAAGACGTCGAACTAAAGGTATAGTCAAATCGACGTGCAATCAGCATTTGGTTCGTGGTCAGTCCGACCGCAACGGGCGTCTTGTTCGGACATTGTCATGTCAATCAGTAACCGATATAGGACCTGAATGGAGGACTTAATTAAGTAATACGGATCGGCCGTCATGCGGACGTGTGTTGAGTTAATTATGACGATGAATGAAATGGTATCAATAATACGAGGCTGATAGAATTAGGCGACAATGTCATTATGTGGGATATTCAATTACAAACGAAATAAACGACTATGTCAAGTCAGTAGCATCAAATCAAACAAAAGAAACTCGAAATAGCGCTCACTTTTTTTTTATAAATATTAAAACGTGGCAAACGAGCAATCGGCCACCTTGATTCGCTGAAATAGCGAAGCGACCGCTGCCCATAGACATCTGCAAATGCAGATGCGTTGCCTACCATTAATCTACGGAGAAGGAGACGCACGGCGAAAAAATAATTTCTCTTCCTATGCGTCCCCTCCCCCACCAAATCCACTTCCTCTTCCCATCATTCCCTTATAAGAAAAGCATAGGAAGGGAAAGTGGATAAAAATTAGGCCTCCGGCACCATACTCATCAGACGAAATGCAGAATTACATCCATTTGACGCCTGTCTTCTGCGTGGTCGTGGTATTTCACCGGGCGAGCCGGACAATTCGTGCGAAGATGTCGAAGCGGACTCTACCACTGTTTAGGTCATGTTCAGATACTATTTAAAATATTTTTAGCTCTCCTTTTATACCTAGATATCAATATTTTAATTTGAACATAATCCTCCTTATTCACACAGAAGATCCTTATTTGTGGTACTTATTTGATACAAAATGTTGTACAATGAGACCCCTGGACTGTATTGTGGTACATTGCAGATTGCAGTACAATACAAAATACATTTTCAGGAATAAGGGGGATAAGATGTCTACTACAGAAACAAAAAAGAGAGGGGATGACGATGTTCTGTTGGAGTTTATTGGTGTTTCTTCAATGGAAATCGTTATTTATTGTATGTACGTAAAGGTATCCGTTCACATTGTACTAGCTGTTGTGCGCGACTTCGTCCGCGTCAAATAAAATAATAGCCTATGTTACTCGGGGATAATGTAGCTTTCTAATGGTGAAAGAATTTTTGAAGTCGGCCCAGTAGTTCTTGAGTTATTTCAATAAAAACAAAAATACAACGTTTCTCTCTTTATAATATTACTAGCTGTTGTGCGCGACTTCGTCCGCGTGGAATTAAATAATATAGCCTATGTTACTCGGGGATAATATACCTTCCTAATGGTTAAGAATTTTTGAAATCGGTCTAGTAGTTCTTGAGTTATTTCAATAAAAACAAAAATACAAAAATTCAAAAATACAAAGTTTCTTTCTTTATCATATTAGTATAGAGTAAGTATAGATTAACTTTAGATACGATAATATGCCTGTTCATTTAATTAATTCCCAAGCTTAACTCAAATCGTTGCCTTAATTAAACTTTATAATTATTTTTGGAGGCTTCGTGGGATTATTTATTTACTACGTTGTAAAGGCTTCTATTAGGCTTAGCTGATTCGTTGTATATTTTTGAGAATTTAACGTATATTTATTAATACAATGTTGAGTTTCATGATATTTTCACCGCATAGATACACATACTACAGTCAAACCTGGATAAATGAGAGCTGGATAGGCCGGAAACCTCTATAAACGAGACAAATATCGTATCGACTGTACAATTTATTAATAATATTTTTATTATAAATATAATATTGTATGACAAACATTATAAGTATAGTATCATTTAAGGTCAAATAAAAATGACTTTACTTTATAAACAACACCATAAATTTTCTACAACTTTTATTAACTTGACAGGAATATAATTTGACAGTCACTTTCATAAATTCGAGGAGCCTTTTTAAAATTATAAGAAGGCTCGTCTTTCGACGTCACCCGACGTATTATTATGGAGAAATTTATATGACGGCCGATGGCAAATTATCCTCTTATGAGGCAATAAGAATTATGTAAAGTGACCCCTGGCGTCGGCGGTACACACCACTTTTGTATCCAATTATAAACGATTTTAATAATTCACATATTTATATCTCAGACTTAACATTTGTCGCAGTATAATAAGAAACAAATATATTAAGATTTACAATAGTTGATTTATTGTTAACCGTAACATCTGTTGGACATCGATTTGGGTGGCCTGTACTCATGCATGACATTTTCTTATTTTTGCATTTTTTTTTACACTATTTCCAAACTGTCCTTGATTACTACTAGGATATCATAATATTATATCCTAGCTCGTCGACATCGCCGTCGCCGGCGCACGCAGCGGCCACCGCGCCCCCCGCCCTGTCAAGCCGCGCGCTCCGCGCCCTGGCACGCAGTGTGAGACGCGCCGCGACCGCGAGCATCGAATAACCAGCACTCGCCCTGATGATGGACTCCCGCAGAGTCCGAAACTAGTCGGTACCGTTACCGGAACAACACACGTGAGTTTTAGCCGCATTAATAATATTAGATAATGTCTCACGAAAGTTTTAACAATTTAATAGGATATCATGTTTTAAAGGAATCAATCACTTCTCTTACATTTTCACATGCAAAGATTATTTATGTTAACAAACCAAAACTATATATTTAATGATTAAGGGTTGTATAAATCTGCCACTGAAGTCTTTAGTCAGTAGTTTAAATATGGGTTGCGACGTGACGTAACATATTGTAAGGCTAGACTCCAAATCGTTTCAAGATTATATCTTTAAAATATTTGTAAGTCCATTAATATTATAAATAAGCTAAAGAATAAATTAAAAATCATTATTCAAAAAAATGTCTACGAGCCAATATCAATAAGTTCACTCAAAAATCTCTTAAAATTACAATAAAGATTTTTTTCCTAATATTAAAAAATAATTTATAAATATTTAAGGACAAAGATTTTTGTAACCAAAACCTTAATAATGGGTATTACAATGCTCAAAGCAGCTACCATCAAACTTTTTCAATTTGAAGCGAGGCCTCCAAAACAGGTAAACGGGAGATCGAATACAATACGGCTTATTTGAATTGCCCTCCATTATATTAAAATTTTCCCTTTCCTATACCCCCCGGTTAAACACGCGCTTAGAAAAGATTTTATTATATAAAATACATTGAAATCAGCATAGTTTAGTCTATACTTTGTTATTATTAAGAGAAAAGATTTGTTTTTATATGTATTAAAATAACTCAAGAACTACGGGGTCGATTTCAAAAATTCTTTCACCATTAGAAAGCTACATTATCCCCGAGTAACATAGGCTATATTTTTTCAATTCCACGCGGACGACGTCGCGAACAACAGCTAGTGTATATACTATTGACACAATTTTGCGTATTTTAGTTTAATGACTTTTCATTATTAAAAGAGATGTTGTCCGTTCTATTGTGATTGTGACCTACTTAGTCTAAACTGCTTGACCGATTTATAAGTCAGGTGTCATACAATTAGTGTAGAGTGCCACACGAAGACCTGTGAGGTGTCATTCAATATCTTAGAGTAGAAACGGAGTTATTGTTTCCTAGTACTTTAAATTAACGATTACTAATATTAACGCAGTAAAATATCTAAAATATTTCTTTTTTATAAAAGAATTATTTACAAAACATAATAGCAAAGATAGGTATTTTAGAAAAAAATATGGTTGGATAAAAATTCTCAAGCAAAAACTCCATTTCTCGGTATTCAAGGAGCATATTCCAAGAATTCCTTTAACATCGCTAACTATTATACTTTGTGAATTTATCCTCGCTGAAAATGCCTAACTTATACATAAGGAGGATTAAGTAAAAAAATAAAAAAAAAATATTCTCTTGCCGTGTGTCTCCTCTTCCTTAGATATGTAGGCGACGCAACTGTAATTACAGATGCCTATGGGCAGCGGTCGCTTCGCTATTTCAGCCAATCCAGGAGGCCGCTCGTTTGCCACTTTATAATATTTTAAAAAAGTATTCTTAATCTTTTTTATTAAATGACGAGCCGTCGCTCGCAACTTGGCCAGTGCAGTATTAATTAAAAAAAAGTTGCCTATATTCCAGCAAACATCAGCTAACTTCAAGTCCCGTTAAAATCAGCTTAGTGGTTCCGGACATTACCTAGAACGAGATTATTCTTTCATAATTATAATATTCTAGTATACCTAGATGCGTATTCTAGGCCAAGGAGAAGCCGGTCGAACTTTTACCAAAGTTTAACTGTAATCCCTGGAGTATAGAATCAGTACCAAATTACCATGAATTATTACTAAGGTCAATGATGTTTGATGTAGCTAAGAAACATAAGATTTAACCTTTAGAATTAATCTATTAAATATTTAGTAAAGTCATGATAATTGGGTCCATCTGTAGCCTATAATACCTTAATTATTTGCAAATTAGTGAGTAATTATTACAAACTGAACTTTATTTCAACTTACTAGAGTCCAAAATCGATTGAGACATTAATGTCGAATTTAATTGAGTATTCCAAATCTTAACCTTTAGTCAGCTACTAATAAAATAAATCGTATAACTCAATAAACCATCTAATATGGGTAAAACTAGTTCAAAATGTTCGTAAAGTTTCAGAAGCGTGAGATTAAAAATTTAATATTATGTTACAATGTACATAGGATCCGTATTTACTGAATAATATAAAAGTTTGGAGACAAAATTACTTTTACACCTGGCAACGTAGGGTACAAGCACCAGTTGTCGACCACCTAGTAATTACTACGATATACTTTACATTTTCCGTGAGGTTACAAGAATTTCTAGACACTACGAAAATACCTAGATACGAACTAAAATGCTTTCTACTTTAGTATGTATAAAATTTTATAAAATTAAAAATGTAATATTTTTTAAAATATGAATTCGAAGTGTCAAAAACAGTATTAATGCTAAACTTATAATATTCTTATAAAATAATAAAGATGCTTTAAAGTCGTGTCTCTTTAATCTATATTAATATTCTAGAGAGAAACTTTGTATTTTTGTATATATTGAAATAACTCAAGAAGTATTTTGACAATTTCAAAAATTCTTACACCATTAGAAAGCTACATTATCCCTGAATAACATACGCTATATTATTTAATTCCAAGTAGACAAAGTCGCGAGCAACAACTAGTATAAATATATAGAAAGTACACAAATTGACAAAGAGAAACACAGCAAAACAAATAGAACCGAACATAATAAAACAATCATAACTGGCGGTCCGTCCATCATTCAATGCTGTTTTCATTTCATTTTTCGTATCAATCGGGCCCTCGCATATCCGCTAAAAACCACAACGTTATCGCATTTAAAATAACATTGCCAAAGTAAATTAAACCTTAAAGACCTTTAAATGTATTTGTACTCTTTAATAATCCTTTATCAATAAACTTCGGCTTTACTGACTCTATGTTGGATTATTAATCACGTACTAGACTGTATAAGGTAAAAAGGATTATAACAAACTAGCTGTCGATGGCGACTTCGTCTGCGCAGAACTAAATACCATTGCCTATGTTATTCGGGGTCATGTAGCTTTCTAACGGTTAAAGAATTTTTAAAATCGGCTATGTAGTTTTTCAGTTCTTTCAATATATACAAAAATACAAATCTTTCTTTATATTAGTATAGATTAGGGTCTAGTCAGACAAACGTCTTTTGGGTAGCAATCGAACAGTAGTTTCTATCCTTTAATCAGAATCTGTGTTACGGTTAAGCACAGTGCTTTTTATATTGGGTTAATCCTATGGGAACATAATGTTTTAGTTAGTTTTTACTATACTCCGATATATATAACTACAGGATGTTGCTTTTTTAGTACTAACTAGCGACCCGCCCCGGCTTCGCACGGTTGCAAAACTGATACTAATACACTACAGAAAAACTGGGAACATTGTTTATGACAGCCATACTAACAATAACCCTTGCGAAGCCGGGGCGGTTCACTAGTTATATATAAACCTTCCTTTTGAATCACTCTATCTATTAAAAAACCGCATCAAAATCCGTTGCGTAGTTTTAAAGATTGAAACATATATAGGGACAAACATAAAAAGCGTTATTGTTTTATACTATGTAATAAGGATATAGCAAAATATTCCATGTAATTAAAAACTACGCTGAGAAGAATCTTTTTTTACAAACGTAGAAAGTTCATTTTTAATTTATTCTACTTTTACAATCGAATACTGAAGCAAAAAAAAACAAAAGTATTAAGCGCGAAGAAAAGTATTGAAACTTTAACCTTTCAAACTCTATATAACTTTGTAAATAAGCGTTCATCGGGAATCAGACGATCTTCATAGCTTCATTATTCATTGGAACTTTTAACTGAGTATTTCATGCACCAGTTAGGACAGTCTAGTCAACACTTGCGTTGAATTAGGACGCTCACATGTGTGTCACCGTAAAATTGTTAATTATGTCAGTGGCTCTATTTCAGCTTTTATTATTATTAAGACATTTATTAAAAACACAACTTTAAACACAACACAACAAAGATTAAACAATTGCATTAATATTAACTTAATCCAGTAGACTAGGCAATGCCTGTGTCTACGAGTACAACAGTTTCTTAGACAATTTTTACTGAACCCACTCTTATGACGTTTAGATATTTATTTATTTGGAAACTAACCATTTATTATTTCGAGACATCAATAGAACTTGAACTTTTTTTAACCGACTTCTTGATAAATATGTAATCACAATAAAAGTATTTTTAAGTTTTTTTTTGCGTATTTAATTGCGTGTTAATAATTTATTCTTAACAACTTCAGTAATAATTTTCTACTGTGTTAAAGCTATAATTAAATAAAAAATAGACTACAAATTGACTTCGATACTTATAATATTACCTATAAAAAGTGACATGTCAATCTGTCAAAGATTGGTTCAATTGTACCAACATTTAGAAATATTATAAATTACCAAAGTTAATAATTTGACTCCGACATGTGGATGATACAAACGTTCTTATTAATATTCATAATGAATCTGAAATGTCGCGTGCAAATTGATACAGTTGAATACATTGTATCCTAAAATCAGATGTTTAATTACATTTACATAAACACAAACAAACAAACAAACTATGATTAGTCTCTGATATAATATTGATAATGTGGTCCGCATGGCAGCGGCAATGTATTGAATATCATATACGATTCTGGGGGATACCCAAAGTATCTTTCGATTGGCGATATCGCTGATGGAATCGATAAAAATGTATGAAGCCGACAATGATATTCGATAAGTCATGTACTTGTCACGTGTGAGATATCGAACGATATTGTCGGGTCGTACATTTTTGATGGTCGCTATCGAATCGCTTTGTGCTTTGGATAACCACCCTGACTGGATAAACAATATAACGAATAGAACTCACGTATTTGTTGCTTCTACACACAATGAATTAACTCATAGAATAATCCGTACGCGTAATTGCTATTAGTTGTGTAAAATATCATAAATCAAATAGTAGATACGCGTAAAACATAAATAACTTTATAATCTGTGGAAAAACGTGTGAAATGTGACCATGTGTACGTAAAAGCTCTTCTTATTATGTTGATGTCAAAATAAATACGTAATCGCATTTTTAAATCCTTAAAGTTTCCATTAAAAGTTAAGTTACCGTGTGCAAGATATTGCAAAAAAACACACAGTTTTTCTGAAAATATTCACACAAAGTTGTATCCAAAAGTAAATTCAAAACAAAACTAAACATACCTTTGAACTTGAGGGAAGGCAGAAATCCTTGTATCACGCTTCTTTCTTCTGATATCACTTTCCACTCTCTTATCACTATTCTCACGTATAGTATGATAACGCGGCTGATAACTTTCAAGTTGCGTGTGCAAGCGCGCTCGCGGCGCGTCGTTCCCTCTTTGCGACATATAGACCCCACGTCCGTACTCCGTGGCGGTTGGTGCCACACTGCCGTGGCTGTGAACTCTCTCAGCCACCCCCGGTCGACGTTTTTCTTCAGCGAAAGCCACTCGCGGAGGCTTCGGTTGCATTAAGCTTATTTTCTTTTTCTTCGCCGTCGATGTTACGTAGAAGAAATAACCGTTGCGGTCCATCTTTGGTGCTGTCGCCTTTACCTGAAACAACATTGTTCTTATTAGAAAAGTCATTTTAAAAGTATAAAGTAATAATTTCTTAACGACAGAAAGTTAAACAAAAAAGGAAAATCTGTAAATGTGAGTTCGCTGAAGCAAAACCACCTTTTTTATCGCGAATTCGGTGTAATGAAGCAATAGTGTTACAAGATTGGAATGGAACAATACTCCATTCCATGCTTATAACGATAACTTCATCAAGTACCTATAGTCATGCTTACAAAGTGCTTAATGGTCTCTTAGATCTAGTCACAGAATGATATAAAGTTTGTTAGACATGATTAATTTTCCTATCGTGTTTATTTAGCCTATATTTATTTCCTACATAAAGGTAACCGCTGACACTGCGTTGTGTACCAAACGTGCTGTCTTCGACGCTTACTAACTTACTTTTAGAGTACATATTCATAGAGCTCGAATGAATAGAAATATTAGTATGATAAACTTAAAGCCGGCTACAGACGCTCTGTTTTAAGTGTACAGTTCGACTGCGCAGTTAAAACTGACGTGTATAGAAACTGAGAACTCTATAGTTCGACTATGCAGTTCAAATTGACGTGTGTCGTGTGTAAGTCACGTGACAGTTTTAGCCGTGCAGTTAAAAAACTGAAAGTCTGTAGCCGGCTTAATATTTTTACGAGAGCGTCGGTGGCTCAGGGGTTTACCTCTTAACTTGTAAACTGCAGGTCCCGAGTTCAAATCCCGCCATGTAACGATGTGTTTTTCGATTTTCATATGTATGTACATATTTACGCTCTTAGGTGAAGGAAAACATCGTGATGCAACCTGCACATATCGGCGAAGCAATTCAAAGATGTATTCACGCAAAATACGCGCTAGTCGTGGAGTTGCAGAAAATGGAGCCCATCATGGGTTAACCTTTAACCTTTTATTTTTATGAAAAACTCGGTGAAAAAATAACAAAACAATAGAATAACAAAATCAACATTTTACAGAAAAATATTGTCAAAAATGTAACATCAAAACGAGATAGTTCAATACTTTAGTCGCAGTCAAAACAATAGTGTTATCGGGTACTTCATGAAGTGGCAAAAGTGAATACACTTTTTCCCCCATTGTAAAATTCCCTCGACATCGTTGTTCGATTGACAGACACGTTGATAAAAGTTACACGAGCCCGCATTTGCATTGTTACTGCTGCTTTTAACTAAATAAATCAATAATTTACTGTTGCACTCAGAATGAGAGATCACTGAGGATTTCCTAAGGGACATGTAAAGGTAGAGACTTGTTTAAGTAGTCTACGAGAAACATTAACCGCTTTCCGAAACGAAAATCAGCGTTAATACTGTTGTACTTTCTACGTTTGATGCTGGTGCATTCATAAAATGTATTCCAAAATAAAAAACATCCTTGTTCCTAGTACTTCTTATGATGCATAATTTGGTCAAATGAGACTCCTGGCCTATATTATTTAGTTCCGAGTGTCCTCCAGTATCGTATAATCGACGACTTATTGGTCCTCGTTTGTCGCTGTACTTTTTCGGAACAAGGAGGTATGTGATAACTAAGAGAGCGTCTTAGTACAGATTTAAATGATACATCCGCACTAATGGATTATTTAAGTACCCATTCAATATCTCAGAAAGGAAAAAGAACTAAGTACTTTAATGTAATTATGAAATATTCATTTTATGTGCTGATTTATGCGATTTTTTAATTTAATAATATTAGGTTGGGGAAAAAGAAATCCATTATTTTTACGTGAACTTCAAGACTTTATTTAACATGTTTTGCATTGTCCGATTTAGGTCAAATATGCACCATTTTGTTCTATAATTTGTTGCCATTTTAATGGTAGCTTCATTATGCCTCTCTCATAAAAGTCTTGGTCCTTATTAGCGAAAAACTCCAGCAATTGATTTTCACACTCTTCCCTTGGTGCCAATTTCTTATCACTAAAAAAGTTTTGCAATGCAAGAAAAAGATGGTAATCACTTGGTGCGAGGTCCGGACTGTATGGTGGATGCATCAAAACTTCCCAACCAAGCTCCTGGAGTTTCTGACGAGTCACTATAGAAGTGTGTGACTTGGCGTTGTCCTGATGGAACACGACACCTCTTCTGTTGGCCAATTCTGGCCGTTTGATGCATCCACCATACAGTCCGGACCTCGCACCAAGCGATTACCATCTTTTTCTTGCATTGCAAAACTTTTTTACTGATAAGAAATTGGCACCAAGGGAAGAGTGTGAAAATCAATTGCTGGAGTTTTTCGCTTATAAGGACCAAGACTTTTATGAGAGAGGCATAATGAAGCTACCATTAAAATGGCAACAAATTATAGAACAAAATGGTGCATATTTGACCTAAATCGGACAATGCAAAACATGTTAAATAAAGTCTTGAAGTTCACGTAAAAATAATGGATTTCTTTTTCCCCAACCTATTATTAACATACTCTACACAATTTAAACACACATCCACTAAATCATAGGGAAGTAAAATATTTGCAAACAGCGAGCTTACGTGCCGAGATTTCTCTCTGAATTCAATTCATATAATATGAATTCCGGACGAGTTAGCCTGCATTCAAACGAACGCTTTTTCAACGCATTCATCATTACGAACTGTTACAACCAGTCCCTGTTCCTAAGACTGTCTACTATGCAACCTTCCTGCTGATCCCACACTCCTTAATCCTTATCCTTATCCTTACATAGTATAAAACAATAACGCTTTTTTATGTTTGTCCCTATATATGCTTGAATCTTTAAAACTACGCAACGGATTTTGATGCGGGTTTTTTTAATAGATAGAGTGATTAAAGAGGAAGGTTTATATAAATATAAGAAGCGAACTCCGAATTCGCACGTGTTCATTTATTGTTAGTATGGCTGTTATATACAATGTTCACAGTTTTCTGTAGTGTATTTAGTATCAGTTTTGCACCCGTGCGAACCGGGGCGGGTCGCTAGTCCTTTATATATCACAATCCGCTCCCGATCCAGTCAGTTCAATTCCAACATCTATCCAGTCCAGACCATATTATTTTTAATTCTTTCTTTTATTACTTTTTTAAATAGGGTCCATAACAAACCCTTATAACAGAACTTTGTAAAATCAACCTTGTTTCATGCACCCACCACTCAAAATGCAGCTTTGCGGGATTGTGATTTAAAGGCGCCTTCGACTGAAAAGATGCAAATGTGTTTGTTCTTCCTCACCGCTTTTTAACGCGCGTGGAAAAAGCGCCCGTATGAATGCGGGCTTACGTTGTTACTCTAATATTTAGATAGCTGCGGATTTGATGTACTCTAAGCGTCTTTAATTTTCGTACATAGACGGAATTTACGATAAGAACTATTACATGGTAGAGAAAATGACGTAAAAATAACTCAGACTTTCTTTCAAGGTCTGATAAAGTCTTGGGAAAAAAGGTAAGTAAGGTTTTCTTGAAAAGTTTCTTGGCAATTATTTTGGCAAGATACTTAAAAATGACGAGAAAACAGAATCCAATTTTACAAAATAACACTCCATAAGAAAAGATAAATCTTTTTACAATTTTCTAGACAACTATTTTGAATATGATAAAGTTGTAACAAGTTTTAAAGAAATGAAGTTTGGCTTCAGTGGCCGGACTTTACTTAACTATAGTTTCATCTGGTATTTTTGGAAGTTGTAAAGTTGGTATCAGAGTTCAATAACTTGAAACTTACTTTAACTTGAATCTTCACCTCTTGTTACGATAATAATCTTATCGATTTCATTGTTATTTTATCAATTTACTAGTTGCGAAAACGTGAAACCATATAAGAGAAAATATGTTTCCAAAAAAAAACCATGCAAAAAGTTAAGTAACTTGTAGTAAGTTCCCGCAACCAGTTTACCTTAGCACATTAACCTGTTAACTTTCCACGTAGCTTTATTCATATTTAAATTAATTTTGAAGTGTTTAAGTCAACGTGCCATATACTGACGGTAGTTGTCGCTCGCCACTGCGTCTGCGCATAACTAAAATAGTAAGTAGCTTATGTATTCTTTCAGACTGTAACGTTTACCAAGATTCGTTAAGCCCTTTTGGAGATTCCTCCATCCATAGATTCATCCATCTATAGTCAATTTCACATTTATAATATTAGTAAGAGTTCTATTTGGATTTTGGGTTCTAAACCGTCTACAGATGCTCAGTTTTAACTGTATAGTTCCACTGCGCAGTTAAAACTGGCGTTTATAGGCAAAACTGAGAACTGTACAGTTCGATTGTGCAGTTCAAATTGACGTGTGTACGTCAGTTTTAACTGCACAGTTAAAAAACTGAACGTTTATAACCGGCTTTACAACTAGTCGGACATTTCTCTGATCATGTCCTGATCGATTTCTACTACAGGAACTATTTCATTTAGCGGTGCATTTCAATTACGTTGGGCTACGCTAAAAACTTCACGGTAGCAGCTCATTTGCGTCAATTGATTCGTACCTCGGTACGTTGAAATTTGCTAATTGCGAACTATTTTAACGTTGCACAAACCCAGTTTCAGTTTTGCGTGTTGGTAACACAGTTTATACCAACTGCACTCATAAGCGTGTAGTAATGGTCTCGAAGTTACGAATGCTCCAGTAATTTTTCAAATAGTTTTTATTATAACGAGTTGTTTTCAGTTACTACCTGTACCAAAGTTTCAAAAATAACATTTTAATATTACGTTTGTGAAAATACTAGAAATAATATTGTTCGAAGTTGTTGAACTCATTAAAAGTTACCAAACCATATTTATTTCCTTTACTACGTATACAGGAACGACTGTAAGTGCGAAAGTAAGACTGTTTAACCATTATTATACAACTAGCTGTTGTGCGCGACTTTGTCCGCGTGGAATTAAATAATATAACCTTTGTTACTCGGAAAGAATGTAGCTTTCTAATGGTGATAGAATTTTTGAAATCGGCCTAGTAGTTCCTGAGTTATTACAATATAAACAAAAATGCAAAGTTTCTACCTTTGTAATATTAGTATAGAAAAAACAATTCAACTAGAAATAGATGTAACTTGTGAAGTCGTCAAATAGCCTACATTCAGTGAAAACGAGCTTCATAATGCGTATACGTCATGGTAAGCGATGATGTTATCTTACACACCCTCTGGCGGTTCTCTCAAGCTAACTGGACGCTACGCAAAGGTTCTATCCACAAGTCTCTACCCCCTCGCCCGCTGATACCCACTTTGATAGCCTTTCTAGCGCCTCAAGCTGTTTTACTGTACCATTTAGATTGCCGACTCCGCTTAGTGTCTAAAGGACCTGTTAAATGGGAAGCATGTGACGTGCCAGCTGTCATTTTTGTAGCGCATCGTAGAACTACGTAGAATGCATATTTTTTTGTTCCCTTCCGTAAAGTAAGATAAGTGAACAAAGTTGACTTTCATGTAAGTGCGTCAAGCAAGTTTCTTCATAAAATTTATAAATATTAATCTCATTAATTGAAGACATAAATGAATATATCCAATCACTTTAAGGATACAATAAACACCAGCGCTCAATACATCGACGCTATCAATTTCGTTCCAATAAACGTCACCATAGCCATATTCTAAGCTTCATACGAAATCAAACTTTACGTCCTACCCATAAGATCGATATCACCTTGTTACATTATCCAATCTTCAAGCGACAGATAACAGTTGCAGGTTCTAGGTGAACCCTATCATAAAGCACATCTCTCCGCAACCGGACGCAATTCATTCGAAACCGGACAGGACCGGACGGCGAGGCTAACATCACTTTAAACTGAGACACAAAGCAATACCACACGGTTGTAAACAAGGCAGCTTGCGGACATGTTAATATTAAATGTACTTGACTTAATCACCACCAGGACTAACAACAAGTCTTATTCTTTTTGTACTTCGACCCTTGATGAGCTCCATTTTCCGCAACTCCACGACTAGCAAGTAATTTGCGTGACTTCACACATATCTTTGAATTTCTACGCCGATATGTGCAGGTTGCATCACGATGTTTTCCTTAACCGTAAGAGGATCGGATAAAACATTTATTGATATAAGAATTTGTCTAGTTTTGTATTATCCATTTATGGTCGCTTGGTATGTTGTAGGAAAAAGGATATGCATAAGAGTGGAGTGAATTTAGATATGACAGCTGAGAGATATGTATGGGAGAGTAGAACATACTACAGTCGACCCTGGCTAAGCGAGAGATATTTGTATCGCTTCTAGAGGTTTCTGTCTAATCCGAGTTTCTCGCTTATGGAAGTAGCTCGTCGGGACCAGAGAATGACTCTCGCTTCTAGAGGTTTCTGTCTAATCCGAGTTTCTCGCTTATGGAAGTAGTCGTCGTCGGGACCAGAGAATGACTCTCATTTATAGAGGTTTCTCGCTTACCCAGGTTTGACCTCCCGTAGAAACGGCACAGATTTGTAACTCATGGAATTTGAGGCTATATAGTTCTATGTATTTTTCTGAAGAAATATATCAGTAATAAACTAGATGGACCAGGCAATCAGAACATACTTGTAGTTAGTACTAAATATGGTTCATAACTTAAGCGCCCAATCAGTGGAGCGGATGCTATCCGTTCTATCCCCTGAGGGCGTCAACAAATTTACATCTTAACTCTCAAGAGTTTACTCCTACATTCCTATCAGAGACTTGAAAAATATATTTGATCTATAGCATCTGTGACTATAAAAAATCAAGTAAAGTTTTATAACCTCGAAATTTAATAAATCACATGAAACATGGGGGCTACCCAACGTGCTTTTCGATTCGACAAAAATGTATGAAACTGACAAAGACATTCGATAAGTCATGTGCATGTGTGAGATATCGAACGTCATTGTCACTTTCATACATTTTTGATGTTCGGTATCGAATCGCTTTTTAGGGCACTTTAGGTAACTCTCATGATATTTAAAATAAGTTCGCTAAAATGTCGAACTGAAATTATCCATTAATTAAAAATCCCTTTCATACATTCTCCGACACAAAGAATTCAATTTACCAGTCCAGTAACAATAAAAAAAATAATTGAGACATTTCAAATTCCTCGCGTTCTCAGGCAGCGACTACTTATAAGTAATTTCATTACGATTATTAAAACGAAAATCTCGGTCCTGGAGAAAACCGCCTCTAAAGCGGCACTTAACCTTATTACCCTTATAATTAGACACGTCGATACTAATGTGCGGTAAATCACTTAGTGAACGTACTGCATTATGTAGGAGACAAGCTTTGTGCGAGACTACATTCTCTGCATTAAAATAATTACATCAATACAATCATGTTAAATTGTTAAAATTAGCAACATATGCATTATTTAATGTTCTAGTAATAGTAAGTAAAATTACTTCCAGACTATGCTCTACATCTGTGCAAAAGTCTGTGCATCTTTTGGTATTGCGGATGTCCATGGACATCGATCATCACTTTGGCGTTCCCGCTCCTCGTTTGCCCCCTTTTCTTATAACAATAGTCATCGAGGTCTGTTAAGCTGTTCTGAAGATACGTAGTAATAATCATAGATTCGTCCATCTAAACCTCCGCATCCTTAACCTTATCCTTATCCTTACATAGTATAAAACAATAACGCTTTTTTATGTTTGTCCCTATATATGCTTGAATCTTTAAAACTACGCAACGGATTTTGATGCGGTTTTTTTTTAATAGATAGAGTGATTCATGTATAATACATTCACAATATAGTAGAGTAACACTGATAATTTAGAGGTTTTTAATATGATGTCGTAAATTAACACATTTTAGCGCTTACGTTGCAAACGCTGCAGTATTTAGTATCAGCATTATACCGATTTGCACCCGTGCGAAGCCGGGGCGAATCGCTAGTTAAGAATATTTGTAAGAAGTAACGATACTTTTTAGACCACAATAAAGGTGTTTACACAAACGAGCTAATAATAAAGCCTACAATTTTATCTAAAGAAATTTAAGTAAAAATGATTGTAAATTACAATTAAATAAAACACTTCAGTTAAGGAATCTTCATGTTAAAAGATAATCTTCCTTTATAAAGTCAAAGAGTACGTGTTACCGCTTGGCTTGTCATAACACGAGTGTCCTCTTGTGCTCACAGCTGCGATTAAATCGAATAAAATCACACACAAGATATCTTTATGTTTGCTTAATGAGAGCACTTTTAGTTTTACGTATCAAATAATTAATGCATTTATAAAGTGCAAGGTTAAAAATATATTTTAGATTATGACAGAATAAGAAATTAGTTTATAAAGAGATGTTACTTTTGCTCAAGAAGAAATCGTTGCTCGACCGCTTGTATGAGCGGTATGTGAACTCGTCTAAAAATACAATATATTTAGTAAGAATTCTATGCTCAAGGTATTACTTCATTAAAAAGTGCTCGAAGCAAGAAGTAATTACTCGTTTATCGATACGTGGGTTAATATCATACTGTGTTTTCTAACTCATTAGAAGTCAAACATTTTTGTAATAACTAAAAATTAGTGTAAGTTGTATTTTTTAATAATATTATCTTATCCCAACAGCGCTGCACGTTGCCTTTGTGTAACTTACATAAAAAATCTTCGCTATAATTATAAAATTCTTCCTTTGATGTTTATTAAAACGTTTGTGAGTTCGTCTTATTATTTAAAAAATGAAAGCAATTTTGAAAGCATATCTTTGTTAAAAAACACGAGCGTCTCAAAATTTTTCACATTCAGAAAGTATTTCAAATATAACCTAACGCTGGGTTTACTAAATCATTAAAGCGTTTTTCGCACTAGGATAGTATTTTAGTCAAGTAGCCAGTAGTAAATATCCGAACAAAGGATTTACTAATCTACTCTACTAAAATGTTGCTGTTCGGACATGTTTTGTTACTAAACTTGCTACTAGACTAAAACAATATCCTGGTACAAAGCTTAACAGTAAGTATTTAGTTCCTTTCATAGTCCAAGTTGTATATTTTATAATTGAAAAAAAAAAACAAACAATCGTATAGAAAATCTGCTGTTAATAACTGGCTTCTAATAGTTGCCCCATTTCTCCGAGATGTTGGGATCACGCGATGTGCACATTAACATGAAACTGCATGCACTTGCTAATTGATGAATGTATTGCGTCGTTTGCACCCTTAACGAGGCCAAACAGTTATTTTACAAAATATAAAAATGCGCAGGATCCATAAAGCCTTGTTAGCACCTAGACAGTCTTTTAGTCGAGTAGCAAGTAGCATTTATCCGAACAAGGTATTTACTACTGTTCGGACTCGTTTAAGCCTAAACCTGCTCACTAGGATAGTAATTTAGTAATTAAACGTGTCCGAACAGCAACATTTTAGTAGAGTAAATTAGGGAATCCTTTGTTCGGATACTTGCTACTTACTACTCCACTAAAATACTATCCTGGTGATACGGTATAAGGTGGTGAGAACAGATACCTATTTCCTAACTTTATTTTGTACCAATACGTTTTTATTACTGGCTGTCCACGACTTACTTCATGCGGAAATAAAAAAAATAAGTGGCTTATATTATGTTCAACATCTCCACCTCCTATCCAAATCCATGTACCCGTTTTAAAGGCACCATCTAACACATAGTCTACTATCCAAATTTTTGCATTTGTAATACAGTCGTGTATTACAAATGCAAAAATTTTTTTCTCGTGTCGGAGGCCAAGACCCACTTTGGGTCGCTGCGCCAGCGGAGTAAGTAATACAGTCGTACCAAGAAAAGCTCTCACTTATGGAGGTAGCTCGTCGGGACCAGAGAATGACCCTCGCTTATAGAGGTTTATCGCTTATCTAGGTTTGACTGTAGTAATACTCGTATTTTTGTGCGAGTTTGATGTTCCGTTTAATCAAGCTAGCTGTCATTTTGAACATCTAAAATTAACAAGTGACGTAACATCTAAAACACCTGCTTAATAACTCATCTGGAATATTCAAGGCGTCTTTGTGTTATAATGTTTGATCTGTTGTTTCGAGCGAGCCCCTAATATTGACACAGGGTCCCTGCGGAAGTTGAGGGACCCCGCACTGTCCTATATTTACTTCTATTGGTAATTTTTAAGGAGGGTGATTTTTTGCGGATTAACATTTTACATTATCTATTTTATTTTGTTAAGAATTACTTAAGCTTGATACAATCTTTTAGGATACAATGTAGTCATTTGAAGACACAATTTTTAATTGTCGTTTCAACAATCATAATTGGAGGTTTTGTACATTTTAACAAAGAGTGTTAAAATCCAAAAAGTTATTATTATATTTCTTGAAGCTTTTAATAATTATAGTCATATATAATGAACTATAGATCATATAAATCATGTCATAATACCTATACATGTTAGGTTAAAAGGCATTATAGAGCATAAGGCAAAGGCTTTCAAGGAATCCAATACATTACAAATTCATATGCAAACACATTTCGTACCGACACATGATGTATGCGTAATCTGAAATAATGATGAATAGGCAGTACAATCCTGGACATAACGCTCTTGTTACGATCTTAAAGCTTTATGTTCTTGCACGTGACTGTACGTGTATTGCCTTCAAGGGCAAACTTTCGTCCCCGTCGCCCGCTATTTGTTAAGGCAACACAAAGGAAGCGAAGTATTAATCTTCCACTGCTCGACAAGCAGCTATAGAACGACCCCTGTAGTGAACATCCAGATTTTACTTCCCGCTCCCTGCCTACCCTGTTGTTTTTCCTACGTTTGTGACACACTGCTGTTTAAATATAAAATGTCTCTACAACTTATTAATGAATTTAAGAAGCCGTTACTAATATTGTATTAATTTAAAAAACACTTGATAACAGTAATATTTTTGTCTGCACTTTATAATTCGTATTGTTGTTATTAAATAAAAAAATGAAGATACTTTTAACGTTTTCATAGCCACCAATCAACTAACGCAAACTAAGACAGTTTTTACAAATGCCAAAGTCATATTAAAAGAAAAAGAAAAACGTAATAAGAAAATTCATTCAACAGAGCCATGTGTCACGGGTCGTAAGAAATCAACCCTCAACTGTCCTCTCTCAGCTGCAATTTTTAAGTGATTTCTTTTATTACGGAGCACGGACGCGAAACACCTAATATGAAAAATTCTTAACGCGAGGAAAGTGCACTTTTACGGTGTAATAAAAGGTGGATTGAATTAATGCTCATAGAATCGTTGCGGTCAAAGAATATAATATTTTTTACTACAGTATCATATTTCTTACTGTCTTTTTATGATAACTAATTTTTCTTATAGTATTTCTAATCTTTTTTAATCACATTGCAATACTTTATGAGTTTTAATTAATATAGGCAATTGTCTACAAGTAAACATCTCCAATTGACAAAGTTGAACCGAACCTATTTTTAGGTTTTTTGGGTTTTTTCCATGAGTTAGTAAATATTTTTAGATAAGTTTCACCTTTAGCGAACTTTAGTTTTACCTTCAATAAGAAATAAGAAATGGCACACTCACGACTTCAGTGAATCCTAACACAATTCCACAGGTGTTACGGATTTAATAAATAAAGAATCCTTTTATATTTCGTTGAAAAAGAACAAAATTGATTTATATTTCAATAGGGTTTACGAAACGAACAGGCATAATCGTACTACCGTCTCTAAAGTCTGGTCAGCTGAAATTGAATCTATGAGCCCAACATCAGCTGAGCTTCATCTCACGGAATAGCAGCTCGCGCCGTCTGTTCCTCTCACACTCCAACAGCTATTTCGCTTCGATATTTCAGGGAGTCCAGGTAGCCGATTGTTTGCCACTTTATAATATAAAAAAACTCTTCATTTCATACCAAACTCTTTCACATTCTTACACCAAATAATACTTAAACAAGCCAACATAACATTTCAACTCAACCTTTTAATAGGATCAAAATGTACTTCAGTCTTTGCTAAATTAAAATAATTTACGGTAGAGAACATTGCGGTCTCACTTTAATAAGCTCCAACATAATCAGCTTACGGTCAACTTGAAACAAAAGAAGACTCTGTTTCCACTGAAACTGTGCGACTCCAGCCTCAAATTCTCTTATATCTATAGTACCGTTAGTGAAATCAGGTGGTTAGAGCTCTAATGAATAGGCTTCTTGAGTTTGGTACAACGAGGGCTTTGCAGACAAGTTCTAGTTAAAAACCTCTTCATGTAATATTGTACTGTTTTCATAGAAAAGGATTTATTGTAAATAAATTTAGAAATTCTGTATTGTTGAAGTAGCATTTCTTTCTCTACTTTTGTCTTTCGGGTTTCCTTTCTATTAAACACACATAAACAACATAACTAGGCTAGTGAGTCTATGCACGGTTAGCTATATTTTGTCTATTATTGTTATTATATTTCTACCTTCCACCCTCTAACTAATTACGCGGTCGTCAATCAATTAGGAGTTATAGTTTTTGCAAGAGCATCTGACTTTGTCAAAGAATAAAACATCGAAAACAGACTGGCCATTTATAATAAAACAAATATAATAAAATATAGATTAAGTATAAATTAGTCACAAACTGATCTCATCACAGAACGGGTCACATTCTTAAGCCATAAGTAACGATGTTTCTTGACTTTAGGGATTATTATTAGCTTCAAACAGTAATAGCCTCAAAAAGTAGGTTAATTTTCAAAGTCAATGGTCAATATTTGAATAGCAATGACATAAGCCGATATGATCCTATAGATAAGAAAAAAAACACAAGCATATCAGAATTACTTAGTTTCAAGTAGAAGTAAAATCGGGGTCATTGGCTCTTGGACAGTTACTTCAGAAACTACCTAAAAAAATAAAATCGTTAACCTATTGATGGAAACACATTAAGAAAAGTCACATTAAACATATCCTGTCTGCGATTTCTTGTAATTTATTACCTATGCTTAGTTAATAACAAGTTTCCTACAAAGTTCGCTGCCTCCCCTCTTATTTACTCGTACTAATTTCTTCGCCAAGATAAATATTATGTGGCCCACAGACAAGCGCATCAAAGGAACAAGATAGAAAACTGTTTATTGATATTACTACTCTATTTACATTAATTAGTATTCCATTACTATGAATATCTGATTTAAAATTACTTCTTGTATTATACCTTTGTAAGAAAACAGTTAAATATATAGATAACAAATTCTATATCATAAAGCTTTGTCTTAAAATTATAACGAAGGAGAACAAACGAGTTATAAAAAGTTGGCAAAGTTGCATAAGTCCTAGGGGCGTTTAACAAATCAACGTCAAGGGCATACTTAAGGAACTTATAATTGGCGCGAAAACAATCAACAAGACAAACTCGGCTTAATTAAACAATGTCACAGATTAAACATTCGCGGATGAGAATGAATGCAAGGGCGATGAGGGCTGACGGCTAACGTTTTGGAGCAAATCCGTTAGGCGCGTCTGTTGACACAAAACTTTTAGAACACGAGTTATTAAAGTACTTAGATGATCCATTTACAGTATTCAATGTTGTATTCGGTGTCTCGTAACTTTTTTATGACTCTCTGACCAATATATTGGAAAATAATATTACCGTATTTACCTTAAGCACTGGTTTTATCGAACAGATTTGAGGTATGAATAGTTTAGAATCCACATGTAAACTACGCGATATGTTGTGCAAATGTTTGTTGAAATATGCCCCCGATCGTTTTGGTGTCTCGGAATGCGAGGGTCGCGGGCACGTTAACTAGATCACACTCCCCCAGCAAGGCGGGAGATTTATTAATCAATCTCCTAAACGCGTTTTAACTGGGCAAATTGAAAAATTATGTGCCGACATCTTAATCCCCTCCGTCTGATGCATTAGTTGATGTTGCTGTTTCCTTATATTTGACGATATATCAACGTCTTCGGTTGCATGTGTTCAGATTTTTTATCCAAGTTTGGTGATCGGCTTTAAAATGCTAAATTAGTTGTTTTTCTCTTAATTGGTTGTTGAGTGATTTATTACGTTCTTTAATCTTCTTTCACTAGTGTTTATTACTATTGTTTAATACAAAATTAAGAAATTAACAATATGCACAAAGACAATTGCAGATCCAGATTTACAAAATAGAAACTTTAACTTGCTATAAAAATAATTGTACAATTCAGTTACATTTCCCCAAAAACTACAATAATAAATTATTATTGCAAAAGAGTTACATCTTGCAAAAACACATGTCTTTTTCGTAATATATTGCTTTAATTTATAGCTTGCAAAGATATTGGCGATCTGTAGCTTAGTAAGGGAAAAGCAAACGGCGGACTGTGGTCGTTCGGCCGAAGGGTTTGCACTGCACTCGGCCTGGCCGCGGCACAGACCGCCGAATACAACCCAAATCGCTTACCTCTATTGTCTGTGGCCAGTCGAGTACCTCGCCGAGTTTCAATTTTATTATATTTTTCATATCAGCTTCAAATGAGTTTAGACAATTTATTTAATTCAAAAGTGGGTTTCCTCATATTTAAATATTAATATAATTTGTTGTTTAACAAAATTAATATTTTGTAGTGTAATATTACATTCAAAATAAATCGAACAATCCTAATATAACGTCAACAAAGACTTCAAAAAAACAATTTGTTATTTCAGTCCCATGCCTCTAATAGCCAATATTCTATAATCCCATTGAATAAAGCTGTGTACAAAAGGTGAGCGCCGCAGGTGTCCACGTGAGTGACGTCATGATGGTCATTGCGCCTGAGGGGAGGAAGGGGATCAATGGAATATTAATTGCTTTTAAAGAGCCGTACGGATTATCCGAATAATTGGACTGTTGATGGCTTTGAAGGGGCCCGTCTGTTTATTGAAAAAATATCATTGAAATAATCAATTGTGTGAGATAAACATAAATAGAGGGACGTAATGTTTGCATTTTATTTGATATCGGATATAAGCAAATAAAGCCTTGATTATTCAGCCGTTTTTAAGTTAAATATTATTAGTATTTTATGCAGTAATTAGGTATTAGATTCCAAAGCACTAAACTAAAAATCAACTTTCTTAAATTGCTATTTGGAAAACAACATCTTTTGTGTCCCTTTCTATGTTTTTTAAAGATTAGTTATTATTTGAATCCCATTGTAATATTAAATACATTATTTTATTATTATTTCATACGTAATATGTTGTTAAATTGAAAGTATATGTGAGCATTTAATCAATTACATTGGGCATCAGTGAAATGGACGAGCGCACGTAAATCCGGCGCAGTGTCGGCACACGGCAACGTTTTCACGGCAGGTTTGACGAAAATAAAAGCCTCCGCGTGTAAACGAAACGACCAGTAATGAAAATACATATTTTTTTTATTTTCACCCCACGACCATCAATGTTGGATTGTTATGGATAAGCTGAGATAAAATTAAAGAACATTATAAAGAAATAACTATTTGTAGTGGACATGTTTGAAAGTTTCATTCGCTTTGTTTTTCTCCAGTGTAAAAAACTTGTATTTACACTGGAGAAAAATGCTATAATAATAATACGAGTAATATAGTTGTTAATTAGTTTGACATATCTTAAGAAAACACAGAATTGTCTAATTTTGAAAGCAAAATCAAACGTCCCCACCGAGGGGCACGGAGTCTGCCCCCTAAGGGGTGACTAGGCCATACTCAACCACGCTGTCCCAGTACGGGTGCTACGCGCCCCTCGGTGTGGACTGACTTATACCTTCTTAACCTACTGTTTTTAGCAACTTTACCAGCGTGAATACTTGAATGTTTATTAAATAAAAATAGAGAGTCCCATCCATATTACAACAGTGTAGTGCGTGGAAGTTATTCATGGCACATTTTTCCCCCGACTAGTCATAATCGCTCGCACCTGTCACGCGGTGCGCGCCGCCCGCTCCGTCAATGTCCTCACACACATGCACACAAACACACAAACACTACTTGTATCGAACCTCTCTATGCATTCTTTACCTTTTCATCGAACTATTTGTGATGTATGAAGATAATAGAAAAACAAAAGAAGAACGTATTAACCTGATTAGACTGTTAACCCAATCGTATGTCACCTTACATACAAAAACGTAGTCTTTTGTTAACTATTGTGAATAAATAGTATGGTAGAAAAGCAGCATAATATTGCACGGGTTCGAGTACTTTTAAAATTGAATTTAATGGTATGTTCTTGATACATTATACAATTAAAAAAACAAACGGTTGAACACTGCAGTATGTTGGAAATGCAGCGGGGTTGCAAAAATAACTTCAAGAATTATTAAAGCTCTTCGTTTAGAAATAACGCCATCTGTGCGCCCTTTTTATACAACACGTTAGTTAATTGCGGCTCAGGTGTTCACCCCGTCGATAAGTATCACAAGATTCAAACCTTATATCAGCTCGTGGTTACGAGCGCCAGGCTTCACAGAATAGTTGCAAGTTAGAACCACTGCAGGTATAAAAAAGCCCACAGAAGATTTTTTTATAACAGCAGCGGGAACAACGAGGTGAACATCGACGCCTATGGACATCTGCTTTACCAGAGGAACCACAGACGCGTGCCTATGAAGAGGTGATAAGAATATGCCTGTTCTTGCATGCCTAACATTGTATTCCATTGCCTAAAATTTGTGTAAAGAGGTCTTGCTCGTATTTGCGAGCCGCTATAAAGTTTGTACGGCACTGTACAGCCAGCCGCGTGTTCGCTAATCCCGAGAAAGACGTGTGGGACTGTACCGAGGGTGAGAATTTAATACAAACGACTCGTTATTCAGGGATTATCCGATAAGAAAAAAATACTACCATATCAATATGGTGCATATGGTGCTCATAGTTATTTATTAAGTTTTGTTCGAACGATTGTAAGTATTATTTGTTTATTTATTATTCAAGTCAAGTTTTTTATAAATATGAGTATGTCAAAATGATAAGTGCATTACACACTTTATAAAAATTGCAAATAATCAAACAAAACTTTTAAAACGTTTCCAAAAATACACCGACTTGACCGACGATATTGACGCTGTTGATTGTTGTTTAAACCCTTTGTTAATATTGACTTGCTTATTCTATGTTGAGTTAATATTAACAAAAAATACAAAGATGCGTTCATAAATACATATCGTAACGATAACCTGTTTCGATGTCACTTAAAATCGATTGTATAAAGCATTGTGACGTCATAAACAGTCAATAGTGACCGCACTTGTGTTAGTCGTTGAAGGATGTCAGAGGCAGGCTTCGTGGGATTACTGGAAAATTGGAAACGTGTCGCTCCCGCAGTTTCGGCAACGCCAATTAATCCAAGCCCGTTCCTCTACACTCCAAATTTTTTAACTTAAAACTTTACTTTGCGAGTTAGTAAAAAAAAGGATTTACGAGTAAATTTCGGATTTGAGACATTTTTGTCGTCTAATTTAAATTGACATAATAATTACATTTTTACTATTTTTTGAAATTTACTGCTACATTTATGTTACTTACATAATCTCGTGTTACCAAAAATGTATTTACAACTAAAAGTGTATACAAATATACAACGATACGTTGCCACATCATTCCGCGTGGCCGAATCATTGGCGGTGCGCGAGCGGCAAATTGGATGCGAAATCAAATAAAAAAGCATCCGCGTTCATCTCTACGGCCCGGAGAGGCGACGAATTGAGACGATTTGTGAAAATTATTAAGATACATCATAGTAATGCTGGAAAATTATGTAAAAAGATAAGAAAGGAAAAGATTTTGTCGAAAACCTTGCTTATTATCACCTACGTGCTTATTAATGGGCATAACGCATAAACAAAATGGAGAACTACAAGGCGTTATGTTTACGTTCCTTTTGTTACATGAGAGAGAAGAAAGATACAACATCTTATGGCAGTAAAAGAGAGCAATAAATCGTTTCATAAATGATCGCGTAATACACAACTTACTTAATCCAGCAAGCTACTATTTTCAAAAAAATAAACCAACATAATACCTAAAAATGCACCAGATGGGGGTTCTTAGTTATCAGAATTCCGTAGCTATCTCCGACCGGAGAAAATTGTGTGATTTAAAACTCATATCCGCACCTGTCAACAATATTGGGTTTTTCTTACCGGTTCAAATTGAAATCTAATGTAACGTATTTGTCACGAAATACAATTGTAGAAATACTTTGATAGAAAACTGCTCCCGATTATGTGGATGTTATTCTTAACTGTTTTTGTTTTTTTATAAAATATGTACCCAGTTAATATATAGTTCGGTATCCATCATTCGAAGACCGAAGAAGGTTTTTATAGGATTTCTGAAGTTGTTTCCATACGCAAGTAAATAAAAAAACTAATATGTAGTCCCTGTCAAAAAAAAGAACTAAAATACTTCAAAAAAAATTTAACACCTAAACACAGGTTTACAAAAACATTTATATAGACGTCATTTGAATTGCGATTTAAAAAAAACGGTTGGGAAAAAGTCATTGAATATTGCATAAACATTCCCCAAGTACCAGGCAAACATAAGAAGCGGAGAGGTGCAAAGATATGTAACGTGAAGAGGACTCGAATTGAAACCCACATCGATATTACAGCGACACCCGGTTGTTGGTGAAAACCAAAACATCGCGTTTCAGATCAAAGCGACAATGCGGGAGGGTGAATTTGTCTAGGTGATTGTACATCGCTATCATACAGCAACTGGAAACGACATAGGATAAATAGTACGTACATATGATGCGAACAAAAAAATACACAGTACTTACTAGTTGTTATTCGCGACTTCGTGCCCGTGAAATTAAAAATATATAGTTAGTCTTTGTTACTCGGGGATAATGTAGCTTACTAATTTTGTAAGAATTTTCGTAATCAGCCCAGTTCTTGAGTTGTTTTAATAAATACCCAAATACAAAAATACAAAGTTTCTCTGTTTATAAGTCAATAAATAAAGGGCGTAAGTATAGATGATATAGAGATGATTTTTATTATCTTGGACTTACTTTCAAGGAAGAATATTAAAAGGGAGGGTGACTATTTACAACGAGTACTGTGAAGGTAAATACAGTTATCGCGACGTCTAAAATGCGAAATCACAGACATATTAAATCTTTTTGGACCACATCCAGTATCTTTATAATGTAGGGCCACACTAATAAGTGCGGCGAGCGATGCGCGCACGTCATTACCGCACAAAGGGCTCCGCTGTCAGCCCTACGCGACTTTTATCGGCCTCTCAACAACTCTCCAACGCGACACTATTATTTATCGATTGAATACTCACTCGCTGCTTTAAAAAACTACAGACTTTAATCCAAAACAGACTAGAATTTTCTGGATAAATGAATGGTTTACAGTTAAACAGCACTGGGGGCTTACCTAAAGTATCTTTCGATTTGCGATATCCCTGATGGAATCGTCAAAAAATTATGAAACTGACAATGACATTCGATAAGCCACGTGCTTGTCAGATATCGAACATCATTATCAATTCCATACATTTTTGATGTTAGCTATAGAATTGGTATCATATGTACTTTGGGTAATCCCCCTAGCCGAAATTATTGTATAGCTATAGTTCTGCCCAGAAATACTGCGAGAGACACACTTTTTTCTAATAATCTATCGATAAAATCGTAATATTTAAATAATAGCCTACTACTACTGATGATACTTCTAAATATAATAACAATATTGAACTGATTTAAATAAAAAATGGGAATTCTCCAAAATACCAAATAAAATTACAGCAGTGACTTGTGTGTTATTAATTATGTCACCGAATGAACCAACTTTAGACCGTTAGTTGGTGTTAAATTTTTTTCTTGTCAATGAGCAGATGCTCAGTCTGCGATATTGTTTTGAGCCGGTCCTAGTTCACACTAGCGAGGGTGGGGCCAGCTGCAACAAATTTCGGGCTTATTCTAGCAACCCAAACGATGGTGAAACGATTTTACTAAAACAAAAATTATTGTCGCTCTAGAAATCTTATAAAATATTGTAAATTACTGCGTGATCATTTTAAGTTGCATTTTTCGTATAGCTTTAATAGCTACGTCTATTGTGTTTAGTAACAAAATTCCACCAACCAAGATCCTAAATATCTTAAATGACAAATGTAGATCGTTGTTTTAACAAATTAATTTACAGTTCAACACTGGGAATGCATCTAGTGGCATTAAACGAAATTTTATTTACTTATTTATTTTATTACTTTTACATTATTTTTACAATTAGATTTGTCGCCAAACTGCAGTACAGTTTGATGACGATAGAGACACTAATTTTCTTAACTTAGGTAAATTTATTCTACTTTTTCACAATTTACAATTCTAGTTTACAAGTATAGTAAGTATATAGTAAGTTACAATGATAGTTTATAGTTTAAGAAAGAACTAATCAGAATAATCCTCTGTCTCGAACATAACAAATGATCGTTCCGCATCAATTTGTCTGGCAGTCGTTAAAATCGCGTTTCCTCTTATTAATTTTTGCTCCCCCAACCTTCACGCACTTCTATATCCCATCCTCTACAAACCGATGTACCTGAAAGGTACTTGTAAACACTCCATTGATTTACAGCCATTCATATTTTTTCTTTAATGTGAAGTAATTCATAACTTTTACAATTTTTTTGTTACCTTTATTTTAGAATTGTCTTCTTTGTTAATTTTGCGACCTTTTTAATAAGTTCACTTTTAATTTTTACTTTTTCTTACCCTCTACAAATATCCTTTGTACCTATCTATATCAGAGCAAAGGAGCCAGCTGAACAACCAGCGCAGAGAAGGTTTAATCCGTCCCTGCATTCGCTGAGCTGGCTTCTTTTGCCACACTTTACTTTACTATGTGTGTCTTTGTTTATGTGTGGCAATAAATGTATTTTCTTCCTTTCTTTATTTTTGAAAAGAATGTAGAAATATCCAACTTATAAAGATTCTGTTAAATTAGTTCAATATCAAAGATAAGTCGTTTTCAAATGCGGTATTCTCGAAGTCGTTTGATTTTCTTTCGATGTCTTTAACGAGTTTTATTGGTTGAACCGTAATGATCCTAAAGACCTTTGTAAAATATATTTTATTTATTAAACGTACATCTTTACTTCTCTAACGGCTGTATGTTCAAACTCCACTCATATTTAAGCGACTCTTAAAATCTAAGTGGTGTCAAGATTAATCGAGATTGCAGTAGAATTTGGAGTTTAAGCGTTGACTTAATATGTAAGACTGTCTTAGGTAAGTGGCGTTTAAAAATTCGTCCGCAAAGCTTTTAAATATCAGCTACAATTGGGAGAAAAGATGACTCAAATCTATCTCACTGTTTAAAATTCCGTGAGACATTATTATTAGTATCGTTACCGGATCTTAATTGCGTGAGTGCAGCCGTTTTTATTTAGTAACACATCTTTCTGATGTCTGTCTGCAGTTTTAATCCACTTTAACACCATCTGAGGTACATAAATTCATATTAAATGTATAAATTACACAACACTCTACCCTAAATACAAAAGGGGTTATTCAAAGTATGTATAAATCATACTGCAAGTCGATTCACACTCTAGGTGTATTTCTTTCAAGATTATTAAATCGTCAAACACTTGTCGCCCCTACTAAAAGTCCAATAATAATCATTTGAAAAATAATATTTTTATGTTTTGCTTTTTATCACACTGCTATAAATATCATCATCATCATCACCAGCTCACTATACGTCCCCACCGAGGGGCACGGAGCCTACCCCCTAAGGGGTGCCTAGGCCATAGTCAACCACGCTGGCCAAGTGCGGGTTGGTCGACTTCACACATATCTTTGAATTTCTTCGCCGATATGTGCAGGTTGCATCACGATGTTTGCCTTCACCGTAAGAGCGTCGGGTAAATAAGTACATATGAAATTCGAAAAGCGAAAAACACATTGGTACATGGCGGGAGTCGAACTCGGGACCTGCAGTTCACAAGTCAAGAGCTAGACCACTGAGCCACCGACGCTATAAATATAATATGATATAAATATGGTTAGCATTGCTTAACAGTTATTTACATTTTTTTTATGTTATAAAGTGACAAACGAGCAAGCGGCCACCTTGATTCGCTGAAATAGCGAATCGACCGCTTCCCATAGGCATTTGTAATTGCAGATTCGTTGCGCACATTATCAAAAAAGAACAAAAGCGAATGTAACATTAAACATTTTTTTACTCTAATTTAATTCTGCCGTTATGCAATTATGATAAATAAAATAGTTTAGTCACAGAAAAGGAAACAACAAACCATATTTCTGTACAGAATAAAATATATTGTAACTACTAAAAACTCACTATTTTATCACAAAAAAAATCGAGTGAATAAACCGTGAGATGCAACACCTTAGTACCGGAACCGGATTTATTCCCCCAACACAAACTTCCGACACCATTTGAAATTCATTCTTCACAGGAACGTGTGATGTAATAAAAATAGCGTTGGATAGAAGGTAGTGGCCTCCAGATGATAAATTATGCACCCCTCGATTTAGAGATTGCTCGCGCGATGCATTAACGGTTCCCCTTTGATATATTTTTTAAAGTCAAACGTCTATTACAGCGTGACTGCTTCAGTATTCTGACAAGCAATTGAACACGGTAGACATTTTCCACCTGTTTCATATAAGTTATTAGATTATCATTGCTAATTGAAGATCAATATACTCAACCACGAAGTTAAGAACGAATCGTATCGTCTAAAGATGGAACGATAATCCCGTCAATATTGCAAAACAAATCACTAACGACCGAATTATCAAACGCCATTCAAATATTTAAGAACGTCCTACATGTTAAGTCCAAGCTTGAACTCCAAATTCTACAGCGATTTCGTTTATTTTTGACGCCACTATGATTTTAAACGACGCTTAAATTTGAGTGTAAATGTCATAATGTCCTTCTGTCCACCGTTTTTGTAATAAACCACGATATATTCCTATGGATATCTAACTGTAGTAAGTCTCAGAACTTTGCAATGACCAAGACAACAATTGATAAAATCGTCTTACTCGTAGCTGCATTGATCACGTAAAAAACACCAAAGAAGTAACTAAAGCGATTACAAGTGTAAATATACTACGAAGTAATCCACTATAACCCGTCTAGACTATCTACTACTATTCTATTGCCCAAGTCCAGGTATATTTCAGTAGTATGAAATGAAGCATCATCCTCGCTCATAATCCTGGCGCCGAGGGTCGCCGGGCTCCCTAATTCTCTGCCATTTGCTGAATCACCGCCGTCTAATAGAGTGTAAATTTATTTATCTCCCTCGCTCTGGATGACTGTCTTTATTTGGTGTTAATGTTTGGGTTCGCTTATTTGATTTAATATTTGTATTGTTTGTTACAATATCACTTTGTTATTTCGTAATATAGCTGAAGAATAAATGTTCGAAGCCAGAATTTTGTCGAACTCAATAGAATGAAAAAAATAATATTGAACAAAAAAGTATTTCAAAAATAAAAAGATATCAAGGATGCTGCAGGAGTAATTGCAGCAGGACGGAAAGAGAAAAAATGTAGGTTTGTCTAAATTTAAATACATCATCACCCTGCCCTTTTTTCGTACGTAGAATCGACACATGTTAGAGTCTACTCGTTCATACATCTCTCTCAGAAGCCATATTATAAGCATATCCTCTTTCACACGATCCATCCATAATTTCTATAATCAACATCACCATCACCAGCTCCTTGTTTGTCCTCGCCGATTGGCGCGGAACCCTAAGGAGAGAATTATCATCAACAGCTTACTGTACGTCTCCTCAGAGGGATGATGACTCTTTGTAATGATTGCATTATTTAAAATTGAACGATATGATCAAAAATTGTTCAAATACAAACTAGACAGATAACTCGCAATAATTTGTCAAGAAACATCGAACAGTCGGCGCGGTTTGAACAATAAGAAGGTCTGCAGTAGATTAGTCTCATTATGCGCCCTTTGAGATCATCTCTAGCGGAAACTGCGCGGGAATTTATGATGAATAATCGTGATTTGTAACCACATCGTTATCTACCGACGAAATATCAGACTGTAGACAATAAACTTCAAATTTTACTAATATAAATGCTAAAGCACAGTCTGGAAGAACATGTAGCCTACTTACTATGTTTTTAAATTTGTCGACGGAGTCGCGGGGTACAGCTAGTATTTTTTTATATAATACAAAGTGGCAAACGAGCACGCGGTTTCCTGGATTCGCCAAAAAAGCGAAGCGACTGCTGCCCATAGTCTACCCTTAATCTACGGAGGAGGAGACGTACAGCAAAAGGATAATACCTCTTCCTATGCGTCCCCTCCCTCGCCAATCCATTTCCCCTTCCCAAGTATCAAGGTATATAAAGCTAATTATCATTATGTTTTATTTATTTATGTATCCATAGTTAATAGTATTAAAATTTAGTAAAGAATTATACCTTATGATATCATTAAAGGTCAATCCTAATAGGACACGTCCCATCTGCTAATGAGTCATCAAAAAGTTAATTAGGTTTAGGTACTGAACTGTCTTGCTTATTTAGTTTATTCCTTTAACAATAAACCCATTTCGTTTATACTTAGCTTATTGCTTTATTAATTAAAGGTCAAATATGATCAACATTTAGGCCCACAGGCAAAACACACGACCAACAATATCTCCATGCAGTAACGGCACAACTGAAAATGGATCACAAATCAATTAATAGTGAACTTACATAGCGCTTACTCGGTCATAATTCGCTTTTAGAACTGCAACCGGCTCCGTACAAGGAAATGTTATAAATGATAGAGTGCTTGGTAACGTCGAATATTCGCCATACGAAGTACCTAGTAATATAGTTTATGGAATACAAAAGAGGCGTTATGAACCTAAAGTACCTTTATCCAATTATAATGTATGATAATTTATAGAACGAACTGGATTTCGTTAAATCCAGTTCGTTCTATAAATACATATATTGTATTTTAATACAAGCTATTGTATTTTAGACAATTATTCATTAATTTGTAAAACTTTATGGACAATGATTAAGCTTTTTATAACAAACTGCTATTTGGAATTCTAAAAAAAACTATCACTTTTCATAGAAAAAGATCGACTTTTTATCATCATCATCATCACCAGCTCACTATACGTCCCCGCCGAGGGGCTTGGAGACTACCCTAAGTGGTGACTAGGCCAGACTCAACAACGCTGGCCCAGTGCGGATTGGTCGATTTCACACATATCTTTGAATTTCTTCGCCGATATGTGCTGCATCACGAGGTTTTTCTATGCCGTAGTATGGCTATAAAAGCTATCTAACAGCTTAAGTAATCTTCACAATACAATATCAATTAAAAATCACCAGCAATTTCTACAGAAAACTTTCATTATAAACTCCAAAGACAATAGTTGCACAAAGATGGTCAGGCGCCGGCGGTCTGCGCGGCGACCGCGTTAATTTACTAACAATGAACTTAACAAAGCCACACACGAGATGTGCATTTAAAGGGAATCAGATTACATCTAAGATGTAGAACAATTATTGTTAATTATTTGCTATTACGTAATCACACTGACATTAGAAACTACTGCAGACATTTACGTGCAAAACCTCAGGAGTGATATGCCCTTTTTGTTGTCTCTTTGCATCCTTAGTCTAATTTTAACTCCGAAATTGTATTGTTAGGACTTTTGGAGACACCGGGACTCTGTTCAACTGCAATCGATGATGCCCAACGAATGCGTTTTAGTGAGTCAAATCTCACTTAACCCTGTCTTTCCCTCCGAAGGCAGGGATACCATATGAAGATTTCTCCCCCCGTTAAGTATTTAAAGCTTTAAAGGTTCTATTATACTATCAATCAAAATATAAATAAACTATTATGCATAATAAACAGTCAAACATACCAGCTGTTATGTAACTTATAAAGTTAACAAAGCAATCGATAAATTAATTGTTATCTGAAGAATCATTACAACCCTTCCGAGTATTTTTAATTAAAATCAACAATAGGGATTACGCCTGTTGGCTTCAAATATGATGTATATTTTATAACAACTAATTAGAGAGTTTACTATCGCCAGTTGTTCGTAAGTATCAATTAAGCTGTTTTTTGCGTCCATAAGAACCTATTTCAGAACTATGTTGCAGCAGGAAATCATCTGGTCAATGTTTTAAATTTAAAAGCATGTTAATTTTCAATTGATCTCACTTAATCTAAAATATTATTTTTTTTAATTAATTTAATGTTAAGACTAAGGATTAAAAACAAATTAAATTATTAGTTTCGCCAAGTTAAAGGTACGTTATATGACATTGAGGCAACCCTATTATGAAAGTTGTCTTGTCATCAAATATGCGTATGGAACTGACAAGGGACTACAATGCGTTACACAGCTGACAAACTTTACAACCATGATACTCTCGTGTGAACTGACTTGTGTAATTATAATTCAACAACTTCCGAAAACTGTTAACTGGATTATGTCAGTCTGAATACGCTGAGAATATCAAGGATAATGATATATGATCTTAGACTATAAATACACAGTTTATAGACTGCGGCCTAGCGTGACACCGAAAGGAATAAAAAATGTAGGCACATGTATATTTCACTACCATTTTTACACCCCCAAAACACTACAACGCACCATGTCTATGTGAAGTCACAATGCACTAATAATTCACAACTCGTTTACAATAAGAATTGTTAATTTTTATAGTAACAACCATTTATTTACTGGTAATTAAAAGCTTACAAAAAGACATTACAAGCACAGTATTGTGCTGCCTTATAAGAAGCACGCGAAACATAAGATAGTGCATTCTATCTCGTTCTTTTACAAGACGTATAAAATAAGTCCTTCTTTGTATGAATGAGACAAATATCCAGCGGTATACCTTCTCTGTCTTCGTATTTGATAGACGTCTGTTCTATGATTATTATCTCTGGTACCTACTTAAAATCTGCCATTCAAAGAGTATCTATGTTTTTCCATAATATTTATACAATAACAGATAATTAGAAAATTAAGCTTCTTGATTCAATTATAAGGGTATGGTTTGTTTATTAATAAATAATACATACGTCTCAGTCGATTCGTCGTTGTTTATCTTACGTAATAATCCCAGGAGATAACTATGTTTGTACTGGCTCCACTTCAATCCTCTAACGAGCTTCGCTAATATGATTATTGCTATAATTTTGTATAACGACATTTAATTATCTATCTCTCACGTACAGGTTAGCATTGTTAATATTGCAATGTTATTTCGTTTATTATGTTTACTCGTATTCATCTTGCATGTACGTGTACTAGGTGTTGCCTGACTTCGTTCGTGTTGATTGTTTCATTGCTAAGTTACAGTAACCAGATTAATTTGTACCTCTGTTCCAAATGACATATAAATCCATTTATCTTTTAAGGAATTACATAGTAACATCCACGATTTCATCCAAACTTTCGTATTATTTTAATAAAATTTTAAATTGCGATACTATTGTAGTTGTAGTTCGACCCATAATGTGCTACATTTTCCGCAACTCGTGGTAGCGCGTATTTTGCGTGACTTTACACATATCTTTGAATTTCTTCGCCGATATGTGCAGACATCACGATGTTTTCCTTCACCGTAATTCGGGTAAATATGTACATATGCAAATCGAAAATCGAAAAACACATTGGTCCATGGCGGGACCTGCAGTTTACAAGTCAAGAGCTAAACCCCTGAGCCACCGACGCTCTAACTATTAAGCTGTTATGGGAAAAGTACTTACAGCATTGAGAGCTTCTATTTCACATTGATTTAATTTATATGATGCGTCAGAGCCAACGAGTCGTGGTGTGGATCTGTAAAAGAAAAAAAGTTTTAAAAAATGTTTTTTACATATAAACCTAAACTAGCGACGAGCACCGACTTCGGACGGGTGCAATGCGGATACTAAATACACTACAAAAATGCAGAAAAACGTAATTAATACGACATCACATTAAAAATCTAACAATTTGTGGATGCTCGAGTGTTGCCATTGTCCATAGGCGTCGATGATCACCTCGGTGTTCCCGCTGCTCGTTTGCCTAATTTTCTTATAAAAATAAGATTTACTTAAACCTTTCTCTTCAATCACTCTATTAAAAAAACCGCATCAAAATCCGTTGCGTAGTTTTAAAGATTTAAGCATACATAGGGATATAGGGACAGAAAAAGCTACTTTGTTTTATACTATGTAGTGATATTACTAAGGTGTAAATATATAATGCAAGTAGGGTTGCCAAGTATTATTGCAATATTCAGGTGTGAAGTCGTGTGCCTCGTTCACCCACGGACCAAGTGATATGGAAATTAGGGCTGCGACCTCCTTAATTATTAATATTCATAAATGTTGATAAGTGAATTTATGAATTTATAGGTTACACGTAAGAGTGTGGCTCTAGCAATAGCGGGTAAGTATCATCGATTTAGGACCAATGAAATTAAAAAAAAAAACAAAAATAGAGATAATTTACTAGTTTAAAAGCAGTTTTCTATAAGTAAAAAAAATATATAATCGCTTTTAACATTTCCAAATACCTTATTCTAATAAATGTGAAATAAATTCTATTTTCTTTTTATTATTGTTAAATATTTTTAAAAAATAATTATTGTTTTAAAGGCCCTATAATATTAACGCCAATTTAATGGCCAAACTCAGCACAGGTAAGACAAATACGCTCATTTCCTGCGGAGAGCGCCCAAACGTCGGCGCCGACAAATTGAGACTCGCGTCCTTATTCTGGAATAACTATATATTTAACTAACTAGTAATAAAAATACCAGAGTGTAACAAGGCCACACTAAATCTAATAGATCGACATAAATGCGTTTTAAATTACTAGATCAGAAGAAAATGCCAATAAATAACTTCGTGAGAATCTTTGATTTCCACCAAATTCTTAAGCGTATCAACTTCAACTTATGTAATAAGCATGGTCTTAAATTACAAAAAAAATCTATTAATATAATGATGGCAATTATTTAATGCGTTTGCTTAAACAATTCACAAATCCAATAAAGCTAAAAAAACATATTGATTTTCGTAGTTATATCGTAACCATATCCCAGAATAAGCCACTTTATAATCTCGGAGGCGGAATGACGCAAAGTTCGCCCGCGCCTCTTATTTATTACTCTCATAACGTAAGAAATTCAGCGGTTTTTTTTACCGCCAACCTTTGGAAAGATTGCTTCAAGATATGACTTGAAGGTGTATTTGATAAATCACAAATTCTTAATAATTTCGCTGTGATAAGATTTCTTTTCGTGATATGATATCGATTTTTTTAGGTTATGCAATGGTTATGGATATGCTTGCAACTTATTAAAGGTTAAATCTAAATTTAGTTTTCACCTTATCCTTATCCTTCTTACATAGTATAAAACAATAACGCTTTTTTATATTTGTCCCTATATATGCTTGAATCTTTAAAACTACGCAGCGGATTTTGATGCGGTTTAATAGATAGAGTGATTCATAAGGAAGGTTTTCATGTATAATACATTCACAGTATAGTAGAGTAAAACTGATAATTTAGAGGTTATTAATATGATGTCGTAAATTAACACATTTTTAGCGCTTACATTGCAAACACTGCAGTATTTAGTATCAGCATTATACCGATTTGCACCCGTGCGAAGCCGACGCGGGCCGCTAGTTTATCTTATGAATGCGAAAGTTTCAATTGTTGTTTGTTTGAAGATATCCAGAACGACTTAACAGTTCCCGATGAAATTTTGCACACATGTAGAACATCTCTGGAATAACACATAGGCTACTAAGTTTTTATTAATTCCACACAGAGGAATTCGCGGGTGCAATCTAGTCTATACTAATATTATAAAGAGAGAAACTTTGTATTTTTGTATGTATTGAAATAACTCAATTACTACTGGGCCGATGTCAAAAATTCTTTCACCATTACAAAGCTACATTATCCCCGAGAAACAAAGGATATATTATTTAATTACACGCGGACTAAGTCGCGCACATCAGTTTCCTATAAAATAACTTAATTAATCTAACGACTATTTATACAATAGTTTCTAAACTCAACAGAAGCGCTGTTAACGAATAAAATAAATTAAATCTAGGTAAGTGAATTCATAAATTCAAATTGTATGAATTCCCCGACGTCTAATTGAAATACCTTTATACTATGAAAATATTAAATACAAGCTACGGACAGACACGTCCCTAGCCACGTCGGGGTGAAGGGAGGTAAGTAACCGCGTTAAACGTCAAGAAAGATAGTTGAATTTTGCTGCGTTCTGGTTGAAGCTATGAGCTACAACCATTGTCTGTATTTATTGCCGGCGTTTTTCAATTGTTTTTTAATCCCTTTATATTTTAAGTTAATATTGGTTCATATTTGATTTCGGCCAATATTAGTTTTTTTTCAACCCTGTTAGGCTTTCCAAATATCAATAAAAATCTGATTGAATATTATTTCTATCCAGTAGGGTCACGGGTTGAACGCTATTCAAAACCTATCAAAATATGTAGAGGTAATATTCTTAAAAATACATTCCTATGAGCCCTACTTTATAGACTAGGGTCTAACTAATGTCTAACGTTTAACGTCTACGTCTTACGGTGTACATTATAATTTGACTTGGCACATTGAAAAAAAAATACTCGTCTGACCGACGTACACTCAAGCGATACTATACGTCTTTGTCATCTTTATACAGTTATAAACTTTTCTCAAAATTAATGGTGAAAACGGTTACTATATTATTAAATTAAGAACGAAGACAATGGTAAGGGCTCGCGGTCACACGGGGCACAGCCCGCGGCAGTCTGGACGAGCTTATTATTATTCCGCACAAGTTGAGATACGAGACTACCATATTTACAGCTTAAGTGAAAAGCTACAAATATCACTTTCTTTCTTACTCTGAGTCTATAAATAGTTACGCAACTGTAAGTTTAATCCCGCTACAGATGTTCAGCTTTTTAACTGCACAGTTAAAACTGACGTACACACGTCAATTTGAACTGCAAAGTCGAACCGTACAGTTTTCAGTTTAGCCTATACACGTCAGTTTTAACTGCGCAGTCGAACTGTACAGTTAAAAGTGTCTAGTCGGCTATAAATTAAGATATCAATTATCAATCGACCCACAGAACTTATGCAAGCCGTTAATTTCAAAACATTGTTTTGAAGATTTTGTGAAACTTTATTAATATAATTTTGGCATTATGCAAGAACTTGTAAAGTTGCTTGGTTTGAATTTTTAGTGAGAAAATATAATACGAGTAACTACCTAATGACAAAGATAAGCTCAGGTTCAAATTAATGACTTTTGGAGAATTTATGATGAATAATTTCTATACGTACTTAAGTCTTAATAAGAAACTATTGAACTATTCGATGGTACCGATATTCGAGTTGTGAATCAATTGAAATTGATTCCATTTCTTTTCGCACTCGTGTAGATCCAACGCAATGAGTTGTGGCTCTAATTGGATTAACAAGGATCAAATATTTCGTTAGGATCGAGAAATACGTTCTCCTAACTCCATCTATCGGATATTAATCGAATCACGAGGTATTGAGAACCAAATAAAGATCTATGCTGCAAATTAAAACTGATATCTACCAATTTATTTACAACCTATGCCTTTGTAAATATATTGTTTTAATTTAAATCTATACAAAATCAGTATAGAAGTGGTAAGTGAATTAAAAGCGCACGAAAGCAAAGTGAAAATTGTGTCGACTACAATTTTGACAAATGATCGTGTCTGTTCCATATTACGATAATTCAAGTTGAAGCCTGTATCACACATTCACTAAAGCGAACCGATGAGAACTATAAATATTAATTTGTTTTGAATCCAGACACGACAAAAGAACGTAGATGTTGCACCTCATTGCAAACTTAGGGCTTCATTGGACGGAATTCGCGATAAAAAACAAGTCTTTGCTTTGGCGTAAGCCGTTTTTTGCGTAACATCGGTCTAATGAAGCCGTAGATTAATAAACGGTTCTCCTCAACTCTTCTAATCCACGCTTAACTTACATCAAATATATCTTCGCTTCCACTTCGCTTTCGATACATGTCTAACCACAAAAGTCCTCGAACGTACTCTGCTAATTGACACATCAAACTCCTTGCAGTGGGACCTCGTAAATTCACCCTCCATAACAAAAATAACTCCAGACGAGCATCTGTCACAATATTTCCACAATAAACGGTCTTAACATTACAGTTATACTTGTGTACACAAGAGATTAGTGACGAAGCTTCTGTCAGATTACTAATTGGGTTTCTTGACAAGAAAATTGTGTCTTCTAATTGTGGCATCACAATTATAATTGCAGTTCTGTGAAGTGACAGCAATGATAGTTCGTTTTTGAAATAACTTTATGATTATACAAGTCTTCAATGGTCAGTTTTGTCATGTCTGTGCAACCTGCACATATCGGCGAAGATATTCAAGGATATGTGTGAAGTTGACTCGCACTGGGCCAGCGTGGTTGACTATGGCCTAGTCACCCCTTAGGGTAGGCTTCGAGCACCTCAGTGGGGACAAATAGTGAGGTGGTGATGATGATGATTGATGCATCATAAAAATATAATTGCAGTTGTTAAGTGACAGCGGTGTCAGTTTTTTAGTAACTTTCATGTATTTTATTAAAATTAATAGTCATTTAAGACTACTTAACGTGAAAATAAATTAAAAGTTACACATACAATGGTTAGTTGTATAATATATAGTAACATATTATTTAACTATACTAAATATACACTAAGGGCCTCCTTTAAACAACTATGAGTAGCAGTAAGTATCAGATGTGTCGACATATCAAGATATTGGAGTTGTAAAAGGATATAGTATCTGTTTCACATTGAACATGACCTTGGTGACCCTTATTTATTTTTACAGGGTCACTTCGTGAAAGCTCCGATTTCTTCGCCCCTAAGGTATAATATATTTATGAATTATAACTGAGCAATACTGTTTTTAGCTTATGTTGACGTTCATTTTAAGCTAAGAAATCTTGGAAATTATTTGTTTTTTTTTATTAAAATGTGGCAAACGAGCAAGCGGCCAACTGGATTCGCTGAAATAGTGAAGCAACCGCTGCCCATAGACATCTGCAATTGCAGGTGCATTTCTTTCCCTTAATTTACGGAGGAGGAGACGCGCAGAAAGAGGATAATTCATCTTCATACGCGGCCCCTCCCCCGCCAAATCCACTTCCCCTTCTCATAAAGTTTGTTCACATAAAGAGTAAAATGAGTCATTTAAATACATAAGCCTGTCTCAAATTGAGCAAAATATTTGTTGACACATTATATTATTTCAATTATATAAAAGTTAAGTAACACAAAAACATTGAACAAACCATTAAATCTGTTATCCTTTTTTGTTATTTTTCAAATTAAATAACTTTCTATTTCGACACATTTTCTCTTATTTAATTTGTAACACAATTCACCACTCTAATGGCATTGCTAGCCGCGGGCTGTGTACCTGAAACTCTGCACACTTATGTACGTACAGTCGAACCTGGATAACAATAGCACAAAGGAACGCAATATTAGTCTCGCTTATATAGGTTTCTCTTTAATCCAAATTTCTCGCTTATCATAACTCGGGACTATACCATGACTCTCCTTATAGAAGTTTTTTTTATAATACAAAGTGGCAAACAAGCAAGGCCACCAGGTTTCGCTGAAATAGCGAAGCGACCGCTGCCCATAGATATTTGCAATTGCAGATACGTTGCCTACCCTTAATCTACTGAGGACGAGGCGCATAGCTAGAAGAAGTAAGTAAGAAGCCGCTTACTATGCGTCTCCTCCCTCGCCAATCCATTTCCCCTTCCCACCATTGTTTCTTACTAATCCAGTTCTTGCTAATCCAGGTTCTACTATGTATAGAAACAACACATAAATACCTATTTGAAAAGCAATCAGGAAACAGTCTACTAACAATTTTGTGTATGTCATTGCTTTTAACCATTCATTAAAAATTACTTATTAATTTAAAGGTTTTGCATTTATTTCCTAAATCCCCATAATCTGTAACCTTTCGAAGCTTTCAAGTTTAAGTATCTTTAAGTAGCTATCCTAAAATAAAAATAGTTTTATTGATTCTCAATCGTATATTTTCTTCAAATAACTTTTCCGAGAACAAACGCTTACTGCTATCTGTGCGGAATTCAGACATCCCGGGAATCGTCGTGCGGAGTACATAATAGCGGTCACACACGTTAGGTTTTGTATGACTGTGTTGATGCGTAACGTATCGGAAAAGTCTATCGTACGTATGGTAAAACTGTATAGGTACACTTATTAAATAATCATAAGAAATGACATAACAGCGACAATATAGCCCTACAAGGATATTATGGCACTTTTTTGACATTGACAGGGGGGCACCTACAAAGTTTTAGCAATAACAATAGGTAAAAATGTCCTAACTTCTTCTTCAAAATCTATCAGCTGCCTTTCCCTGATTGGTTAAAATGTTTCGCTGTCAAGATGACATTGTTAGTTCACATATTTTCCGAGTGCCATAATATCCTTGGAGACCTATACCATAAAAATCTTATGGCATTGACATTGACAGGTTAGCGCTAGTGAGCTGTCATAATTTATTTCGAAGTTGATAGCGTCATGCAACAACGTGTGTAGCTTACATTATAACAAAGGGAATAGGGAAATAATAATATCGGTCACACACGTCCCTATGGACCAAGGACATCCGGTCGCGATCGTAATGAGAGGCTGTGTGGGAGTGCTTAATACGAACGATATCCGGATGTTATATCCGTTATCGAGAGCTATATTCATTGTAGATAGAAAATCGTATATAAGTTATCAAGATGTTACAATATTGTTCCTTGATATCTTACCCTGTCGCTTTATTAGACCGAGTTCGCGCAAAAAATGGAGATTTTGCTACGGCGTAAGACTGTTTTGCGTGACCTTTGTATAGCCTTAGGGTTATCAAAACACCAAGATGAACTCTATAGTAAACGTCTTTAGTGGGCATCGGACCAATTGATTTAGTTGATCCGCTGCTTGTTTGCTCCATTCTCCTATAAAAAAATGACTGAAGCGATTTTGACGAGTAAGGTATCGTTAATACAGTTTCTATAGAATAACTAGCTGTGTCCCGAGACTCCGTCCGTGTGTTAAAAAACGTACTAAGTAATTTATGTTCTACATCTATGCAAAATTTAAACAGGTTACTACTAGAATAGAACTCTTTTAGAGTTAAGTTTAACCTTGTACTTTATTTTTGTTTTCTTTATGTATGTTTCTTTTGTGTACAAAATAAATAAATAAATAAATAAAATGTAATTCCCATCTGTTCAGTTGTCCTGCGGGCTTACCCAAGATGCTTTTCGATCGGCGATGTCGCTGATGGAATCGACAAAAATGTATGAAACTGACATTGACATTCGATAAAATCATGTGATTGTCACGTGTGAGATATCGAACGTCAATGTCAGTTACATCCAAATTTGTCGATTCCATCAGCGAAATCGCCGATCGAAAAGCATCTTGGGTAAGCCCATAGGACAGTTTCAAACAAACATCTATTCATTATTTCACATTTATAATATTAGTAAAATAGTAAGATTTGTTATAGTAATTATTGCTAAGTCTTGTTAGGTCTCAGATGTCTTGCATTTAAACATTAAAGCCCCTATGATCGATGTAGGTTTCGTATGATGCATGGGAGCTTAGCGTGCGATCAACGACTATGGAAAATTACCACAACACGAGAATATTGCAATTTTACAGTTAGAAATGAAAAGAAAAACGTTAATAGATTTTTTATAAATAAATATATTTAGATACTATAATAATTTATTGTAACTAAAGTAATGTTATAAAGAGAAAAGATTTGTATTTTTATATTTATTGAAATAACTCAAAAACTACTGGTCTGATTTCAAAAATTCTTTCACTGTTAGAAAGCTACATTGTCCCCGAGTAACATACGAGTAACTATTTTAATTCCACTTGGAATAAGTCGCGAACAGCTAGTAATAAATATAATGAGTTAAAATGATGGAAGTGTATTTTACAAGTTACAGTTAAGTATTTATACGTACAGTCGAATCTAATAGCGTGAGTCCAAAGGACCGCGATATTTGTCTTGCTTATTGAGGTTTCTCTCTAATCTGAGTTTCTTGCTTATAAAGGTAACTCGTCGGGACCAGAGATTAACTCTCGCTTAGCCAGGTTTGATTGTATTTATGTTAAGCATTAACTATAATAAAAATAAAAAAAAATCCTTTCCTAAACTGTCATTTGTCTTTCGTCTAACAACTAATAGTTTCTAATCTAGCATTCTTTTTATCTAATTAATGTTCAAATCTTGTATGTTATTCATATAGCTCTTGCTCGCGACTTCGTCCGCGTGGAATTAAATAATATAGCCTATGTTACTAGGGGATAAGCTTTCTAATGGTGAAAGAATTTCTGAAATCGGCCCAGTAGTTGTTGAGTTATTTCAATACATACAAAAATATAAAGTTTATCTCTTTATAATATTAGTATAGATTATGTACCTATGTGAATGGGTTGTAATTGTGTTACCACACTAGGAAGCATCGCTGTAAGGCATTGATAACGCAGCTTTCCCGTGTGTAAAAGTCAATCGTGCAATGCTCTATTGACCGAATTGCGCTCGTTCAAAACTATACTCTTGTCAATAGGTGACCGACAAGTTTGTTTTTAAAATAAAATATAGCAGTTAAGTTAAGTTAAGTTCAGTGTATGCGTAGAATTATTCCACAATGGTGCGTTGCATAGAATAGAATAGCAAATAAGTATGATGTTAAATCCTCATCATCAATCCTTACATAGTATAAAACAATAACGCTTTTTTATGTTTGTCCCTATATATGCTTGAATCTTTAAAACTACGCAACGGATTTTTTAATAGATAATTCATAAAGAAGGTTTTCATGTACAATACATTCACAATATAGCAGAGTAACACTGATAATTTAGAGGTTTTTAATATGATGTCGTAAATTAACACATTTTAGCGCTTACATTGCAAACGCTGCAGTATTTAGTATCAGCATTATACTGATTTACACCCGTGCAAAGCCGGGGCGGTGCGCTACTTATTCATATAAATATCGGGAAGAAAAATAGCAAGACATATAATACAAGACTAAAGACTGGAAGATAATTCTATAGACTATTCTATCTACAGTCTTAACTCTATAAAATAATGATATCAATATACTTAAATATAACTAAATTTTACTTATAAAACCAATCTCATATGCACTTACCAATTCACACGAGCGCTTTTTTAACGTGCGCTAAAAAAAGGTTGAGGTAGAACAAATGCCTTTCTATGTATCTGTTGACACGGGCGGCGGGGCTTTTAAATTTTTATCGCGCAGCGTTGGATTTTGAAAGCTGGAGGAACGAATCAAGAGTCGTTTTACAGCGATCGTATAAGCGATGACTGGGCCCGCTTACGGGCTACTGGCGCCTGTATGCAAAAAAGGATTTTGGCGCCGTTAAGCATTTTTAATTATTTTTTTTTGGTGCTTGAAATAAAGCAAAGAACTGAATTTTTATTTTTAATATTTTTTTGGGACCTTGTCTTTGGCGCCCCTCGAGGATGGCGCCCGTGTGCATTGCTCACTTTGCATATGGTAGCGAGGGCCCTCAGCGAGCGGGTTAAAAAAGCGCCAACGATGACGTTGAAAAGACGTCCGTGTGAATGTTTACTATGTACAGTTAAGGAGATGGGTTTGTTGGAGAAATGAGCTCCAGCGACTGCACCACAATAGAGTTGACTAGAGATTTATTAGTTGCAGCTATGACTCGCTTCCTTAGTAATGGATGTTACACTTGTGATAAGACACAGTGTATACGAACGCAGATTGTAAATATGAAATGACTATCGGTACAATTTTACCAAACGCCACTCAAATTTAAGTGTCGCTTAAATTCTAAGTGGCGTCGAAATTAAACGAGATCGCTCTAAAATTTGGAGTTTAAGCTTGGACTTATCATGTAAGACGCTCTTAAATATTTGAATTGCGTTTGAAAATTCGGACGTATGATTTTTAAGCAAAACTTTTGTAAAGATGAAAAGTTACAACAATATCTATTTAAGTCAGGTTTAGATATAATAAATCTTTTTAAATAAGATACAGTTAATTTTATAAAATATTACTATCAATACTTATACATATTTGAACTTAATTTAATTTAATTAATTAATCTATTGAGACATGCATATTTAATTTAATGTAGAATATTATTTTAACCGACTTCTACTTAACAGAAGGATGTTATCAAGTCAGTCGGTTTATTACACAATGGTATTTTTATAGGAATTAAAAAAATCACAATAAGGTTTGTTATTTTTTGCGAAAGTATTCAAATAATCCTACTTAGTTTTGCTAGACTGTGGCGAAGTGCAAAGTGAACACTTGACCGTGGGATATATTGTGTATCAGACTCGTGTCTTGGCTCGATGTCTAGTCCTTTGTCAAAATTATTACATTTCATCGAAGCGTATTGTCTTTTCTATGTTTTGTAAGATTTTTCCATCTTTTTGCTATGACAATTTTGACATATTATATATAACTTGTAATATAGAATAGAAAATATCGGAATCAAGGAATATTTAAAAGTTATCATTTTAATCGAGCTGGTCGTGTAGAAGTATTAATTGCGACTTTTTTTTCGCGAATCACTTCGTTAAAAAGCGCCTAAACCATGGAGAAAATTCCTCTAGCTGACTTTTTCTTAAATTAGTTTTAATTAAAAAAAAAACTACTGACTTGATAACCTACTTCTGTTTGAGGTGAATTAAAAAATAAGTTAATTTGCGACGGATAAAATTTATCAAAACATTTGACTAAATTAGTATTACTTATTTGTATGTATATTTATTAAAAGTTTAAACTAAAAAAGTAAACATATAAAACAAAATAACGATGTCTTACCACTACTGACATCTATGAATTTAAATACGATAAGCAACCAAGTTTTAGTGTATAGCGCCATCTAGCGGCAGCTGTTGTAACGAAATGGAACCGAACACTCAAATTGATACACAGAATGTTACTAGATGTCGCTACTAGTACGCCAAACTACTTTTTATGCGTTGCTGTTACCATATGTTATTGGAATATTATTATTTGCTTCTCTAAGCTCCATAAAAATATCGAAGGGAAAGCAACAATATTGAGAAGAAGGTAGATTATTCCAAAAAAATACTTTCAAAATAAACCGTATTCTCTTAACATAAAGATAAGTAGTACTTTTCTAAAAATTGCAGTGCTAAGTGCTCTACAAGGTCGCAAGGGGTTGGGGTGGTACGTCTGACGGCAATTAGGCACACCCTTCCTGGGCACCCCTTGAAGATGTGGATACCGACGTACCACCGTGGGAAAGAAATTCTTTATATTGTGTGCAATTTATAGATAAGGCTTATCAAAATACAACATTAAAAGCAGGGCCGAGCTCCAACAAAGCATTTGAATTGGCACATTGGAAACAAGAGTGCTTTTCGAAAGTTGTAAATGTACAGAGTTCAACCTAAAAAAATATAGTAGACTAAAATTATACACACATGCATTTTTTAAACGCTTGCACTAAAAGGAACGCTTTAAAATCGCTTTTGTTTCGTTCCTGCTCAAAATGCAACGCTACGCGATAAAAAAGCGACTTTACAAAAACTAAATCTCAACATTTTTGGCATTAAAAAAGCGCTCGTGCGAATATAAACTTATTATGACCAAAATTCCAATAACGATTAAGTTAAAAACGTTTGGTTTCATGCAAACATTGGCCTGCACCGGATCCACGTGGCAGATCAAAGTTAACTCCTGTCGAACTGCGAATATTTCCAGCTTGTGTAAACAAAGTTATAAAGATGTTGTCCATGTTTTTTTAATATTCAGAGGGGATTACTTTTAACAACTTTAAAGCTCTCGGTAATATTTCTTATATAGTTATCTGAAAAAATATAGGAAAAGCATGAAACAATGATGGTAAAAAGCCAATTTTACATGATATTGTTCTTGTGAAATAAACTTTCTTATATTCACAAAAGACCTAATTATTGAGCCTTATTAACAGATTGAAAAGTTCTAAAATCGTATCGTCTTAATTATTATAGCAAAAGATAACACTAGATAACGGGCTAAAGTTTTAATTGGTGCTAAAATAAATATTGCTATAAAGTTTATTTACCACACATTCGAAGTTATTCAGGTCGCTTATGAAACTCAATTCCAGGAAAGCGAACGTGCAGTCTTAAAGCCGAGCGCCCACCGCAAAAGAGTAAAGAGCTGAACGGAATCTGGGCGGCCCCATTTTACACTTTAATACGAAACGGCATACTTGTTATCCACCAACGAAGAGAAATGAGATGTGTCAAAAAGAGCCTAAATGTTCTAGAGACACTCTGTCCTCAGCGGTATGTCCAAACGGCTACGACTTGGAAGCTTTCAAGAAAAGAGCGTACTCCTCCCTCAAAGGCCGGCAACACATCAGGGGTTCCTCTGGTGTTGTAGATGTCCATGGGCGTCGGACCAATTAATTTAGTTGATCCGCTGCTCGTTTGCCCCGTTTTCCCATAAAAAAAGAGAGCCGATCCTTGTCCGAGCTATGTCAAATGAGACAGATGCGTTACGCCGTTGGGATCGCTTAGCTCAGCTTTTTGTTGGTGGGAACGCAAGCACATTTGACATCGCTTAGCTCACTATCTCCCGCTCATAACTCTATTGTGGTGGGCGCTTGGCTTAATGAAGCAAAACTTGCGTTGCAAATCATATTAGTTTGTCCAACTTTACTTATGTATTACAATAGAAATGTTTGAACTGTATTGCTAATATAGTGTATTAATATATTACAAAATAAAAGTGTTAATTTTGATTCATTGTTAAAATAAATAATGGAAAAATCTCCTTCTAAGAAGCAAGCCTATGTCTTTTGTTCCGACTGTCCATGGGCATCGTTGACAACCTAGGTGTTCCTGTCGCTCGTTTGCCCCTCCCTTCTGTTATAAATAAAATACCTATTTAAATACTAAATATAGAGTCGTAAATAGCGAATTGTTTTCAAGCTGATGTTATACTTAAGCCACTGTTGACTATTTAGAAACAATTAACAGACCCTTCTTAAAGTAAAAGGTTTTGAGATGAAAATATAAATCCATCAATGTACAATGTGAAATTA
>QDHC01001537.1:63471-88845 GCA_013186455.1 Papilio dardanus tibullus | reverse complement strand
AGTTCTCAGATTTGCCTCCACTAGTCAGTTTTAACTGTAAAGTTCGATTGTACAGTTAATGCTGAGCGTCTGTAGCCGGCTTTACAGTAACCGTTAAAGCCACGCATTGTATGCGCGTTAAACTCATCGATAGCTCTAAATATAACTCCATTTACAACTTCGGCAGTCATAACTCTCACGGTTACCATGGTAACGCGAGACAATATAGGACACGTTTGAGATAAGATTTTTGCACGAGAATTCATTTGTGCTTTGTTAGTTTTGCATTAATAATTGAACGTTAAAATAATATTGATTATAATCTAAAACGTTAAGATATTTTTCTTTTAATATTAAAATCGAAAAAGAAAATGGGAGGACAAATATAGTAAACTTTATTAGGTACTATAAAAAAATCTGGTCTTCAGTTTTCCTGACTAGAATAAAAGTAGGAAAAAGAAGTAGCTTTTTAGCTTCAAGAAGCAGGACTTTAAATGAAAGAAGAATTATCCCCAAGAAATCTAAACGTTTGGTAAACTTAATCGCATAAGCGTATTCGCACGTGCGCCCGCGCATCTCCGGAACAATATGGCGGACATCAAAGGGTTGACCGGACGCATTGCCGCAGACATTTTCTTGCGACAATTACAATCTATGGGGTGTCTGTTTCTGCCATTGAAGTCTGCGAAATACTGATTTTACTACCTTTAAGAATAAAATCTAATTTTAGACCCAAGTTATACTAAAATTACGCCAAGATTTAAACCAGTAGTAGCATGAATGGATAGGTATTCCAGGATTATAGGAGGTAATGGTGAACTGCAGTAATACAAACAAACAAGCTGTTTGGCGACAAGACTAAAAATTTTTAACCTTTTTCCTTAGACTTATTTATATGTCTTTCCCTTTTCCGTCATTTTCATATTATGGTAATACAATGGATAAAATAGTAAAGTAAAAATGTTTTTGTCAGAAGTGGGATTCGAACCCACGCCCACAGAAGTGGACTGCGACCTGAACGCAGCGCCTTAGACCGCTCGGCCATCCTGACAGTGACATTTGGATCAAAAAATACTATTATTTAGCACAAGAGGATTTTGCATCATACGTGAACATCATATAGCAACCTTGCTACACGTTGACAAAGTGTAAGCCCAACGTCTTATCTAAAGAATAACCGATGAATAGAAATTAACGGTCGTCTGGGTATTACAAAGACTTCCTTAGAAACTTTAGATGCTTTTGGCTGTAACCTATAGAGGTCCACGAATTCCCAAGACACCTGGTCATAGTTTGAAGGACTGGAAGAAGGACGAACTTTTAGTTGTATCATGTTCTACTATTGGTGGTTGTTCTACTATTACTACCTCGTAAAATTTCTCTTATCATCTGGTAAAAAGACTTTTACTTATTGAATAATAAAATAATCATTGCATTGTCCTTTGAAGTACATATTTGCAGTTTTGTTTCATGATAATAAACATTTTTAGATTGGTTTATTATGCATTATCTTAGATAGAGAAAAAATAACAAACCAAATCTTACATAGATCGGTGCTTTACGAACTGACGCCTGACGAAAATAAGTGTTCACTGATGATTTTATACAAAAATACGTAATACTTGTGGATGATTTAAGTGTAAAATAATTTACCTTCTAATTTCTATTTGACTTTCTAGTCAAATCAAAGTAAACTAGGAAGACAATTTCTAACCACAATCAGATAATCAACGTAGTGGTTTTGTTATAATATTACATGTAAATTAATATTCTTTTCAATAACCATTCGTTTTAATATCTACTAGCGACCCGCCCCGGCTTCGCACGGGTACAAATCGGTATAAAGCTGACACTAAATACCGCAGCGTTTGCAATGTAAGCGCTAAAAATGCGTTAATTTACGACATCATATTAAAAACCTCTAAATTATCAGTGTTACTCTACTATATTGTGAATATATTATATATGAAAACATTCCATATGAATCACTCTATCTATTAAAAAACAGCATTAAAATCCGTTGCGTAGTTTTAAAGATTCAAGCATATATAGGGACAAACATAAAAAAGCGTTGTTGTTTTATACTATGTAAGGATAAGGATAAGTATTTCTTTAGGTATAAATATGTGGTGATGTAGAGACCGTCCCCACAATATAGGTATTGTCCAGAGAGTGCCTCTGTTATGAACGACTGAGTGCTCGATGCAAGATGAATATTGAACTCAATATAATAAAAACTAGATATGTCATCCTCTTATCGTAAAAATATAAAGACTTTTGTATCATCCTTATCGTAATTTATGAAAGTAAATTCCTTTGAAAAGATTAATATTCAATAAAGCACAAAAGTAAAATAGTTGTATCAGAATTTCAAGATCTTGGCACAGGAAAGAGAGGGTTGGAAAGAACTCCACCGATAAGGTCAAAAACCTTAAATTAAAGAAGGAGAAGGTATTTGTAGAGTTGTAGTATTGTAGTAGATATTATTAGATAAAGATTTCAGCAGCTTATTTTCAAAATACATACAGAAGTGCTGTTTTCTAAAATTGACGAGGATGGAGTTGACCACTTTTGAAAATAAGTTCCTGATTTGAATCTATAAAAAGGTTTGTTTCAAAGCAACTATTATCAAACATCTTTTCATGAATTAATTATTTATTTTTATACTAGTTAGTTATTCTGTGGCAATCTTTATTTATGACACATCCAGTGTACGTGTAAGATTTTTCGTGGTGTCCATCGTTGTCTTATGTCAACGTGGATCGAAGCCACTTCAGACTGTCCTCATATACAGATAAGTTTTTAAAGAACCCACATGTCCTATGTTACATTCCCTTTGAAATTCATCATGCAGCTAAAAAGCTAACTATTGTAAGTAAAACAAAGTATTAGATTACCTATAAAAAATACTGACTATAATACATCACTCTGACACTTTCTAGCCAACATTTTGAATTGATTTTGTTGTAATAAAAAACATAATTTAAGAAAGTAAATAATTGGACTAAAATTATTGTAACTTACTTTGATACAAACGGTCAAGTTTGTTAGAATTCTATTCTATTTCTATCCGTAGTATACAAAAGATTTCTTAAACAAAACCCTAGACTATTGTTATAAACCATAGCATAGTTCATTGCTAACAAGCTATTTAAAATATTCATTCAAGTTAGAGAAAGTTAAATATTACATGCGTTCTATTAGTTAAGTTAGCTTTAGTACAAGACAATAACTTGAAGTACTCGTGTAGCTTTAGTTGGCAAATAAGGCAAGACGTTGTAAGTTCAGTTCTATTCTGTCTTACATAAAAGCTCATAATGAAGCTTTTGAATAGCTTTATAAACAATCTTACATTAGCCTAATTAGTGAAATAAATAGCTTTATTTTGATTTCATATTTATACTTTAAACTTAAAGTAACTCTTAAACTTGGAAAAGGTACCTTAAATTCAGCCGTACATTTAGTATTTCGTTTTCTAAAGAACGCTTTAGATTTTTTATTTAACAAAAACTAAAAGCAACATTTACATAATTACTTATGCACTTTTCAGTTTACATTCGGATTAAAATTTTTACATTTTAAAATACAAACCCTAATTTTATTTTTATCTACGTACGAAGTGAATAAAATATTTTGATTCAATTCGTTATACTTTAGACAAGGATAATTATTCACTGGAATAAAATTAAAGCTTCTTTACATTTAAACAATTCTATAATCAAAAATACTGTTAAAAAGTTACAAATAAGAAGCAATACAATAAGCTACAGAAATCAATTAACTAGGTAAATTCAATTGTCTTCGTTATTTTGGACACAAACATATATGAGGATTGCAGGTTTTAAAATAAACTTCATATAGCTCTTATCCGGACAATAAAACGTATAAGTTACGAACGCTAAGAAATCCGTGTGGCAGAATGTGAAACAGGTGCCAACATTTTAATATTTCAACACAGCGGCGGAGGACTCGAGAAAATGCTAATAAAATATGTAACAACGTACTTGAATTGAAAGAAATTGTAGGACTTAAAGTGAAATAGCTTATGCTTCCGACCTACGGCAGAAGGTTGCATTTATTTATTTATTTATTTCATACTTAATGCAAATACATTGGTAAAGTTAACATTAACAGTAAAGGTAGCATTGCAAGGGCTGCCTTATAGCGATTTCTCCCAGAAGCCAAAATAAATGTTTTTTTTTTTAATTTTTGGGAAATTACTAATATTTCCTTTGACTATTTCAAGTAAGCTTGAAAAAGCTTGTGTTAAGGGTTCACGACAGTAATCGGATGTTGGGATTTGAACCCACGACCGCTAGATCAGCACTCCGTACCACAAACCATTAAACTATTGGCGAAGCGGAACATTACACCGTATACTATCATATTTTAGAAGATTTTTTGATTTAACATATGGCTTGCAAGCAACATGGTTTTTATATGGATATTGTGTGTAAAATAAACTCAAGATTGCATAAACTAGCTATTTTTAATCACCACAAAGTTGGTCATGAATTAGCATCAAGTAAAACGTTTGTCATATTACAGTTCAAAGCGACTACAGCCGCTCAAATCGCATAGTTTGACTGCGCAGTTAAAACTGACGTGAGTAAGGAAAACTGAGAACTGTGCAGTTCGACTGTGGAGTTCAAATTGACGTGTGTACGTCAGTTTTAACTGCATTGTTAAAACTGTACATTTAAAAAAAAAACTGCGTTTAAAAAAACCGCCTTCCAAAACCAAAAAAAACATATTTAAATAAAAAGCATAAAAAACTAAAAAGTACAAAATAACGTAGTATAGAATAAATTAATTTTATACACCTCTTATGCAAACCATTCAGACCTTTAATATTAATAAAATACTATTATTTGTGAGCTATATCTATTTATTGATAGGTTTGAGGTCGGAGCCAAGTAAAATATAATAGGGATACATAACACCTACGAGTACATGCGCTGTGAGTTAGGTTTGTTTACGTTGGCTAATCTCTAGTATACAAATTGTATTACAGTAAGTAAGCTGCATATAATAGTACGTTTTATTTTGTTTAAGGCTTGGCTCCGCCTTCAAACCTATCAATAAAAAGATATAGCTCACAAATAATAGTATTTTATTAATATTAAAGGTCTGAATGGTTTGCATAAGAGGTGTATAAAATTAATTTATTCTATACTACGTTATTTTGTACTTTTTAGTTTTTTATGCTTTTTATTTAAATATGTTTTTTTTGGTTTTGGAAGGCGGTTTTTTTAAACGCAGTTTTTTTTATTTTATTTTAAGCTTTTTAGTGTCTTTAATAGGCTGTTCTGTAAACTACAGTAGAATTTGTCTATCACACCATATACATTATAACATTCCGTTGTGTTTTATTATCTTAATATATGAAATAAATAGTTTATTTTAAAAATTATAACTACGAAATGTGAAACAAACAAATTTAAGCTATTTAATACGAGTACTAGTTGTTGCGGGAGACTTCGTCAGCGCAGTTATTTATAACAAAATACTTAATATGTACTCCATATTGCTGCCATCCTTATCTGATTGGCCTACAAGACAACAATTATTATATCTTAATTTAATTATATACAATAGTCCAGAAAGATATGTCGTGTAAATACTATTACAACAAACATATTACATCGCCGCGAGCATATAAGTATTTCTATGCGCCCGCGCGCTTCTGTTGCATTTTCGAACGCGCTTAGTTTGTTTTAATTATGTAATATCTTCTAAACAATTGGTCAGAATCTTATACTGTAAAGGGCAATTATAATCTACGTTTAATACTCTAACGCAAAATCATATTTATTTGGATAAGGATTCATACCGAATACGAAATAATAACGTCGTAACTTGCAAAATGCATTTTAATTGAAATTTTTTTGAGAAAATAAATATTATTGTGAAACAATCATAGATTATAGATAAATGCCACCAAAGACAACTATGTAGCCAATTTCACTATGTATTGATCGCACATTATAGTTTTTATGTAGGTCTTATAGTTTAGGCTGTATACGGCAAGAAAACACTTGTCTCGCTCAATTTGGAACGTTTTTGTAATTTTTCACGTTCCGCGTGGTTTAAAACCTTCATATCTTCTAAAGTATTGGTCAAAATGATTACCTTCAAAGGTCAACTATAATCTGCATTAAATTCTCTTGATGTTGAACATATTTATTTGGATAAGGATTCATAGGGAATTCTAATAATAGCGTCCAAAGTCGAGTAAAATTTTCTTATGAAAAAATGTTTTTTATGAGAAAACCATAAAAGATAGATATATGCCATCGCAGACTTTAAATTAGCACATTTAAAGAGCTACGATCTGGTAAAACCCAAATTTTCATGGGGTCTATAGTTTAGGCTACGTAAGCCGAGAAAGCAAAAAAGTCCCATTTTTTTTCATGTTTATTAAAAATAACTCAAAAACTACTAAATAGTTTTTTTAAAACGTAAATATGGGACCAAATGGCAGCTATTTTGCATCGAGCAAAAAAAGAATTACGTAAATCGGTTCAGAGCTCGCTGCTCGACGTCCGAACATACATAAAAAAAAAAAAAACTCATTGACTTGATAACCTCCTTCTGTTGGAAGTCGGTTAAAAACTGAGCGCTTGTAGCTGGCCTTACACATTTAGATCAATAACTGTTTAAAAGTCTATGTGACATGTTTTTTAAAAGCGTGTACGTTAGGGGACAAATAAAGTAGAAATATGAAATTTATTTTAAGCTGTGGGTGAGTTAAATGCCAGGCGACACCGAACTTCGGCACTATTCACTGATTATATGGCGTGCGGTCCAAACTATAAGCGATAAATCATGCTAGTCCAGTGCACAGTGGTTAAATACACATACATCATTAAATTTCTTCTTTCTACATATTACACGTATCACATTGTGTTCTTTCGTGGGAAAAGTGTTTTTCAGTGAACAATGAACTTTTACAACTTTAAATTAATAAAACTTACTCTTTGATTCTTTATGTAAGTTAACTATAGATCAGTAATGCTCATATTTGGAGTTAAGTACTTATTTAATTCTAATATTTAGCATTATTGTTCCAATAACTTAAGTATTCTAACCGCTATCAGCTTATGACTTAAAATGTAAATGGACAGTACACACGTGCGTGTATGTTTATTATTTGCTGTCATCAGGAATGCGCCGTGTTTTAGTCCGCGGCTCGCCTCGAATGCGTTTCTTTTACATCACTCTGAAATATTTATATTTCATAGTCGCATGTTTAAAGTACACGCGTCTACTGACGCCGGTGCGGCTGGCTTTTTATATGTTGTTCAACATATTTCACGAATGTTATAACGTTAAGGTCGCTAGGAACGTCAATTTGAAGTGCACAGTCAAGCTGTAAAATTCTCAGTATTTCATATTTCAAAGTAATTGTTATGTTAAACTTTGTATTGAAAGATACTTACTTATTTGGCAAGAAAATCTTCCAAACCGCTATCCGCTAGAAAATCTTACAAACTAGATCATTTTAATTTCGTTTTAAAGTCATTAGGGAAGAAAAAAGTTAAGTCTGTTTAATTTACTTATCGGAATTCATTCTGGTGTGTACTCAGTGCCTTGAGTTGGTGTTATTAAGTGAACACCTACATGTGCGGTCTCAAGTTACAGACAAGGAATTTTGGTAAACGGAGGGTTGAGACATTACTTCAGTAGGAGCTTTTGTACTAACACTGTTATACACACTAATGTTATTTTATCAGTTTTGAATGTATAATTTATATCTATACTAATACGAGTATTATAAACACTCAGAGTATTAGAGACACATTGTATATTTGATTTTTTGTATGTATTGAAATAACTCAAGAACTACTGGGCCGATTTCAAAAATTCTTTCACCGTTCGAAAGCCACACTATCACCGAGTAACATAGACTATATTTTTTAATTCTACGCGGACGAAGTCGCGAACAATAGCTGTATGTTATATTAGCTTAGTAGCTTCTGTGTCCACTTAAAATACGAATGCATAATGTATTACCAGTTGCGTAAAGTTATTCAATTTTGTAGTTCGTTTTTAAATGGTCATTTTAATAAATTTGTTTTTCATTTTAGGTATGTTAATTGGTGTAAATTTAATAATTTTAGATGTACAAATAAAAAAAACACAGCGATTTAGTTGCAACTTTAACGTTGGTTCAATTTGCAATTTAATTTTTCAAGTGTTTCAGTTTGAAAATTCTTTCAACGACCCTTGTTCGGTGGAAATTTCGCAGTTTTCAACACGTCCAAGTGTTTATGTCTGTACTCTTGACTTTATGAGTGAAATAACTTTGAGCTACAACTGGAGCTTTTTTATTATTATTTTAAAAGCTCGAACGATTTAAAACTTTTAGTTTAACTTTCGCTGTTATACGGTATTAAAATGTAAAAAAAAAAGTTTAGAAACAATTTAAGTACTAAAACATTTTTTATATTTTGGTATATATACGTAGAGTTTACGTACTATATTAATATTTCTGAGAACTATGTTATTAATAACCGTAAGTTTTCACTGCTAAGACAAATCGTCTTCACTCACGTTAACGTTTCACGTTCTCTTTTAAAAACCACAACTACAAGACCTTCACAGATGATTCGGCAGTGGAAACTCATATTAAATACTTCTTTAGACAATTTTACTATAACTTTTTTTTATGATAAGGTGGAAAACGAGCGGCCACCTGAATTAGCCGAAATAGTAAAACGACCGCTGCCTATAGACATTTGAATTCACAGATGCGTTGCGTCTATTCGACGGAGGAGACTTATTTATATAGACTATTTATATATACTTATTTATTTACTTATTATGTCGCGGACGTTAAACCGTGCCCGCGACCCCGCCGTAATACGTGTGAGGGCCGTCAGGTTTTAGTGGGTATTACGGTCACCTTCTGTGGCCGGCGAGTCCCACACTCTCTACGCCATTGCACGCCCGGCGTAGAGGTGCCTAAATGCATTTCCTGACGTTTAAAAAAAAAAAAAAGGAGACTTATTTAACTTTATAGTTATATGAATTACTGCCGTTGTTATACTGTTAACCAGTACAACAAGGGCATTCATTAGTAAAAAATCGTATACAAGTGTAACTATTACCTATTGTATTCGGATATGTGATATTATCAAGGGTATCGTTTTCAAGATGTCATGTGCATCACACACGTAACAAATAATAGGGCTACCAGATGCCGGCGGCCATGTTAGTTTGATAGTCATCGCTCAATATCGGATTACTTGGGAAATCTATGATGTGAGAGAATCTATGATTAATTGTTTTTTGAATCCGTGTGACGACCACATGTGTACATTATACAGTCGAACCTGCATAAGCGAGAATAAAAAGGATATTTGTCTCGCTTATAGAGATTTCTCACTTATCCAGGTGTGACTGTATTTCTTCATGTGACTTTCACTCTTGATTTTTTTTCTTTAATTAGTAATCGAAACCAGACTGTTTTACTAATTAATGAACTAATTTACAAAGCTTAGAAGAGTTACATTGGTTATTAATATAACACCACAAGTCTTTTAATTGTGAGCTACAATCCGTTAGGATTTAATACCGTGATAAGATAATGACAAATTAGAAAACTAAGTGAGCAATTGCATGCAAGCTGTAAGCAAACAGCAAAACTCAAAGAGAGACGCAATTCCCACGCTCCTCTTAGAAACCGCAAAGAATCTCGATACAATTTCTTCCCTAGTTGACATCCTTTCCCACAAAGCATTCCTTTCTATGAAGCTGATAATTACACCTGACCTACCTTTGTACGATCTTCAGTATTACTCGAGACCTTTCACACTGGGACAGAACAGAGCTATGACACGATCACCATGTCTAAACCGGTTCAATCCCGGATTTTTTCTTTCGTGTTCTTTACAGATACAGCAAATAGGAAATCAAATTTAAACTCGAGCTGCAACACATCTATGCCAACTGTCAATATTATTTTTTATTTTCTAAAGTCAGACACTCCCTGGTCATATTGACCAAGGAGTTTGTCAATGTGTACATCAAGGTACTGGAGTACTATTGCACTCAGACTATCAAGACGATACTATTCTGCACTTTTCTACTGCATTATGTTCTACTCTCGTGTGAAACTAGCATTAGGAACAAAGATATACAGGATGTACTAGTATTATATGTCAACATATCCACCCTGTCTCATTGTCTGATCGGAATGAAACATTGACCTAGTTTTAACTGGAATCCTTTGTGACTATAAATGTAACCACAGTGGAAATGATAGTTACAATAGTACAATAAGTATGTACATTTCATTGTAGGAAAAGAATTAATCAATTTTAGTTAAACTGATTTATTTTTAATCAAATAATTTTTGCCCTGCTAAAGTTCATCTAGAAAATCCAAACTTTAAACTTATTTATGAACTAGCCGTTGCTCGCGACTTCGTACGCGTGGTTAAACAATATAGCCTATGTTACTCGGGGATAATGTAGCTTTCTATGAGTGACAGAATTTTTGAAATCGGCCCAGTAGTTCTTGAGTTATTTCAATACATACAAAAATACAAAGTTTCTCACTTTATAATATTAGTATAGAAGTCTAGTTATGATACTATACTTTGGAAATGTTATGAACAAATATATAAACCGCTGTAGCATATCTGAACGGTTCAGTTACCTTTGAAAAATGAGGTAAATATTTTGAAGGCTGATAACGTCAAGAGAATCCGGAGCAAAGCCGCGTGGGAATCTATTTTCCATAAGCTTGTCAAGGAAATTTTATTCGAGCGAAATTTAAAGGTACACACACAATATAAATAAAAACACAGACAAAAATGATAACCTCCTTATTTTTAAATCCAGTTAACAAATACCAATAAATAACTATCAACTACTAGTAATGATGGGAAGGGGAAGGGGATTGGCGGGGGAGGAGACGCAAAGGAAGAGGTATTATCCTCTTGCTGTGCGTCTACTCCTCCGTCGATTAAGGATAGGCAACGCCTCTGCAATTGAAGATGTCTATGGGCAGCGGTCGCTTCTATATCTCAGCGAGTCCAGGTGGCCGCTTGCTCGTTTGCCACTTCGTGATATAAAAAAAAAACTATAGTTATCAAGTACCAGTAAATCATAAATATTGTATAGTTTGTTAAAAATCTTACCTGTTTATATGCTGCGTGTCTTTAGGAGGGGGCATAGGAGTGGGTATCCTCCTGCCCCCTCTCATACCTCCGCCACTCATCTTAGAAATCCTTCTTGCGTTGGATCTGAAAAAATAAAAAGTACAGAATTCTTGAAAACACTCAAGAAATATGAGGTACAGAATTAATTATGTAACAAGTTTAAATAGTAGCCTTGCCTTTTCCCTATCCCTTTTGAAGTTAACTTAAATAAAAGTTGCTTTTTTTTCAAGCGTTCAACACTCATTGCTTAGCTTATGCTATCATTTTTAAATATAAATATTATCTAACTAAGAGAAATAGTTCTAATTCAGCTGTTTTGATCAGTTTTAAGCTTCATGCCACAATGAGATGGGAGTAATAGAGACGAGAAAATTATAAAAAAATAAGAAAAACATCCTGGAAGACGTAAATTCTTATATCACATCGAGTTCAACAATCGATGCAAAAACCGTATTCGTAATGAATTCTGAAGAGAAAGCTACATTACAATTTTTACTGAACTCTATTTCGATGTACTAAGACTTATTTTCCTGTGAAACTTGGCAGTATATCAGAAGATAAACTCGTCAAAGTAAGGGAGGTATCAATCCTATTGTAACCCTCAAGCCCGCGGTGAGGAGTCTTTGTCTGAACAAATACAGAGCCTTTTTCCTAAATTTTGAGAGAATGAAGTAGGGGTTGTTGTTTTTGGATACTTCAAACAATTAAGAGTGAGGGATTAGAATAGGACTACGCATTGTTATTTCAAATTGGACGAAAGGTTAAATTTAATTTGACACTTCATCATCATCACCAGCTCACTATACGTCCCCACCGAGGGGCACGGAGCCTACCCCCTAAGGGGGGTGCCTAGGCCATAGTCAACCACGCTGGCCAAGTGCGGGTTGGTCGACTTCACACATATCTTTGAATTTCTTCGCCGATATGTGCAGGTTGCATCACGATGTTTTCCTTCACCGTAAGAGCGTCGGGTAAATATGTACATATGAAATTCGAAAAGCGAAAAACACATTGGTACATGGCGGGATTCGAACTCGGGACCTGCAGTTCACAAGTCACGAGCTAGACCACTGAGCCACCGACGCTCAATTGACACCGACAATTTGACACTTGAAAAAGTTCAATTGCTTCATATTTTAATAATTAACCTCATTGTATATTAGATGAAACGTTTTCTAATGTTAAGGATAATTTCATTAAGGCTGAAATTATAAATGAGCACGAACAAGTCGTTTGCAGTCCACTTAAGTGTCATTAGTAGCTTATAGAAAAAAAACAAATAAAAGTTAGAATCTCATTCTTTCGAAGTCGACGAGTCTAACTTTGATGAGCATTTAAAGAGCGAAGGCGTCATCCTATTTATATTCATTAGCCATACATTAACATAATATTGAAAGACGATGTTCCATTGCCGGAGCGGATCTTTGCAAATTCAATTTCTTTATTGCGAAAGAAAGTTGGAAATTCAACTTCAGTGGAAGAAAAGCAATTATATAGGATCGCGATAACTGAGAATTGTTTTGGAAAAGAATATTTTTATTCATGCTATTTTGTCTACAACAAACTAGTATGCAATTTTATCGGCTTGTTGTGCATACTAGCACGAACGAGAACGTCTCCACTATCAAAACCCCTGATAGTGGATTATGAATTTGAACTTTTCTCTCTTGATAATAACAGAGACACCAATATTGTACAGGGGTTTGATAGCGAAGACACATGGATAGACAACTAAAAGTTGCATCAACTATAAATCGACTGGTCTTATATCTTGAATTTCGATTCCACATTCTAACAATGATACATCACTGACAATGAAATCTCCTGACAGTGAAATATACGAACATAAAATACCTAAAACGATTAGATCGAGATTCACCAACGTTAACCGATCCACAGTGTCAATGATAAGAGGTACAAGCGCGATGAATACTAAACAGTAGACATTACGATTCTCCTGAACTTATTACAAAGGAATAAGGTTGATTATGGAACAAAAGGTTCGAAGCTAGGAAGCCTGTCAAAGGAAGGATGCTTGATAGAACCATTGTAACGTTTCGTAGCGAAACATCTTTGTCTGAGGCGCCAGGACTAAACGGAAAGTATTTCGTTTCGGTGAACAAGAGCTCTTGTTTTAATCAGAACAACAATTGATAAAAGATTGCAGTAACATCTACATTGAGGGTTCTTTTCGAATGTTTATTTTCAAGTTTCATTCAAAACTATTAATGAATGTTCTTTAGTTGGGAATTAAGAAGTTGAAAGCTTTTATAAAACACCTCAAATATTCAAAGGAATACTTATTTTTAATGACTGGAATATAATACATTGAAGAGAAATTGGTAATGAAAAAATTCTGAATGACTTTTATTTTTGTCTCGTCCAGTGTTGAAGGATTTAAATTTAATCATCGCATTTTGTTATGACGGTTTTAGAAATACAAAGGCCTTGTAAAAGGAAATAAAAACATAACGCGAAGTGAGTGTCTGCTTCCAGACTTGTTGAAATGCAAACTGACAAAAAATTAAAGAAAACCTAATAAGAAGAAATGAAATCATTTCCCTTTGTCAACACAAATATTATGCTATTTAATGTAAGCTTATTGCATTGAGTTCTAAATGTTAATTCATCGTAGTGTCAAAAATATTTAGCAAGTAAAATACAGTCCAAATTGAAGAATTTTAGCACCTGTTCCCGGACCAGGTGTTCCATAAAAAGTTCTGCGATTCACACAGTCGCTATTTGAGATTGAAAATTAAAAATGCGAAGTCAGCACAGCAGTCTTACATTCGTTGGTGCATGAAAAGACTCCAGATGGTATCATCGACGTTATCAAGATGTGCCAGGTTCCTCACGACCTCTCTTATACTTTCTTCACATCTTTCTTAGAAAGGTTTGTTCTATGAAAATTAGATAAGCTTGTATGCCTTCTATTCTATATTTGGTTGTTAGCTTTAGTTGTCTTTTGTTTCTTAGAAGTAATTAAAACCGTTTCAAATGTTATGGACCTTACAAAGTAATCTCAGAGGTATTTTAACTAGTGTTATGTTAATATTCTCAAATGAAATTCACAGGCCAAATCTTTACTAAGAGATCGTATTAATGTTACTTAGAAGATATAAAATGATATGTTTAAAGATTTGTTAAGTCTCAATAAAAAACATGTAAAATAAACGCATGTTCATCTTTATTTCACTCGCTGTACGCTATGTTGTACATATTTTTTAGACATGTTAAAAACCTTTTAAATGAAATCTTAACACGATGATATTGAGTTGAGTTTTGAGTGAAATGTGAAATATTATAATTCATACAAAATGATCTATTAAAACCGAAGTCTCTAGGCGCGGCTGTTATTGCAGGAGGCAGTGACGCGTCAAATCAAAGCCTTTGATTAACAGATACCGATGTAATATAGATGGGATTTCGTGATGGCTGATTTGTGCAACCACAGATTGTCAAGTTTCATGACATGTTATGTAAGGACTTACACCGGCCAAATTGAGGAATTGCTCAAGAAGTCCGGTATTAAGAGCGCGCGTAACCGTCATGTATGCGTAAATGTATGAATGTAGAAGAAGCGAGAGAGATGTGTCAGGATCGGGCCAAAGGGAGGTCCGTTGTCTCTGACTACCCCTCTGGGTTACGGGCGTGAGTTGTCCTGTTTTTGTATGTTATGTATGTTTGTAAAAAAAGGAAAGAATTATAAGCTAAAGTGTAATAGTTGTAGGAATATTAATTAGATAACAAAAATCGTTGGATATACGGAGTTAAACAAATATTTAATGTAACATGCATGCGCTAGGAATGTGTTCTCAACCGCGAAGTCTAGCTTGGAGTCAAGTTAATAGTACGCTCCAGGCTATCTTCCTGCTTGCAAGAACGGTACTATAATTTCGAGAGATTGAATATTATGATTCGTCACACTAAAACTTGATGTTAATATATTTTATCGAAAAATGATACTGATGCCTCTACCATTATAACCGTTTGTATTTCTTTAACACTAGTACAATAAAGTATGGTCATCCTTCTAATCTTCTTTCCGAAAACAGGCATTATACGATGTTTTCCATGCAGCTATTTCATGGACACCCATTAATCATGTGACTCGTATGCTTTCAACTCTTCAACATGAAAAAATAATTATAGTTAGAGCCTAGACATGTTTATTAATTTTATCCAACAGAGTTAATGATGCTCTAATCAGCAATTAACTCGATCAAGCGAAGCTTTCGCATAAACGAATCGTAATTAAGTGGTATCACTCGGTGCGTGCCGTCGCATGGCCCGACCAGACTTTTCATACTTTCTTGACTTAATTGGACATTACCCTTTTTAAATAATGGACGAAGGGGACAGCCCTCTGAATGGAGATGCGCCCGGGGCCCAGAGTGTTTCCTATTTCGAAATTAAATAGTATCCGTTGATAAAAAGTTGTTTCGTTTAATTAAAATGTTTTTTATATTATGTATAAATCTACCTTAGTGACAATGCAACCTGCACATATCGTCGAAGAAATTCAAGATATGTGTGAAGTCGACCAACCCGCACTGGGCTAACGTGGTTGACTATGAGCTAGCCACCGTTAGGGTCGGCTCCAAGCCCTTCGATGGGGACGTTTAGTGAGCTGGTGATGGTGATGGTGATGATGATGATGATGATGATGATGATGATGATGGTGATGATTATTAAAATTTAATAACTCTAACTCTAAGGCTTCATGACATCGATGTCATGCAAAAACGGCCATACGCCGAAGCAAAATCTCCATTTTTTTGTTGGCTCCACTTCATACATCTTGGGACAAAAACGAGACCTACTTCTAAGTAATATTAACAATTTAAAAGCAGTTTTCAATATTAGATTTACGGGTTCGACAGCGATCTAGCAGACGTGCCAATTTGTCTATAAAATGTTTAATATCGCAGTACGGCGCGAGACGCGGAGAGTCTAAGGAAATGGTATTCTCCAAGTCAATGAAATTGCATCTAATTCCCCGCCAATCTCGTCTACGTCTTTGTGCTTGAGAGAGCTATAATCAGCGCCGTACAACATCTAATGATCGACTCTTTGAGACGTGAAAATTGTTTTTCGTCGTGGAAATAGTTTTAAACTTATATCTAGTGCTTGTGTCTGCTAAGAAATATGGATTCTATATGGAAAATTTTACTCTATTGTGCGAGAATAACATTAAAATATTTAAGAGCGACTTACATGTTAAGTCCAAGCTTAGGCTCCAACTACGGCGATCTCGTTTAATTTTGACACCACTTAGATTTTAAATGACGCTTAAATTTTAATTGAGACATTCAGCCGTAAGTAAATTTGAACTAAAAACTTATTAGAATTCGATTAACTGTTACTTAAACAGTCACTTAATATAGTTTTCTTTCATTCTATACTAAAAGACAATCTTTGTGGCGAGTAAAGAATTCTGAATTATGGAGTAAGAAAGACTAAAAAATAAGTAGTAAAAAACTGTCATCTTTTAAGTTGCATATAAAGCCGAATAAAAACGTTTTAGTTTTTAACCGACTTCCATCAGAAGGAGGTTATCAAGTCAATGAGTTTTTTTTTTTTATGTATGTTCGGACGTCGAGCAGCGAGTTCTGAACCGATTTACGTGATTCTTTTTTTGCTCGATGCAAAATAGCTGCCATTTGGTCCCATATTTACGTTTAAAAAAAACTATTTAGTAGTTTTTGAGTTATTTTTAATAAACATGAAAAAAAAATGGGACTTTTTTGCTTTCTCGGCTTACGTAGCGTAAACTATAGGTCCTATGAAAATTTGGGTATCACCAGATTGTAGCTCTTTAAATGTGCTAATTTAAAGTCCGCGATGGCATATATCTATCTTTTATGGTTTTCTCACAAAAAACATTTTTTCATAAGAAAATTTTACTCGACTTTGGACGCTATTATTAGAATTCCCTATGAATCCTTATCCAAATAAATATGTTAAACATCAAGATAATTTAATGCAGATTATAATTGATCTTTGAAGGTAATCATTTTGACCAATACTTTAGAAGATATGAAGGTTTTAAACGACGCGGAACGTGAAAAATTACAAAAACGTTCCAAATTGAGCGAGACAAGTGTTTTCTTGCTGTATACAGCCTTAACTATAAGACTTACATAAAAATTAAAATGTGCGCTCAATAGATTATGAAATTGGCTACATAGTTGTCTTTGGTGGCGTTTATCTATAATCTATGATTGCAACACAATAATATTTTTTTTCTCAAAAAAAAATCAATTAAAATGCATTTTGCAAGTTACGACGCTATTATTTCGTATTCGGTATGAATCCTTATCCAAATAAATATGATTTTGCGTTAGAGTATTAAACGTAGATTATAATTGCCCTTTACAGTATAAGATTCTGACCAATTGTTTAGAAGATATTACATAATTAAAACAAACTAAGCGCGTTCGAAAATGCAACAAAAGCGCGCGGGCGCATAGAAATACTTATATGCTCGCGGCGATGTAATATGTTTGTTATAATAGTATTTACACGACATATCTTTCCTGACTATTGTATATAATTAAATTAAGATATAATAATTGTTGTCTTGTAGGCCAATCAGATAAGGATGGCCGCAATATGAGTACATATTAAGTATTTTGTTATAAATAACTGCGCCGACGAAGTCTCCGGCAACAACTAGTACTCGTATTAAATAGCTTTAATTTGTTTGTTTCACATTTCGTAGTTATAATTTTTAAAATAAACTATTTATTTCATATATTAAGATAATAAAACACAACGGAATTTTATAATGTATATGTTGTGATAGAAAAATTCTACTGTAGTTTACAGAACAGCCTATTAAAGACACTAAAAAGCTTAAAATAAAATAAAAAAAACTGCGTTTAAAAAAACCGCCTTCCAAAACCAAAAAAACCTATTTAAATAAAAAAAATAAAAAAACTAAAAAGTACAAAATAACGTAGTATAGAATAAATTAATTTTATACACCTCTTATGCAAACCATTCAGACCTTTAATATTAATAAAATACTATTATTTGTGAGCTATATCTATTTATTGATAGGTTTGAAGGCGGAGCCAAGCCTTAAACAAAATAAAACGTACTATTATATACAGCTTACTTACTGTAATACAATTTGTATACTAGAGATTAGCCAACGTAAACAAACCAACTCACAGCGCATGTAGGTGTTATGTATCCCTATTATATTTTGCTTGGCTCCGACCTTTCACAAAATGGCACCTTAACAAATTCAGAATATAAAACACACATATTCCTCCCCCAGAACGGCTTGTCACCGCGGGGGTTGTAAGACTTCTACCCTTCAGATACAAACACAGAATACTAGTGCTAATTATAATCTTTAAGAACAAACTACAATAAGTTATCTGAAGGAGGCTTTACCGCTCTCGGCGGCCCTTACACTTAACATCTTGAAGAAAACAAACATGAAAACAAACAAAATAAATAGTAATTGAAATAAGAATTTAAAAATATTAATAAAAAACAAAATACTTTGTAATATTATAATTTAATTAAGAAAATTAACACATTGTAAACTTCATTCGTCATCTTTATACTAAACTTGAATTTGATGTAATCATACCATGTTACGATTGTAATTAACCTCTTAGTTTTAATGTAAATTTTCTCATGTGTAATGGGAAATAAAGCTTCTTTATCTTTATCTTTATACCATATACGAAACTACACGAAAACTGCAACCACATGTATACTAAATACCTAATTACAAATATATATATTCAATACAGTTTAGTCTAGTTATTTAGTTATTATAATAAGTTTATTATTTATTCTTTATCTGCACCAAATACAAAAATACTTTTAATATTCACTGGTGTTGATGTATTTTTAATCCGATTTCTTGTATTTCAATGTACTTTTCAAAGTGTACATGCGCTGCCCTAATACCCCCCTTTTAATTTGTAACATAAAGCTGTTGGTACACACTCAATAAAGGCAAATAAATCACCCCTATTTGTTTAGGCACGTCAATAAGCGGCCATTCTCTATTGATGTTTGTTTAAAAATCTATTCACTATATGAGTTAAATTGAACTATACGCAAATATTGCAATTTTATAAGAATCTTATATAGAATTTTTAAACGCTGTGCTATATATTATTTAGTAGCGACCCACCCCGGCTTCGCTGGTGCAATGCTGATACTAAATCTATACTAATATTATAAAGAGAGAAACTTTGTATTTTTGTATGTATTGAAATAACTCAAGAACTACTGGGCCGATATCAGAAAATCTTTCACCATTGGAAAGCTACAGTATCCCGAACTAACATAGGATATTTTTTTTATTGCACGCGCATGAAGTCGCGACCAACAGCTTTTATATTCGACATCACATTAAAAACCCATAAAATAATAGTATTTCTCCACTATTTAATGGATGCTATTACACATATAAACCTTCCTCTTCAATCACTCTATCTATACTTATATTATAAAGAGAGAAACTTTGTATTTTTGTATGTATTGAAATAATTCAAGAACTACTGGGCCGATTTCAAAAATTCTTTCACTATTGGAAAACTACATTATTCCCGAGTAACATAGGCTATATTATCTAATTCCACGCGGACGAAGTCGCGCACAACAGCTAGTATTATAAAGAGAGAAACTTTGTATTTTTGTTTGTATTGAAATAACTCAAGAACTACTGGGCCGATTTCGAAAATTCTTTCACTATTGGAAAACTATATTATTCCCGAGTAACATAGGCTATATTATCTAATTCCACGCGGAAGAAGTCGCGCACAACAGCTAGTCTATAAAACCGCGTCAAGATCAGTTGCGTAGTTTTAAAGATTTAAGCATACATATGGATATAGGGACAGAGAAAGCTACTTTGTTTTATACTATGTAGTATCATACTACTCGTGGGGTGTTTTTAAGATGTTATTATATTGATTGGTTATCAAATAGAAAGTGTTTTTCATAAATATTAAATCTTCCATTCGCTCTCTTTTACTACACAATCAATATGTTACGCGATTTTATTTTATATATAGTATATAATACATAATACAGAGATTAAATCGACTTCTTTTATTTTTAACATTACCACAAAACAAAAGTGTCTAATGATGTTTATTCGTATATCCCTTATACTGAAAAAAAAAACTTCAAATAACATAAAAATCGTACTGCCGTTTTCTAAAAAAAAATCTTTCACATTTTTAATCGGCGTACTTATTATTTTATTATTTTTACAGCATAGCACTTAAATATTAAACAAAAATCTGCTGCAAAAAAAACTCAATAATCCAAAGCACATCTAACATATGAAATATTTTTCATATATTGATGAGTGTAAGTGATCTTGGAATATTTATGTGATAGTAATTTCAAAGGTAAAAGGTAAACGCACGAACGACTGCGTTCGACTTCGGAACACGTCCGACAAATTGGATAGCCCTTAGTATAAAGCAGACGTGAACAAAATCAAACGCTTCGCCGAATCTTATACAGGAAGTATTCAAAATACGTTTAAATATTAAGAAGATGTTTACGGTCGGATTGAAAAGTACGATGTTTTTTTCTATTTCTTTAAAATATGTATTAACTCGCGTTTAACACACACTACTTTTCCATGAATTGTAGTCATTTGTTTTCTATTTTTAGCTTATTATTTAAACTTTCTTGTGCATAAAAATACCATTAATAACTACTTAAATGGTTTTCAGTAATTGCTTCAACATTTTAATTTACTAGTGTTAGTTAAATTAATTTGGTAATGCATACATGCGTCTATTGTGGATCTAAAGCCTTGCACCGAGATTTACTAATCTACTCTACTAAAATGTTGCTGTTCCGACACATTTAGTTACTACTTTACTTGCTACTCGATTACTATCCTGGTGCACTAAAGTCCTCAGGTCCTTTATCTAGCCTCGATGAAAGCGTAGTTCATAATTGTCAAGTCTATTTAAGCTCGGTCTATAGTTTACATAATAAACCGAACTCTGGTATCCCGTAACCCAAACAATCTGTTATAGTTTTTTTCCTTGGTTTACAAGCTCGGCAGTTCAACGCGTGTTCTGTTATTCTTGCACCTTGATAGAGTTAGTCTGTAAACACAGAGGGCGCTGGCATCGTGTGTTTACACGCCAGCGATTGATCCGCCGACGAATGCTTGCATGAATTTAAACAGTCCGGCTACATCTAAGATTCGGATTTGGATTAATTAAAAATTAGATTTGTGCCACAAAAACTATTGTATTATCTTAAAAAAGGTCTGTAAAATTAACTTGATGGTTAGAATAAATAGTGGTATGAAGGAACTTCCTCCATATTTGCCTTTGAATGTAACCTCTAGAATTACATTCATAAAGTTTTGAACAACGGAATAGTTTTACAATTATGAACAGTGTCTTAGAAATTGTGTTTAATATTAGAAATGTTACATATATATTTAGCAGTTTATTTTAGTTTAAAACAAATAGCTATTAACAGTTTTATTTATAACTAACGTATACCCTGTTTGATATCCGGCATCACAAACATAGCGCGCGTGGGGCGGCATTGAAATTTTGTCAATGACTTGTTTGTTTGATCTCTGACTTGACTGTACTCGGTTAACAGGGGTTTGTTAAGGGCGAAGTTAACAGAAAAGCTTTTACTAAATTATTTGATGTAGAATACTGAAAAAAAATGCACAGTTAAAGATACAACCCATGCAATTATTTAAGGTGGGCAGATTGAAATGAAGTTAAAAATTTAATAATAATAACTGAACTGCTACACCCAGAGTTGTTACACAGTCCTTTGACCATTTCACTCTTCAGCTTGGGTTTGTTTGGTAAATCTACACTAAGTGTTAGCTCAATTAACTATTTATAAACCAATAATATTTAATGCGGCTAAACTCACGTATATTGTTTCGGTAATGGTACCGACTAGTTTTATTGAACAATATTAAATAATGTCTCACGAAAGTATTAACAATTTAATTTATAAACCACTTAATAATTTATTAAAAGTAAAATTAAACAAGATCTTTCAATTAATCAAAGACCATTACATTAGTAGAGACTAATTTGAAAACTCACAGCTTCCTAATGATTTGAATTACACTTTGAAAAATTTTAATTAACGATTACATATACCTCTAATTTAAAGTAACTTAACTATTTAGCTTAACATTACATAGAAATGAATAGCGGTACAGGACCGGGCATTGTGGCAATCGATGTGGGAGGCCTAAGTTCAGCAGTGGACTGATAGGCAGATGTGATGGTGATGAGAATAAATAGTGATTGAAGAAAATATTACTAAAACCTATTACTATAGTTTTTCATACTATTGTATTGTCTCTGGTCAAATATAACATTTATGTAAAACGATAAGTCCTTTAATCCAAGAAAAGAGTTATAAAACTATAAGGTCGTAGAAAAATGCTTGTCGTATTCAATCTATTAGAGGAAAATAACAAAATAAATTATTCATCTATGTGCCGGTTCATTATGTGATTCGATTTCGAGACGGACTATCGATTATGCTTTAATTATAAAAGAGCTCTGTCCTGTTACGGATAGAACAAATATTGTGTTTAACGAACTATAAACAACGGATGTTATTGTACTTAGTGACGATAACAATTATTACGGGAAGAAAGAACTTGCTTTGTTAGCTAGCCCAGTCTTCTAGTAACTCATTATCTTACTAATATTAAAAATGCGATGCTTAGATGGATGTTTGTTTGAAGGGTTCTTCAGAACGTCTGATCGGATATCGATGAAATTTTACACAGATATAAAATATAGTGTGGTAGAAAACATAGGCTACTTATTAAATATTTTTTTATTCCTGAGCGGACAGAGTCGCGGGCGACAGGCATTACGTATATGTGAAGACTTAAAAAAACATAGGGACAGAGAGATATAGAGAGGCATAATGAGTTTGCATTTCAAATCAAACGCGTCAAAGCACTGCTTTGCTAAAAACATTTAACAAATCATCGGCAGCTAGGGTAGGCCACTACAGCATCGCTGATAACACTCAGCCATAGACAGTCTTTTCAATTTTCCGCACCGAATGTCAATTAATTAAAACGAGCATTCGTAACCCCGACGTGTAGAGCAGTAGAGGATCGAATCGCGCGTGTCACATACGAATATGCAAATCATACTTGCGTCAATAGAAATACGAATGCACGTTGCCAGTCTAATTATTAATGTCCCATTCAATTTATACTCGTATGTTACGCTTTGAATATATTAAATTGAACTCAAATATGTCATTTATTACTGAAACAGACGCTCGAAAATCGTGTGACGATATGATCTTTTAATTCCGCTCATCAAAGCGTAGCTTTGGAGTTGACATATTGACGGGTACGTGGTTTTTGTTAATTAATTAAATGAGATATATAATTTTGCTGAATATAAATGTAAAAACGTATTTGAGCGATTATTTGCTTGATTATTTCAATTAAAAATGAAGGGCTGAAACCCTTGTACTAATTTCTGAAGATGATAATTGTAGTATACTTAATCCTGAACAATATTAAGTTCATAACCGCGACTAATTATTTTCCTACACAGTCAAATAGAACGAATTAGTCTTTATAAAGCCAGTCAACAATAAATCTTTGATGATTATAACTCTCCGGGGTTGTAAAGCGCCACAGAGAAAAAAGGGTGTAACGAAATTCAATGAAAGAGAAGTGTGAACGTACCTTTGCTTACCGACGCATTAATGCGTATTTGTTAACATGGTACATGCGTTAAAAATTACGCGCGTAAAACTATACGCGTAAACACAAAGGTAACACGTAGGGATTAAAGTGCCTTATAATTTTGGACCTGGTGGAAACGTTGCATATTAATGAACAAGCGTGTTTTTAATTTTCACGTTATTTTATTTAACATGAAAAATCAGTATAGCGTGATAATTAAAAATAAATTGTGACCAGAGTAGCTGATTTTAAAACATATGATATGTACATATTCTAGACTAGCCAGACTAAACATGTATGAAAACATGTTGACAAGATTTATATTTCGATAGTGGAAACTAACGCTAAAACGCGCGCTTTCGTTTGTTGATTTTTTTTTTGTAATACAAAGTGGCCACCAGTATTCGCTGAAAATCCGAAGCGACCCCTGCCAATAGACATCTGCATTTGCAGATGTGTTGCTTACCCTGAATCTACGGAGTAGGAGACGCACAGCAAGAGGATAATAGATAGCGGATAGTTAGAAAAAAATTACAATTTTCTTTTAGATTATTTTTATTATTGCTATAAACAGAATTCTTGCTTATAAACAGAAAAGATCTGCAAAACTTGTAGCAACTTTTTTATTTTTCTTAATTTAATTGATTTCCCTAAACATTACAACAACAAAAAACATTATTTAAAACAACAAAAAGTAAAAACATAACCTAAAAGTGTATTCAAGGTCATTGACTTTACGTGTTCATGATAAATCAGCGATACGTGCGTACTTTCCACAGACAGCACTTAACAACCCGCAACACAAATAATCAACACACAGCGAGGCTTCGCGTGTGACGTCACATCACCGCACTCTGACGTCACTCCTTTGAATGATTAATGAACACTTAATGAATCTGTTTAATTATTTATTTACATTTAGCAAAGCAAATAATAGTAATATCATATGCCGTACTTAATACAGCATTTTGTGTTTTACTTCTCTGTTAATTAGTTACTGAGAGAGACGTTTAGTAAAATTTTCACTAAAGCCGAGCGCCCACCGCAAAAGAGTAATGGGCGGCAGATGGTGAGCTGAGCTAAATGTACTTGCGTCGCCACCAAGAAGCTGAGCTAAGCAAGCTCAACGGCATAAAATAGCTGTCTCATTTGACACAGCTCGGCCACAGCTCGGCTCTCTAGAACATTTAGGCTCTTTTTGACATAACTCATTTCTCTTTGTAGGTGGGGACACAAGTATGCAGTTTCGTATAAAAGTGAAAAATGGGGCCACCCACCCACTCCCGTTTAGCTCTTTGCTCTTTTGCGGTGTGTGCTCACCTTAAGAGAGACCGAATTACTATAAATTACTAATATGGATACGAATCACTAAGGGCAGCAGTAACTCTTTATTCTAGTGCCTTAAAGGACTTTTTGGTATACATCCATGTTTCGGCGGATGGGCCATACTTTTAAAAGATGCCCCTCTTCTAAAATTGTCTGTCCAAAATGCGGTGACAATCACGTA
>QDHC01001537.1:6072-62950 GCA_013186455.1 Papilio dardanus tibullus | reverse complement strand
GTAGACCCTGGTCACTAAGGGAACTATGGGATTGACTTGTCCTGAAAGGACCAAAATCCCTAATTATAAAAAAAAAAAAAGATTAAAAAAAAAAAAATCCATGTTTCATCTTTTAATTATTTCACTAAATAAACTAAACTTTGTTATATTTTTAACTTAACAAGAGTACAGTTAAAAGGGCAATTTAACTAGTTTCTTTTGAAAAAAAAACTCTTAAAAGTTTTTATGAAACACGTTTTACGTTGCCGTTTAAAGTTTGACCAGCGGAGAAAAATGGTATTTAAACTGCGAGTATTACAATATTTAACAAAGAAAGTTTATCAAGTTTCATTATAACTTGCTACTTGCCTGTGAGTGCTTTTTACATGTTAATATGCTGTTTTATTTTATTACAGTATTTAGTTGTATGTGTAGAAATAGCAAATTATTTCATTCCCCAGTTCTATGTTACGATAAAGTATGTATTTTTAAATTCACATTTTAATATAAGTGTCTGTAGTTATTACTTAGTATACTAGCTGTTGTTCGCGGCTTCGTCCACGTGGAATTAAAAAATATAGCCTATGTTTCTCAGGGATAACGTAGCTTTCTAATGGTGATAGAATTTTTGAAATCGGTCCAATAGTTCTTGAGTTATTTCAATATTTATTATATTTACTCTTTGTGATATTTGTATAGATAAATGTTTGATAGAAACAGACATTACATGTATGGTCCGACTCTTGGTCTAACAAAATATCGAAGCGTATCCGAGTTGCAATGCTTTTCTATGCAGCATTGAGCTACGACCAAGGATATTTTGTGTAATGTTCAATATGCATGGAGCAACTGAAAAGGTTCTAAGTCATACTGAAAAGTGTTCGCGTATTGAATTTTATGCGTACATTTTTAAAAATGTTCGCTTTTTTCTCGAGTTAAAGTTACGCAATGTGGCGGAGTAAATCAGGTTTTTTTTTTAATTAAATGTCATCAAAAAATACACATTAGATACAAGTTAATTCTAGATAATTAATATCAAAAATATCATAGAATTCGTGATAAAAATACCTACAGATGTTGTAATACAAAATTTCATACTATTCATTGCTTAGTTCAATAATAGCAAGCCTTGCTATTCGCGAACGTCTTTCTAATTTGGCCATACATAATAGCAAACCTAGTTTATTTGTATACAGGATGCTGCAAATTAAAAACTAGGTTAGCTAATTTCAATAGATCTGTATATCAAAGAGATTCAACTCGGCGTCATTGTTAACTAATTGGATGTCATTGCAGCAAGCTTGACGCTTGGAAAATGAAATCATGCCACTTAGAAGAGATAAAAAAGTTTGAACTATGTTTTTAAAATTCCACACTCAGAGTCAAGGCACTAAGGAAGACACAGAGTACCCCCATACCCTTAACCAAAGTACATTCGTTGGGAAGCGATTCTAGAGCGAATGTCAAAAATGTATGAAACTGACAATGACGTTCGATATTTCACACGTGATTGTCACATGACTTATCGATTGTCATTTTAGTTTCATTCTATTTTGTCGATTCCATCAGAGATGTCGCCAATCGAAAGTACTCTGGGTAGCCCCCAGATTTGATTAAAGAAATCACTACCTAAGTCAACTTTAAACGACTATATCGCACTCAAGAATAGTTAATCTATACTAAATTACTAATATTATAAAGAGAGAAACTTTGTTGTTTGTATGTATTGAAATAACTCAAGAACTACTGGGCCGATTTCAAAAATTCTATCACTCATAGAAAGCTACATTATCCCCGAGTCACATAGACTATTTTTTAATTGTCGCGGACGAAATCGCGAGCAACAGCTAGTTGTTTAGTGACTTTCATATGTTTAGTCTGCGAAATCTACACTAATGGTAAGTTTAAGCGTCATGTGACGCGGTAAGCACAAAGAAAGCGAAGAACCAATTTGTATATTAGTAAAACTTCAAGGCAATTGAATGATTACATTTAATACCAAGTGAATGAATGACAGTCGTGAATGAAATTACCCACTGACCTAACTGTTGAATCACAATGGGTCCTCTTTATCATTCCTCTTCAGTTTAAATCGGTCAGATAAAGGATTAAGCTTTGGAATTTTATAATTGCTTCATGTAAATTAATTAAAAAAAAGAATTAAGAATTGTATTTCGGTTGCCGTGTGTAAAAAATGCAATGAAAAAAATAAAGTATAAATAAGTTTAAAATTAATAACATGGAAGTCATTTAGAGGAAGACCGAGGGCAAATAAAAAAGAAAATGGACGTCGTGTCTTATCAGAAGGTCAAGATGTTGGCACAGGACAGAGAGGATTGGAAAGGATTCCACCGACAAGCTTGAAAACCTTAAATTAAAGAAGAAGAAGAAATCATTTATTTCTTAACCATCATTTCATCTCGTTCGTAAATAAAGCTTAATATTTTTAATTTGTATTGTAACTTTTTCGCTTATTAGTCGAGACAAAATAAGGGGCGTTTCATACGTCAGCCGTACACCCTTCAGTTTGCTGACTTGACGTTTTTTTGGCTTCCTTTTTAATCTATGGAGATATTAGTAGCTTCATATACTCCCCTTTACTTGAACGTAGACTTTTTTTTACATGTCTGTTTAGTAAACAAGTATATTATAAGCGTAGGTTCACACTGTACTTTACAAAACCATTAAATTGTCAGACGCAATAGTTTCATAAATTAAGATAAGGCTACAAACGTTCAGTTTTAACTATAAAGTTCAACTGTACACTTAAAACAGACGTTTCACGTCAATTTGAACTGTGCAGTTTTTAGTTTTGCCCACATACGTCAGTTTTAACTGCGTAGTCGAACTGTACAGTTAAAACTGAGCGTCTATAGCTGGCTTTAGACGTTTCATTCCTTTTTTCATGTTTTCACAGTTCACAAAAAATACATAGAGTTGAAATCAAAAGCCATGCATAATAAAGAGACATTCTAAAAAGTTGCGTAAAATAAAACTAAAACGGGAAGCAATTGACAATTCAGCGTACGAACTTTTCATTTATTTCATTCATGTATCATTTGAAATACGCGCGTCGGAGTGCGATTTGCATAGTTACACAAAAAAAATGAATAGAATAAAAAACTATGGAGCGACCGGATACGTGCAGTTTCTGTTTAAACATCAAAAGCGTTTCAAATTCGACATTTTAAAGTTTTAGTGCGTACCATCCGGTATGTTAGTGCTAACATTTCAAATCTATATTTTTCAATTTCCAAATAGCGTGAGCTGCCACTGCGTCGGTGGCACAGGGGTTTAGCTCTTGACTTGTAATCTGCAGGTCCCGAGTTCGAATCCCGACATGTACCAATGTGTTTTTTGATTTTCGAATTTCATATCATATTTACCCGAGGCTCTTACGGTGAAGGAAAACATCGTGATGAAACTTGCACATATCGGCGAAGAAATTCAAAGACATGAGTGTGAAGTCGACCAACACGCACGGGGACAGGGTGGTTGACTATTGCCTAATCATCACCTTAGGGTAGGCTCGGAGCTGGTGATTGATCCAGCGTATAAGCGCTGATATTTTAAATCTATGATTTTCAATTTCCAAATAGCGAGCTGCTATGTCTAGTTTTAACAAACTCACTGAGTAACACGCCGATAACGGCCTGCCGCGATACTTATGATTTTACTTGTCGCAGTAAACGTGTTGAAATGCAATATCGTCGCTAAAGCCTTATTCGCACCAGGATAGTATTTTAGTCGAGTAGCAAGTAGCATTTATCAAGACAAAGGATTTACTACTGTTCGGACTCGTTTAAGCCTAATCCTACGCACTAGGGTAGTAATTTAGTAACTAAACGTGTCCGAACAGTAACATTTTAGTAGAATACATTAGTAAAACCTTTGTTCGGATACTTGCTACTTGCTACTCGACTAAAATACTATCCTAGTGCGTACAAGGCTTAAGTAGTTATTAGTAGAGAATTTTTGCATACAAATATTTTTTGTGAAAGAAGTTAAGGACTTCCGAACCTATCGGAAAATAGTTTCTTGTATGATTTATATTAAAAATACTGAACATTAGCCTATAGACAGTAACTTTTTAAAACAACTTATGATGTTAGATAACAATATAGCTTAGTTTAGCTTAGTTTCACAAAAAGAACAACCACATAAAACAAGTCCACAAAAGTGCACAAAAAATATTCACCTAACAAGGTTAAAACATAATTTATTTGAACTTTATCCGTCTTATTCCGAAAAAAATATAAAGTACTGCGACATACGAGGACCAAAAGTCGTCGATTATGCGACACTGGAGGACCTAAACACGATAAATAAGATAGACCAGGGGTCTCAATGGACCAAATTATGTATCATAAAAAGTCCCAGGAACAAGGATATTCTATATTTTGGATTAAAATGTAAGAATGTGTCACCACCAAACGTAGAAAGTACAACAGTACTAACGCTGATTCTCGGAATAAAGCGGTATAAGTTTTGCGAGTTTCGCAAACAGAGTTAACAAAACAATAGCACAGTAACGAGGGTCTGGACATGAACGAATGTTGCAAACATTGCACTTTTTGCAGAGCAAGTTCAAAACCGACACTCCGACAACGTACATTGCCAAAGTCTGGATGCATAAAGGACACTATTTGCATGCGGGCGTTGTACATATCCAGTATTTGTTTCAGGTTAACTAAAAAAACAAAATAATTATTTTTAATTAAATTCAAAGACATGCACAATTAAGCAGAGAAACAACATTGTTGTGAACTTAACTTCTGCTTAAGCTTTATTTGTACGATATTAGATAAACTTATAATTTACTTATTGAGAAGGAAAACATCGTGATGCAACCTGCACATATCGGCGAAGAAATTTAAGAGATACTTGTGAAGTTACGCAAAATACGCGCTAGTCCTGGAGTTGCCGAAAATGGAGCCTATCATGGGTCGAACTACTAATACTACTCTACATACTGAGAAAAAATATACGTATTTCGTATGTAAGACACCAAAGAGACAAAATAATTAATCACAAATGTATTTAAAGTTATTTTAGTTAGAAAAACTATTTTAATTCAATACTCTACATTGAATTAATTCTTATTGATAACATATTGAATGTTTTATTAAAAAACTACAATAACATTCTTACCAAAACATTATCAAAGAACTCCATTAAGTAAATCACATTATGTTATTCAACACTAAGCCTTTACAACAATTTAATTTATTTTCACATACAAAAGAGGGATTTAAAGTTACCTATAAAAAATTCATCGATTGTACGATGGGGATTCAATTCTGAGGTCTCTTGTTTATAGAGAGGGTCGCGGGTTGGACCCCCGAAGCCGGTGCTTTGGGGGTCGGTGCCCTTGAATGAAGTTCGGACCCTACTCAATGATTGACATGTTAGTGCGGACGCGTGCGCAAGTAAAGTGCAGTTCACACTGCAGTTACTTTGCTATTAATTAACGATGAAAGAGAATATTTATTATTGACATCCTAATTTTTAATTTATCAAATGATTTCTTAATTTGTTTATTAAATGTATGTAGTAAATAAATAGAAACACATCAATCTGTACTAATATTATAAAGAGAGAAACTTTGTATTTTTGTTTCTATTGAAAGAACTCAAGAACTACTGTCTCGATTTTAAAAATTCTTTTACCATTAGAAAGCTACATTATTTCAGAGTTGCAGATGCGTTGCCTACCCTTATTCTTCGGAGGAGGAGACGCACAGCAAGAGGATCATTAACATAGGCTATATTATTTAAATCTACGTGAACGAAGTCGCGAGCAACAGCTAGTATTATACATATGGCAACTGAAAAATAAATAAAACTTGTCATATTTCAACGTCCGGTATCCCAATAAAAAACAGGAGCTCATACGCTCTTAAAAAAAAACTTTCATTTCCCGGTCTATGTACTGTTTGCAAAAGTCTCTAACGTAGAACAGGCCACTTACACGCTATTGACACGTCATCCGGACGCAAGCTGTCACACGAAAATTTTCCACAGTGTAAACACTGCCTAACTATTGTTCCCCGGGTTTCAATAGAACCATTGTCAGCAAGTGCGTTGTGAAGAACTAATGGTGCAAACTGGTGAGGGACGTTGGGAAGTAGCCTGTTATCAGAATATTTTAGATTGTTCTTCTAATGTTTACCAATCTTGATGGTAGCTTATAATATAAAAAATCATACTTAATATGAAAAAAGAATCTATAATTTTAAGATTTTTCCTATTTCGAAACAATAATCAAAATAAATAACCCAATATGTATCTACAAAGAAATATAGAGTCACGAATCTCTTAGAACCGTTACATTAATAGCGATTTATTTACAATGAAGTGAACACTGTGAGTAGATAACTTTACATCAATTAAGTCATTGTTAAATAGCTCATAATTATAGACCACGAAAGTTTAAACCATTAATAACCATAACTATATTTCAATATTTAAGTAACTTTGCAAATAACAGACAAACTTATACGAGTAAGTAAAGACAAATTATCACAAACATACAATAACAGAAGTAGTAAACGAAGAATCTAACTTGAAAGACAGACCACACATCGTGTAGTTCCTAAGTTACAGCGAAGCTAAATGTTACTATTCTCTCGAGCAAGAGAGCACAGAGTATAAAAATGATTCGTTACAGCGGCGAGCGATTCGCCTCACGAGGCTTTCGGTTCTAAGGAAAAGCTTAAAAGTTCAAGCACAGATTAATTTGATATAGAGATATTAAATGTTCAATTTTCAAATATCTATACAAAAATATAGCAATAACACTGATTTTTACACTTCTTTTGATATACATTCTTTGGCTGTTCCATCTTCAATATTGATAGTACAAATATAGATAAATTGTATAACAGTTTTTAATTTAAATGATTAACCTGGTAAATTGTATATGTAAAAATTCTTAAGTTAACTGTATTATTTTAATTTCGTAAATATCTTTATGACTTATTGTTGGGTACAAAAAATGTCTTTGATTTAGTGCTCTGTGGTGAAGAGTAACTCGGCGTGAAGTTTCCAAACTTAGCGCTTACAGTTAACGTCCCGAGCATTTCCCAACAGTTTTAAGTGTACTGCACAACGTGAGGGATGGTTTAAGATCATATTGACTCATACTATTTCTCAATACGTTACGAACAATCTTTTTTTATATAAATATTTTGTTGTCTTTATCTCCTTTTTGTGTTTGTTGTTAACGCATTCGATTGTTTTCCAGGCTACAAATAGAGTATTTAAATAAAACTTAAAATAAAAATATTTCCTTAAAAACGTTATAAAATGTTATCTTAAATGTTATTTAATTTTCGGATAATGGCGGCTTTAAACAATAACATACGTGACCTCAAACCACGTTATAGTTTAACCCGCTTACGTGAATCGGTTAAAACATAGTTGAGGTATTGTAACCGCTAGATGGCACTAGTTTTGTACGTAAACCTCCACTAATGACTTGGCTTCCGGCCCGGTGTAACCGCAGATTATCTAAAAACAATGGAATAGTTTTAATTTTAATAAACAAAGGAGAGGTTAGAAGGAATTAGATATTTTTTTTACTTTTCCGTCAAACCAGAGTACGAACTAGAGTAGGAACTCCCCCTTGTCTGATTATAAAATTCCTTTGTATATTAAAAAACAGAAAAAGGTATGTCAAACCTCTTTGGGCAATTTACTATAATTTCATCACAGATTAAAACGGTTTACTCCTGTTATTAATATTTTCTTCAAGACTGTATCGACTCTGACGTCATGGTCACTAATCATCCCGCAAAATTAAGCCGGCTATAGACGTTCAGTTTTTTAACTGTACAGTTTTAAACGTACAGTTATAATGGAACTACACATGTCAATTTGAACTGCACTGTCGAACTGTACAATTCTCAGTTTTGCTTACACACGTCATTTATAACAGCGCAATCGAACTGTACAGTTAAAAGTGAGCGTCTGTATTCGACATTAAGGTGGCGTGACAATTTCAATTTGTCATTGTGTCTAAATGTATTTATTGTTGCAATTAAAACTCCAACGCCACATGGCTTTACGCCACATAACTGTAAAATATTTAAGTTGAAAATAATGTATGAATCTAACGTTTTAAATCCTAAGGATAGAAATCGCGAAGTTTCATGTGATAAACTAAGGATTGATATTAAACAATTTGTGGTAAAAATGTTTGGTTGTAAAAATCAATTGGTAGTAAAAAAAAATATGTCATCGAGTCATTTTGACTACTGTCAAACTTAATATAAAAAAATCGCAGCCGGTAGGATTCGAACCTACGCTCCCAGAGGGAATCTGATTTCGAGTCAGACGCCTTAACCACTCGGCCACGACTGCTCGAAAGGATCACGTATATTAGGGAAAAACTAAGTAGGATTTTAGAAAACTAAGCAAGCTTTTATCTCTGTTATAATAATTATAAGATAGAGACAGAAAGACTCTTGGCACAGGGCTTATATTCTATAAAGTATTTATAATTAATTAATCTATACTAATATTATTAAAAGAGAAACTCTGTATTTTTGTATTTCTGTGTGTTGAAATAACTCAAAAACTACTAAGCCGATTTCAAAAATTCTTTCACTATTGGAAAGCTACATTATCCCCGAGTAACATAGGCTATATTTAAATTCCACGTGGACGAAGTCGCGAGCAACAGCTAGTATTAAAGAAAAGAAGAGACAGATCTATTGTCATGCATCCTTGCTCCTTGCATACCCGTAAAAGACAGGGGCGAGTCACAAACATAGTTTTCCACTTACTAAGTGCATAAGGGACAATCTTGAATGAGATATGAATAGTCGTGCTTAAAGCTAAAGGAATAATTTGTGTGATTAATCTCTACATAACCTATCTATGCGTAACACGCAGTCGGTGAGTTGTTTAGGTTTTATATCCGCGGGGGTGAGTGCACATGACGGCCGCAAGGGTGCGCTGGGGTGACCACAGAGTACTTCGACATAGAGGGAACGATTTTAAATATAATTTTTAACTTTAAGAATGTTGTAATTTTTTCTTTGAAAATCTTTTAAAATTGTACTTAGGTAAGTAAATCGACATCAAAAATTATAGAAATTGTGTCAGTATTTTTCATATGCTTCTTATTTCTGTGAATAAAATCACATACTTTAGTTTGTTGTTGATCTATAGACGGCAAATGAAATATCAAACACTTTCACAAAATATAACTCAAAAAAAAAACTCGTTGACTTGATAACCTCTTTCTGTTGGAAGTTAAAATAGAGTTAGCTCTTTATTTTCATTCATCAGAATTGATATAAAATTTTAGCCTCATATTTTCGAGAATATAACCCAAATAGAAATGAAAAGTTTTACTTTCAACACTCCAAAAAATAGACCGACTAGAATTTTATGTCGAAAATGTAAACAAACTTTTCAAATTGAAAAATGTTTTGTTTTCAAAACTTTAAAAGAAAAAAATGAGAGCGGTCAGTGATGCGATCATTTTTATTTATTAAAAAAGCACAGCCCATTCATTCTTGGTTATTGACCGACTTTCGTTCAGTAAAAGAAATATTTTCTAGTGTTTTCCTATACATTACACACTCTACACACTCGTGTTGAGTTCTCCCAAAGCCTAAATAACTATACCGATTTCATCTAACCTTCGTTAGATTCTATTAGTGTCACATTCAGTAGGTTTTATACTTTTTAAATTAATCAATATTTTATCATTTTCTCTACTTTTCCAAACTATTAAATATAAAAGATTAGATGGATGTATGGATATTTGTTACCAAGTAACACCAAAACGTCTAAATATACAATGATGTCCAACTTACAAGTAAAGGACAAGCTATTTAAGTAATGCATCACCCATTAAATGCGGCTTTACGTCTTTTCCTAATGTTTAGTAGTTCCGAATGGGCAGGGGGTCTGAGGTCAATAATCCGACCTGAGATGCGATTGACGGAGGTCGGATTAAATCCTTGTTTCCCTGTACCCTGTTATCTTTTAAAGAGGCCTTGAAGACGAAAAATACGACTAACAGGGTCCTCTAAGTGGTACATTTAAGCAAGATTATAACATTTTTGTAATAGTCACATTTATATTAATCTTCAGAAATTAAACTCGTATATCACAACCATGGATCACCAGGGTTGTGATTTATATCTTAAAACCCATAGTCTGCCACAGTAAGAATATGTAACTTTTCTTTAACAAGTATGCTCGTACATTTAAACACAAACAATGTCAAACAGGATATTTAGAAACCCAATAATATTAAAATGAACTAGCCGAGCGTTTTTTAATTTTTTTTTTTCAAAAAAATATTTTTGAAAAACTTGATATTAAAATATTAGCAACGAATAATATAAGAAACGCGTGATAATCGACTGTTAATTTTGTTGAAGAGAATGAAAATTAGATGTTGTTTTCAAAATAAAATATACAGCGGAAGTGAAACGTTAAGTTTACAGCTTTCGCGTGTCTGTACACTTGCAGGAGGAATTTAACTAGGCGTGTAAGTTTAACTTGAAAGTCGTAACTTAAGCACTCTTCCAAAAGGGGTAGGCAGATAAAGCCCTTTATAGGTTTTACTGCATTTTCAATTTTATATTCGTCGTTGACCATAAACATCCTAAAATATAAATATATAAATATAAAGCAATGTTCATTATTCTACGAAGAAAAAATATTATACATACTTCAAATTTTTATTAAGAAAACTCCTCTCAAGACAAACTAGAACAAAGAATTACCAACGAAAAATTGCACGAAAATACTGGTCAAAATAACAAAAAAAAGATTCACAACATTGTTGTGTCGGTGACAGGCTGTCTAGTCAAGAGAGTCCAGTGTCTCAGACAAGACAAAAAAATGTATTCTCTGCCGAATCGAGTTGTTGGTCTGTGGAGCGTTGCTTTTTTATTAGCATAAGCGAATTCGCAGACGAAATATTCAATAAGGGTGAAAATATGTTGAGGAATTCTGTTTTAATAACAGACGTGAATTTTTAAGTCAAATTTTTAAAACAAAGATATTAAAGATAAATATTTAAAAAAATACACTAATCGATGTAAAATATTTTACGTCCTCTATGATTTCAATGGTCTAGTTTTTTAAAGGCCAGTCGTCGTATAACTTTTACGCAGTAGTGAAAGACGCGCTGGACCGAGGTCGGTGGAAACAATTCATCAACTCCAGAACCAACCCTGATGCTGACCACGATCTTCAGACATGAAGGACCGACCAGAGAGAGAGAGAGTTTTTTAACCCGTCTACTATTTTATTCAGCGTCACGAAAATATTCTTAAGGTGTTTTGTCAACGCATAATAACGCTCGTCCGCATATCTTAGCCTTTGTACATCTTAAATCTACAAGAAAACGTTGCAAAAAAATATTTTAAAAAAAATTACATTTGTCTAAAAAATCGCATTAAAATGAAGCAAGAAAAAGCAGAAATTAATTTATCAAATTAAAATAGGGACTTAATATATGAATTAGTTATATTTTCTTACCTTTTTTAAATACGACCCAATATTAACAAACTTAATAACACATAACACTAAAAACAAAACACTAATAAATAAAGTCGTTGTCGATTTCGATAATAATACGTAACATCGGTAAAGTTAGAAAGCGCGGGAAAACTCGGCACTGAAACACGCGCGATCCCGACGACCGACACGCGCTATCTGACTACCAGGGTGCCGGGAAGATGGAGAGAAAAGCACCTAGCAAACGTCAAATTGCACTTTTTCATACCACAGACAAAATTAGCTTTTAAATTAATTAAAAAAATGTATTAATGTGCATAGCCAAATTTTACATCGCCAATTGGTTGTAGGCTTATTGGATTAACTAGCTCAGTTTCAAGGGGTTAGTAAAACATGTGATAATTTCAAACAAACTTAAACTAAGCTTAAGCCTTGTGCGCACCGGGATAGTATTTTAGTCGAGTAGCAACTAGCAAGTATCCGAACAAAGGATTTACTAATCAGTTCTACTTAAATTTTGCTATTCGGACACGTTTAGTTACTAAATTATTATCCTAGTGCGTAGGTTTAGCCTGAAACTAGTCCGAACAGTAGTAAATCCTGGGTACGGATAAATGCTACTTGCTACTCGACTAAAATACTATCCTGGTGCGAACAAGGCTTAACGCTGTTGAGAAAATCCGATTTGGAACTTTTCAGTTAACGTATTATTTTAATTTTAATTTGCATGAATGGAGCAATTATTTTCACATTCTCGAAATGGCCAAATTCCATTCGGAATCTTAACTACATACGAATTAATAGAACTATTTTTTTTCAACGAATATTACTTTTAATTTGTACTACAAATAACATAAAATAACTTTACTTTTATTTTTTTAATTAAATCGCGTCATCTAGCGGTGAAAAGCTGTACCAATAAGATATGTTTACTTAGCGTAGGAATAAACTTTTTATTGCATGTATATTGTTATAGATGGCGCTACAAGTTATCTGGCAATGTTAGGAGAATGTTCTGCAGGTTTTTTTCGGTAATATGATACAGGCAGAGAATTTTTCGAATCCCGCCATGTGTTTTTCGATTTTCATATGTACATTTTTACCCGACGCTCTTAGGTGAAGGAAAACATCGTGATGCAACTTGCACATATCGGCGAAGAAATTCAAAGATATGTGTATTCACGCAAAATGCGCGCTAGTCGTGGAGTTGCGGAAAATGGAGCCCATCATGGGTCGAAACCTTTAACCTTTTTACAGGGAGAGGTAGTACAGGCAGTCCTAAAGATTTCTTACGGCATAAGGCCGTTTTTTGCTTGTCAGCGGTCTGACGAAGCCGATTCGTATTCATTTGTTTTCAACTATTTTAAGCCAAATTAATTAAAACTTTTAAAAAGACTTAAACGCTCGTAATAACGGAAAAGTCATAGTTGAGGGACATGACAGGCTTGCATTGTACTATTTTATTTTTCAGTTTTTTTTTTGTATAATATTGATTTGGTTGACCAAATTATCAATATTATTAAATGTGTATTTATTAAATTTGGGTTTTTTGAGTCACTGATAAAAATATCTTAATTTAAAATAGATTTAAAACTAATTAATCAGTAATTTTACATTAACTAACTTTCGTGGTTTATTGCAAAGTTTGAATGAACCAACGCGGTAGCCTTTTTTGGGCTCACTAAAGTCGGCTAAACACGTCCGTTTGTACTGCGCAGTTCTATACAATTAAGACTGAACGTTTGTCATCTGCTACCCTAATAATAGTTATTGTAATATGTAATATAAATTAAAAGAAATGTATAGAATTTTTATTATAATTTAAAATTACAAGCGCCCGCTACATCGCGAATTCCATAAGCGACCTCGGTCAAGAATGTTAGAACAACGTAAGGGTTTGTTATAAGCTAAACTTTCTATATTACAGCACATGGCTTTAGAAATAAGGTTAACTTTCAAATGGCAGTATTAGTATTAATTAATCCTGCACTTGTGGGGCTTAAGTTATAAAGGTTATGATGTCGCTAATACAGATTGCTATTTTATGTTAAGCAATAGGTGCCTTTTATGGGTTTATCTTATCTTTTAGTTTCTACTGTCAAACACATGTTTACAAAAAAATATTGTTACTTAACTGTTACATTAACTGTTTTTTGAGAAAATTAATAATCTCACTAGCTCTAGGGAATCTTTATAACTGTGCTGTCGTCTACATTGTTATTGACCAGGAAGCTTGAAAAACACACACGAACAGTTATTGGTTTTGGATCAGTTATGGATCTTTACTTCGATACCTAAATCTGAAAATTTAACTTAGAGCTCCTGATATGAACTTTTACTCTATAAAGCTAGTAAAAGAACTGTAAATTCATAATTAAGCCTTAATTTCGTATGATAATCACAATTAGAGACAATCGATATCACATTGTTTAAGGCGCTGTGTTCAAACAAATTTTCTTGTTATATCCAACCTAGTAGTGACGTACTTTACTTTTATTTTTATTAAATTTCTCTTTTTTTTCAACAAAAACCAACAGTTAGTAGAAGTGCGTTCTTTTTAATTGGTCTGCTAAATTATTTTCATATGCACATAAAGATGAATCTTTCCTATTATATACATTACTGTAATTTTAAAATATAACTATTAAATGTACCGCATAATGTGCTATAATTGTTTAATTATACTGTGAAAGATAAAGTTTACGCAACTATGTAATTAAAATGGGCGCGAAAAATGTTCGCAACCCTAGCTCGATTCCGAGGTCTAGATAGTAGATACGCGCATGAGCAGTGAATACGTCCAGCGAACGCGGATAGGTTCAGTGTGGCACAGTCCGTACGCAGCGCGGCCGCGCGCCGCGAGACTATTCCGATATAAAAACAATCGTGTTAAGTGAACGTGATATTTTTTTGAGTGCAACAAAAACCGTATATTATCAAAAATGAGACGGAACATCAAGATATTATTTTTGATCGCTGTTGCGTGGTTTTTCGCGCTGTTTTATTTCATGCAGACGGAGTCAACGCAGAGCAAGGTGGGTGCCTACTGCCGGCGTATTGTTTATCGCATATCAGCTGTTGGGTTATGGACCTGCAATCTCGGCTGCACTGCGCATGACCTGCGACACCCACGCTGTATAACTAGGGCTACTGATACAATAATTGGTCACTTATGGTATTTACTAGCTGTCACAGGAGAATCTGTTTGCGCGGAACCTAAAAAAACATAGTAAGCAGCCAATGTCTTCTTCCGTACTATGTCCTATATCTAGGCAAAATTTCATCGAGAACCATCGAGCCGTTTAGAGACACCTACAAATACCTATATATCCATCTAAAATTTCTCATTTATAATATTAGTAAGATCCTCGTATTTAATTCACGGTATCTATAATGTTACTGCCAATTATATTTTAGGTTATATGAAACAGAATGAAAATATTTCGATACTGAGAGTTATGTATTTAGAGAAGATTTTACTGAAGTTTGAGAAGTATCAAATTATGAATAACACACTTGATATATATACGGTTCAAACTTTAATAAGTCAAATAAAAACTATGATCATTTCAAAGTAACTTTGGCTTATAATTTTAAACTTAAAATTCGTTACAATATAATTCTACCTGTATCTATACTAAAATTATGAAGAGAGAAATTTTGTATTTTTGTATGTATTGAAATAACTCAGGAACTACTGGACCGATTTCAAAAATTCTTTCACCATTAGAAAGCTACATTGTCCCCGAGTAACATAGGTTATATTATTTTATTTCACGCGGACGAAGTCGCACACAACGGCTAGTTTGATATATACCTATTATTACAATAGAGAGCAATGAATCCGGGTCACTTAAATAAAACTAAAAAATCTCGGACCCCAAAAATGTTAGCTATTTTTTCTTTTGTGATTCAGATTCATTGCTCTCCTGTATAGTTATATTTTAATATCATCATTTACCAAACAGTTTTCTCATAGTTAACAATAATAGAGTAATCAGCAGTTGCTACTTTAATAATTTTATAAACGTGGGCCTTTACTCCCGAAATACCAGCACCTTATATACTAATATTATAAAGAGATAAACTTTGTATTTTTTATTTTTTGTATTTTTCTATATATTGAAATAACTCAAGAACTAATGAGCCGATTTCAAAAATTCTTTCACCGTACAAAGCTACACTATCCCCGAGTAACATAGGCTATATTCCGCGCGGACGAAGTCTCGGACAACAGCTAGTACAGTAAACAATAATATTGTTATAATAAATTTGTCAGACAATATAGACATTTCCCACGGTAAGAAATTAAATATATAATCTATGAAAGTGATTTCGTTTCGTTCACCTTGACCTGGTTTGTGTATAATTTGAGAGCAATCTACAATAGTCACAGTCGGCTACCGTCGGGGTATTACACAAGAATACCCGCGGTATAACACTAGATCGCTTCAATCTTTGGAAACCTTCTATGTACGTGATTTGGATATTTATTTGGGGCCTACATTATCATACCAAAGTATACATTTAAAAAAGTACGGTACTAATAAACGAGAGTCTTAGGGGACCGCGATATTTGCCTCGCTTATAGAGGTTTCTGTCTAATTCGTTTATCTCGCTTATGGAGGTAGCTCGTCGGGACCATACAATGACTCTAATTGAGGTTTCTTGCTTATCCAGGTTTGACTGTAATTGTATAATTTAAGATTAAACTAATCCTAGTAACATTAAAAAGTATGGGTTCTACGAATCTCGGATGAGACACAGATAATTATAGTCTTCTGTGTCTCCGTAAATTTCGTGTCTAAATTGAAATTGTATCCTAATAGCATTTAAAATGTTGATCTTCAAAAAAAGATGTTTGGCAATTTTTCCAAACATAATTCGTAAACATCAACAAAAAGTTGTTTCGTAATATTTGCCTGCATTGGTATTTCCAAACTGTTACAGTTTGCTGGCTCTTACTTCCTTAAAAGCCTACAATACACTATATTCCCGTGATGGTGACCTAAAGCCTTGTTGCACCAGGATAGTATTTTAGTCGAGTAGCAAGTAGCATTTATCCGAACAAAGGATTTACTAGTCCGAACAGTAGCTTCGCCTAAACTTAGCACTGGGATAGTAATTTAGAAACTAAATGTGTCCGAACAGCAACGTTTTAGTTGGTAGATTAGTAAATCCTTTGTTCGGATACTTGCTGCTTGCTACTCGACTAAAATACTATCCTAGTGCGTACAAGGCTTAATGGAAACAATGCTTTAGTGCTAATCTTTATATTTTATGTAGATTATGAAATGTCGTATAATAGAAGAAAGTTTCGTAGAACAAATAGTATTAAGTGTATTTTTAATCCGCGCAGACGAAGTCCCGGGCAAACACTAGTTATCTATAAATCAATCTTAATTCACATTAAATTAGTAACAAAACAAGTTGCACATCAACTTTTGTTTAGAAATGTTATTACGTAAACATAACAAACTCGACTTGTGAATGTACTCTCTAAAACTAAAAAAAAAACATTTAACATAACTCTATGACCATTAAATATTATCTAAGTTGTTAAGTTTTACCATCACGTGACTTTGTAACAGGATATTATACAAATAAAGTTATTTAACGGAAAGACGATGTATCTATACTAATATTATAAAAAGGAAAACTTTGTATTTTTGTATGTATTGAAATAACTCAAGAACTACTGGCCCGATTTTAAAAATTCTTTCACCATTAGTAAGCTATATTATCCTCGAGTACGAGTAATATAGGCTATATTGTTTAATTCCACACGTACGAAGACGCGAACAATAACTAGTTAAAATTCAATAATTTTATGTTATAAGGAAAAGTCTTATAGTGTTTTTTTTAGTTTATCCGTTTGTATAAACTTAAAAAGACGTTCAAAGTTCACTTATTAATACAATAATGTATGTTAATTATTATTCAATATGTCTGTACTATTTAACATTATATGTCAATCCATGAATGGCTTAAGTAGCCATATTTCATCCACAACTCGCATCTAGTGTTCGCGTGCCGAACGCATATTAATGTCTTTACAAAGATCAACGTCACCTAGATGTGATTAGATTAGAATTTTGAAATCAAACTTTTGTAATCAATTTGAGAATATGTACTCCTAGCTGTTGTGAGCGACTTCGTTCGTGGAATTAAATAATATAGCCTATGTTACTCGGGGATAATGTAGCTGTCTAATGGTGAAAGAATTTTTAAAATCGGCCCCGTAGTTCCTGGGGTATTTCAATACATACAAAATTACAAAGTTTATCTCTTTATAAGTATAGATAATACTGATCTGATGACCAATGTAGGGAAACAATGTAAATTAATTTATAATTTCATGAATTTTCCTTTCATACTATTTATAAAAACAAGGACTTAATTAATTATGAGGTCACCAGAGTGCGCTGTTTCGCGACATTTCCTAAATTACTTTGACAAGCGTGTAATATTATAATGTGATTCACACTTTAACACTTCCTCTGTATTTTGTATAAACAATAAACCAGGGAATTTCGCAGTAGTTCTTTGTGATAATTAATAAGAAAACATTGTCGTACTTTGTCACTTTCACTAGCAACTGTACTGCGGACTTTTTTATCGTAAACAAACGAACAAGATATACCAGAGAACTTTGCTATATGACAAATACAGAGATAGGTATATATTAAGGTAATATGCAGAATAATTTACTAAACTTATGTTAACTATATTAAAATATATTATGAATATTTTCTCAATAAATCTTTATTTATGTTAACTCAAGCTTCTTTATTTGTATCAAAGGTTCGTCGCTACTTTGTTGAACACAAAGGTTCTTTTAATAGACTCCAGCAGAGTAACCCTTTTATATTAAACTTGCTGTTGTGCGCGACTTCGTACCCGCGGAATTGAAAAATATAGTCTTCGTTACTCGGAGATAATGTAGCTTTCTAAAGGTGAAAGAATTTTTGAAATTGGCACAGCACTTTTTGAGTTATTTCAATGCATACAAAAATTTCTCTCTTAATAATATTAGTATAGACAAACTAATTTTACGTACTTATTTGATTTTATTATATCTAGGAAGTTTTTCGTGAGTCAATTTTTGTGGCCTTCTTTGCTTCTTTACTAAGTTTATAATTTTCAATTTTAAATTACTAACACTGGCTTCTACGTAAGTCTTTATGAATGTATTAGTACAATATTTTATTTAACTGTAATGGTTTTATAAATAAATCTCATACAATACGATTACGTATGTAAAGCCACTTCCATTAGATTTAAATTCTCGCACGAAACTGCTACGAACTTGATACTTATAGGCAACGACGCATAATTAAGTTACGCGTATAAGCCGCATGCGAATTTCGCCCTTATTTCCAAGTGAAAAGACCTATTATTGCATATCTTATGGATATTAGTGCGATCACGTAACGCACATTCACTTTCCGTTATATTTTGTTTTCTTCTTATCGTATGCGTTAATATTATTTAGTACTAGCGACAACTCAAGCCTCGCACAGTAGTAGAGCAAATAATAGGTACTACGTACATAAGCTATATTTACATTGTTATATATTTTGTCAACAATATAACGTTCCAGTACATAAAAGAAAAGAATAAATTCAAAATGAACGCGTTTTCTTAGTCCTTAATCTTATCCTTATCCTCACATAGTATAAAACAATAACGCTTTTTATGTTTGTCCCTATATATGCTTGAATCTTTAAAACTACGCAACGTATTTTGATGCGGGTTTTTTTAATAGATAGAATGATTCATAAGGAAGGTTTTCATGTATAATACATTCACAATATAGTAGAATAACACTGATAATTATGAGGTTTTTAATATGATGTCGTAAATTAATAGTATCAGCATTATACCGATTTGCACCCGTGCGAAGCCGGGGCGGGTCGCTAGTTTATAGTAAAAAGGAGTAATGATTGACATTAATTTGAATTTTAACGAACAAAAATAAATAATATATGTAATGTAATAAAATATAAAAAAAATCAATAAAAAACAGAGTTAAGTAATAGAAAATAATAATTTAGTATTAATATTTCGTCTAAAAGCACTAGAAAGTTGACAGTGTTAATAAAATACAACATATACTAAGAAAATTAACATAATAAAACAAATATTTAATTCATCATCGTATGCAAGAGTCATACAAATTATCATAACAAGTTTTCGCTAGCAATATGAAATAAATTCAATTTAAAATAATAATTTAAATGCTACGCTTCGTTATAAAAAAACATGTTATCCTTGTAGCCATTGGTCTTATCTTTTTCATTTTATTATGCAAGGATTTTGAATTTAAAAATTTAACACGTACTGCTAAGAAATAACTAATTTGTAGAATAACTAATCTAGTAGAACTGTGTCCTTGTAGTTTATTTATTTAATATCAAAAAAGGCTCAGTGCTAGAGCCCGTTTCAACATCTTCTCACGAATTCCCCGGCTCGCCCGGTCAAATACCACGACCGCACAGAAGACAGTCGTCAAATGGAAGCAATTCCGTGTTCCGTCTGACGAGTGTGGTGCCGGAGGCCTAATTTTAGTCCACTTTTCCTTCCTCTTCTTTTCTTATAAGGAAATGATAGGAATGAGAAATGGATATGGCGGCGGAGGGGACGTATTGGAAGAGGAATAATCCTCTTGTGTCTCTTAAAGGGAGGCAACGCATCTGCAATTGCACACGTCTATCGGCAGCGATCGCTTCGCTATTTCAGCGAAGCCGCTTGCTCGTTTGCCACTTTATAATATAAAAAAGGCTAGTGTCACTAATTCTTTTTGATCGAATTAAATTATTTTAATTCAATTTTTATAACAACATATTGAATTCAAGGCCTAAACTCGGATTTGTTATTTTCCACGCTCGTATTAATTTGTTTTTTTTTCGCTATTGTAGATTCTCACGGCACCGCGTCGTCAAAGAATAGACCGTTAGTTTCGAATTAGACGCAATTCGAATCATTTTTTGTGACTTCTTGACATCGATCTCTTTAATAAATGGATAAGTCATTGCTTGGAAACGACATCTTTAGTTTCGTTCCTAGATGAGAAAGAGAATTACAATGTATTTTCTACGCGAAAAATACAATAAAATGCTATATGTTCAGTCTATACTAATATTATAAAGAGAGAAACTTTGTATTTTTGTATGTATTGAAATAACATAAGAACTACTAGGCCGATTTCAAAAATTCTTCCACCATTAGAAAGGTACATTATCCCCGAGTAACATAGACTATATTTTTTATATCTACGGGGACGCAGTCGCGAACAATGGTAATAAATAAATTGAAATTTCTCTTCTTGTGTAATTCAGTGACAATTTTTTCGCTTTTGGTTAGTGCTAATTTAGAACCTATTTACTTTAACATGAGTGTGAAATTCTCTTAAGCATTATATAAGCGAAGTGCCAACTGAAATCTGCAAGGAACCTTCAGATACTTTCACCATTGTAAAGGAAGTAGACTATACTGGTTGTAATCTATTACCAGTTATCATCGATTCCTGGGAGGTTACCCAAAGTATTTCAATTGGCGATATCGCTGAAGGAATCGACAAAAATGTATGAAGCTGACAATGAGATTCGATAAGCCATGTGCTTGTCACGTTTGAGGTACCGAACGTCATTGTCAGTTCCATACATTTTTGATGTTCGCTATCGCTCTGTAGCGCATGAACTTTGGGTAAACCCCCGTACATTGTTTTCTAACTACTAAACCAGCTAGCCTTGTTTTGAAAAGTCCTGTAGGTTACCTACTACTAAGTTATGATCGCCTAGTACTAGTAGCTAATTTTATATGTTAAGACTTTCTCAATGGAACTTAGACGGCATTATTATGCTTCTGTTGCGAAAACGTGATAAAATTCATATTCGAATATCAGGAACAAGCAGGCACGGAAGAGGGTGTCGACCCTCAGCAACGATTTTATTAATTCAGTGAAACCCCTCACTTTGAAGCAACGAATTTTGTAAGCATAGAGTCGGCACGTAAGGGTTGGCAAGGCTGGCTTTTTACGTTTAAAAATATCCACATGATTTTTTTTTACTGTTAAAACAACATAAATATCTTATAATTTGTATCAATTACTATTACTTCAATGGGAATCTAAACTAATATTATAAAGATGAAAGATTTGTATTTTTGTATGTATTGAAATAACTCAAAAAGTACCGGGCCGATTTCGAAAATACCACCATTGGACAGCTGCATTATCCCTTGAGTAACATTTTTTTAATTCCGCGCGAACGAAGTCACGAGCAACACCTAGTACATTAGTAGTTTGTTAATAAAAGAATCGATAAAATATAATAAAGAAGAAAACAAATACCGGAGTTCAATTATATTAAATAAATATTATATTGAAGTAACGTGAGTATCAATAAACGTATGAGGAAAAAATACAACGCACTATTCTTATCAAATCGTAATTACGAAAGAAAAAGAAAGCATTTGTTAGAAAGGGACGAATAGTGAGGTCAACCCTGAGGGTAGGGCGGATCGATAAACAGGGGCTGTTTGTCTAGGGGCTACTGACGCGGTGGATGACTTATTTAACTCTATTTCTGGACAAGGCCAATCCGGGTTACAACTAAATGTCAAATACAGACTTATGCAGTATAAAGCAGGCTACGGGCGCTCAGTTTCAACTGCAAAGTTTTAACTGTACAGTTCGACTACGCGTGTAGGCAAAACTGAGAATTGTACAGCTCGACTGTGCAGTTCAAATCGATGTGTGTACCTCAGTTTTAACTGTGCAATTAAAATTGTACAGTTAGAAACAAATTTGTAGTTTGTAGCCTTATTTATTGTGTTTTGTTTTGTCGTAATTATAAAGGTGAATACAATAACAATAGATACATTTCCATTACAAGCCATTATTATCCTTGGTTGGTATAGCATAAGCAAATGTACAAAGATTCATATTTTTGAGTTCGTTTTCATTCCTTGTCACGGCAAAGTTAGAAACACTCAATTGTACTATGCTATGCATAAACTTAACATCAATGGAAGGAAATTATTAAGATTTCTACATATTTATAGAACTTAAATGAGTATGTCATATTTATAAACAGCATAAAGTATGTTTAGACAAGATGTTACAAATATTATAATACGTAGTCTTCTATGAATAAATCTACATCTTAAATTATGATAAAAAGTCCACGTTACAAGTAAAAATATGATGTACTTGTTTTATCTTTGTAATGTCAACATCCTGATAAATTAGGCAGTACAACGAGTTACTGTGTCTAATCTTAAATCAAATTTACTCATTCATATTACCGTGTTTCCCTATGAAATACCAGTAAACACATCGTCTTAGTTTTATATGTGGGCAAGTATTTTTTATTCATTGTTAATATACCAATATAAATTTCTAGCTGCTCGCGACTCTTTTAGCGCTTACTTTGCAAATGCTGCCTGAACCCTACAAGTTAGATACAAATCGATTTGCACCCGTGTGAAACCGGGGCAGGTCGCTAGTCTATAAATAAAAAAATCATAAAAGCTTGTACATAAATAAGTTATAAAAAGCAGTGCGTAATGTTATATAAACATCAATTATAGAGATTAGATCTTACGTCTGACCGAAAACTGGTTCATACAACTTTTGCTTTTTATCAATGTCCAATTTAAAGCGGATATTTTGAAGACCTCTGATTATAAAATATCTACTGTCACACTTAACATTTATACATGGTTAAGTTCATTGACCCTTTAATCAAGTGCTTTCTGGTTCATGCTCTATCTGTTGGTAAAAACGATCTATTTGACCACTAGGACCTAGACATGTTATCATAAATTGCATAACAATCAGTAATAACAAATCACAATGATGTTATAGAAACATAGTATCATTTGTCACAATGTTAATTATTATTTAATAATATACATAAAAACTACGAGAATAATAAAACAAAGTAAAGGAAGTGCGTATATTATTATAACACGCGTTAAGAATTATAAGAACTTGCAGTATTTATAAACAAGCATGTTTTCAGTTAGTAGACACTATGTTCTATAAACAACAATATAATTCACAGACCCTGGTTAAGGATCCCCGACGGGTCTGAAACTAGTTGGTACCTACACCGAAATAAACGTGAGTTAAGATGTGTTTAATTAGTGAACAATATATTCATTCAACAAAACGAAACACAAATTACTTTCGTATGGATTTGTGTTCTGCTTAATAACTTCACATTCTTGCATCTATAATTCTAAACAAATAATAAGTTACGTAAAAGCATTTATTTATTTAACACCAATTTTCACAGAGAAATAAAATATCGTAAAGTTTTGTTATAATTTCCATCTGTTGCTTAAGACATGGATAAAAATGAGAGAACTGGTTAACGATAAAATAATGGTTAACAATAAAAAAGTTCTCAGTCGACCAAACTATACGAGTATATCTTAGAATCTATCAAGAATGTTTTGCGTAATTTTTGTGAATGTACCAGTATCAAACAACAGTATCAATGTCGTTCTAAAATAAGGCAGAATAGGTTTAGATAATGGAGGAGCAACAGAATTAATGTCGCTTGAACGTCCAATCGAGAATCCAACAATAAACAGACGCTGTTTACATAATTATGAAGTAAAAAAAGAACAATTCACTGCACAAGCTTAGAATACTGATGAATGTAAGCTCGGATTAGCGATTTATTATTCTTTCCACGGATAAGAAAGTATTTGGACACTTAACAGGTCTTATCAGGCAAGTTGGAACCGAGTCACGTTAAATTTGGTGTCCACGTTTTGGATGAATGCGGATATACTTTTACTATGGATTTACATTTATTTAAAAAGTTAATAACAATGGTTAAGACAGCTACACACTTCCAGTTTTAACTGCACAGTAGAATTATATAGTTCACAGTGTTGCCTACACACGTTAGTTACTGATGAACTATACTTCGAAACAGTGGAGTTAAAACTGGGTGATTACCAAAAATGAACCGACAAAAATGTATGAAACTGACAGCGATATATGATAAGGCATGTGCTTATCACGTGTATCGAACGTCATTGCCAGTTCCATACATTTTTGGTGTTCTATATCGGATGTACTTTCGGTAACACCCCAGAGCGTCTGTAGCCGGCTTTATAAATTTTATATCATTTTCGGAATAAAGTATGTTTCAAGAAACAGTAGGCAATCAATATTTTAACATCTTAAGAAACTGGGTCATCTTGACAAAATTGAATAAGAACATCCAAGACAAATAAATACAAAATATGTAAATAAGATTGCATTTTATCCTACGTTGCGCAGGCGACGGTAAAAGTGAAAACGGACAATGACTGCATGCGATCATCGGATGAATACTAATTCTTGTACTCGTGCAAAACCTTACTCTACTTTGAAGAAAAGAAAACGAAGCTTTGTCAAATAGGATTTCGACGTCAGTGTGGACGTCCCGACTTAAGTGCTCGGAGCCTACCCTGAGGGGTAACTAGGCCATAATCAACCACACTGACCCACTGGTTGGTTGACTTCTCACACTATCTTTGAATTTCTTTGCACATTGCATGCATCGCCTTTGCCTCCTCAATTTAATTCCACAGCTCTTAAATAATTGTACCTACTCATATTAAATTAACGATGAATTTGAAGAAGTAATAATTGATTTTTTTTATATGAGAAGCGGGCAAACGAGCAGCGGATCGCCTAGGTTAGTTGATCCCACGGACACCTGCAACTGTTTGTATATGTTTCTTATTTAGACACTAATCGGTTTATTTCGAAACGAGAATCAGCGTTATTACTGTTGTACTTCCAACGTTGTTACTGGTACATTCATAAAATTTATTACAAAATACAGAACATCCTTGTTCCTGGTACTTCTTATGATACATAATTTGGTCCAGTAAGACCCTTGGTCTATCTTATTTAGTACCGAGTGTCCTCTAGTATCGTATAATCGACGACTTATTGGTCCTTGTTTATCACAGTACTTTTTTTTCGGAATAAGGGGGATAGAACCAGAAGCAACTACTATTGATATTATAAAATTTATACCTTGACATTTTTATTGCTACATAAATTACTGAATTTAATTATAGATAAAAAATACATTTCCTGTAATTTCATATTTAAGTATAATTTTAAGTTGAAGTCTTAATTTATCTCATTCTTAAGACGGATATCGACCAGTTTTTAAGGTTAAAAAAAACGATACTTATTTGAATTTCGCTTTTTTACCTCTTTAGACATGTTTTCCTTTACGTTTGACGCGGTTATTGACCCAGCAAAGATTTTAAAAAGATAACCTAATAACAGTTTTTACTCCTGAAGAAATAGAATGAAAACAATTACCATAAATTATTAAATAATATTTTTGATCGACATTTTCTCTAAAGCTTTTTCTGATAGATTTTATTCAATCATGTTCAAGAATATCCTACTTAAAAAAACATGTTCTTAATTTTTCCCTTTTTTGGGGACTTAAAAATTTAAAATATGTCTTATGAAGTTTACAAAACATTAAAATAAAAAGTAACTAAAACCATCTAGAATATTACCGCAATTTTGGCAGTAACTTATTGACGTAATTATACTCTTAAACGAAAAAAGTCTGCTTAATATATTTCTAGTCTTTTTATTCCACGTGATTGTAATTTAAAATACATTGTTCTATATAAAATAGATAATTTACATATTAAACAGGCGATGTAATGAGGACGATATGCTTTTGAAGTTTCAATGAGATAACGGTTCAAATCACTTTCAAAGTAATACTGGCCATGTCGTTTAATTTGTTCGAAATTGTACAACGTTCTAAATTCAAATGTTTGAAATTCGAAATTGGAAGCTATTCGAAATTCAAAACATGAAGTAACCAGATTTAAAAAAAGATAAAATTTAACAACAATTAACGTACACAATACTCATTTGTAAGTGCTTTTAACATCTGTGGTCGATTGAGATAGTTTAGTTATTTTAAAACGGTATTATCAAATGATCGCATTGACACAAGCAGAGCGTGACAGACAAAAAGTTCTTACGTAACGCTTGAATCTAAATAAATAGATTTGACTCTAACGAAAGGTTCATCGAACCATTTACTATGACAAAACGAATAATTATTTTTTTGCGGGTTCAAGTAACATCGGAATGTAGCAACTTGGTTAAAGTATGCAATAAGTCGAATTAAGTAAGATAAGTCAACTGATCTTATAACTTTAGATTTAAGGTCAAATATCTATATTGAACAAATGATTATTTTGATAGTGAAAACTCAAAAAATTACGAAAATAAAGTGTTATATTGATAAAAAAATGTAACTTTAGTTTAAAAAAGGTTAAAGGTTTCGACCCATGCTGGGCTCCATTTTCCGCAACTCCACGACTAGCGCGTATTTTGCGTGAATACACGTATTTTTGAATTTCTTCGCCGACTTTAACTATAGTTTATGTATCCTTTTATTTTATTTTAATATATTTGTTTACATTGAATCTTAATAAAAAAATCTTTTGGTTACAGGTAATCATCTCAATGAAAATATAAGAAATGGCAGAAATCTGTCGGAAACCTATCCTTAATAGAGTCAGCAGCACTCTACATTTAAATTAAGGGAAGTAATCAAATGTCCACATTTCTCAGCTGTTTCCGGCATAGAGAAAACTAAAAGCCTAACGAGATTCAAAAATACGGTTAAATTATAGTAATATTGTTATAAAATATAACTTGAACCGTTCAGGTTTTGACATTTTTTTTAATAAAAATATTAGTACATTTTTGTTAAGTTACTAACATTTTCTTTAATTGTTCCTGGTAAGCTTGAAAATGCTTGTGTTAGGATATTCACGACAATAGTCAAATATAGGGATTTGAACACACTACCGCTAGATCGGCAGTCCTTACCAAACCATTAGGCTGTTAGCGCTCAATTTTCTACTGAAACATTAAAGATTTAACGGACATTAGTCGCGCGGTAACTGGTCAATTGAGTTTATTACTGTGTGCTCACCGTTGTTGAATGTTTCACAAATATTTATCAGATACTAGGTAATCTATGAAATGGCTAAATTTCCGATCTTCGATCTTGGGCATTAATGTTCAACAATTAAAACTGGCTACAGATCAGTTAAAACTGGCATATATATATACGCATAGTCTGGCATATATATATATATATACGCATAGAGCTGGACTGTTCTCAGTTTTGATTACACACGTCTGTTTAAACTGCGCAGTCGAACTGTACAGTTAAAACTGAGCGTCTGTAGTCGGTTTTCATTATCATCGTCCTGCCCTTATGGAGGGTCGGCCCAGTATGTACTACTCCTTCATACTTAACTATATGGATTAGAATTTTTACGTCATTAGCAACCATAGAACAATTTGAAAAAAATAGAGGAATTTGTCATTTTTATGTATTTTAGACTGAACATCTGTTCAAACTTTTCCGGGTATAATGACGCAACTAATTATAATACTAATCAATTAAATATAAACCATCTGTTATTGAAAATTGAGGTAATTTGGCCTTAATGATATATTAAATAAATATAAAGAATGAGAAAATTGATTTGTACAAGCATTAGTCATATTGGCGCTTTTTCAACGTCGTCGCTCATATGCTTGAATAATCACTCTTGTTTCGTCCGTCCAGAGTCCAAAATGCAATACTACATGATAAGAAAACTTCGCATTTTTTAAAGCGCAGGCGTATGAATAGATTAATGAATACATGGAAATGTATTTGTTCTATTTGAATGCTATTTAACGCGCGTTATAAAAACGCTTATGTGAATGTAAACATCAATAAATATGAAAACATTTCGCGCGCGACCATTTCTAACACGTTACATTTGATTTACAAACGCACGAGAGAATACACACGATTGAGGACAAAATGAGAGTAGAAATAGAATGAAAAATATTATTAGAAGTTATTTTTACGTATTCCATTTTATTTCTTTACAACGTGCCAATAGATTTTGCATATTTACGTAAAGCTCAATAAATGCAAGAATAATCAATTTGCTACATTTTTTGGACAAATATTTTTATTTTGCTACAATTAACAAAAACTTAATTGTATTATAGCATTTTTGTGTGATACCGAATTGTATTAACGAACAAGTATTTTTATCCTTATCCTTACAATGTATAAAACAATAACGCTTTTTTATGTTTGTCAAATACAAATAAATACAAATAATGTCCTTATATATATGCTTGAATCATTAAAACTACGCAACGGATTTTGATGCGGTTTTTTTAATAGATAGAGTGATTCATAAGGAAGGTTTTCATGTATAATACATTCACAATATAGTAGAGTAACACTGATAATTTAGAGGTTTTTAATATGATGTCGTAAATTAACACATTTTTAGCGCTTACATTGCAAACGCTGCAATATTTAGTATCACCCGTGCGTAGTCAGGGCGGGTAGCTAGTTTAGTAAATAAATAGTTACTTATTTGGTACAAAAACGGATAGACTTTTTAAATTTTAACTTTGTTTCAAACAATGTCAACAGTTTCTGTTGTACATAAATAAAAACTTTGTCGTATACTTTATAAAGAAATTTTCATTTAAACTTTTATTTTCACACTCAAAGTTGGATGTTGAAACATTTTTCACTTCGTTTTCGCTTTGTGACTTATAGAGTAACTTGTTTCAATAAATATAAATATATTCACAAATATTGTAATAATTTTGTATCAAGAGCGTCGGTGGCTCACGGGTTTAGCTCTTGACTTGTAAACTGCAGGTCCCGAGTTCGAATCCCGCCATGTACCAATGTGTTTTTCCATTTTTGATTTTCATATGTACATATTTATCCGACGCTCTTACAGTGAAGGAAAACATCGGGATGCTACCTGCACATATCGGAGAAGAAATTCAAAGATATGTGTATTCACGCAAAATACGCACTAGTCGTGGAGTTGCGGAAAATGGAGCCCATCATAGGCCGATGGTCGGTCTTTTTTATTTTTATATCACACAAACAATTCATACAAACTTTAATACTTAATCGACTTGTCATATTAAACTACGTACAAAATAAATTTTATTAACCGACTTCCAACAGAAGGATGTTATTTTACATATAATCTTAGTCCTAGTAATAACAATTTGAAGCGTTCAAATCTCAAAAAAGCTCACATTCATTGAATAATTTGTACAACATCGTCTTTTATAAGTTCGTAATAATTCAAATTCTCCCCAGAATTTTATAAGTTCAAAGAAAAATAGATAACATAATATCCTTATAAAGGTTACTTAGTTCTCGTATTTACCCGCTGGTCGTGTTGCGGAAAACCAGCCCATACAACTAACTAGGTTACTTAGGTATATTTTTTATAGTTAAAATATGACTGTAATTTAACGTAGACGAGCTTCAAATGGCCATAAACGCTTCATAAATAGCGCTATCAAAGAGTTTAACACTTAGTATGTAGCATAATGCTTCATTACATTGCAGTGTTGATGGTTATCAATAACACGTCAGTAAAAGCTAGTTCAATGGGAAAAGTGTGGAAAACTCGTATCGTAAGCGTTTCACTTTATCTGCGGAAACTCTACCGGTCTCTACTTTCCTATTTCTTTATTGGCTCACGATTGTTTGTTTACGTATTACGTTTTTAATACCCTTGTCTGCACGGAGAATCAGCACGTATGTGCTGCTCCACCATACTTCTCCATCAGCCGTTGGATCTAAATTCATTCATTCAATCTTCTACAGTGCGCTTTTCGAATAACTTTTTTTTTTTTTTTTTATAAGAAAAGGGGGCAAACGAGCAGCGGGAACACCGAGGTGATCATCGACGCCCATGGACATCTGCAATACCAGAGGAACCACAGATGCGTTGCCGGCCTTTTAGGAGGTGATACGCTCGCTTCTTGAAGGTCCCTAAGTCGTAGCGGTTTGGAAATACCGCCGAGGACAGACCATTCCACAGTGCGGCTGTGCGAGGCAGGAAGTTTCGCGAAAACCGCACGGTAGAGGATTGCCAGCCATCCAGGTGGTGCGGATGGAAACTGGCGGTCTGTCGAGTCGTCCGAAGACGGAACTCGGCGGCAGGAATTGTTCCAAACAGTTCGTCAGAGCACTCCTCGTCAGAGCACTTCCTGCCTCGCACAGCCGAACTGTGGAACTCTAGACTTAGGGTCCTTCAAGAAGCGAGCGTATCACCTCCTCAAAGGCCGGCAAAGCATCTGTGGTTCCATCATCCTCTGGTATTGCGGATGTCCATGGGCGTCGTTGACCACCTCGGTGTTTCAGTTGCTCGTTTGCCCCCTTTTCTTATAAAAAAATCTTAAATATCCTCTTTTATACAATTCATCCATATCTTGTCTCCGTTCTCGATGAAAACTGACGATTCATTCAACAACGCACGTAGCTAATTACCGTCAAAGTTGTTTAGCGAAAAGTTTACACACATTATTATTTATTAAAATACATGACAATGTTACGAAGTAGCATCTTCTATGTAATTATCATAACAATAACTGTGACATGACAGACAGATTGTTTTTACATAACACTCTCATAACAGAAAGCATCGCTTCATTGTAAAATAAACAATCCAACATTAGATTATGACCTGACATTGATTGGCGTTTGAAAAACGCTAAAGATTTTTTTAATACTTATTTTAAGCACACTTATGTATCTTTTTTTTATAAGAGAAGAGGCAAACGAGTGGCTGGATCACCGAGGTGATCTTGAACGCCCGTGGACATTTGCAACACTCGTGGAACCGTAAATGCGTTGCCGGCCCTTAAGAAAAAGATAGGCTCGCTTCTTGAAGGACCCGAAGTCGTAGCGGCTTGGAATCTATTTCATTGCCTTACTTGGAGTTATTTAATGTTTACTTAAACCGGACTTTAGTGTGGATTTATCATACTAAATTTAGAGTAAGATCCGTTTCGAAAACCTAATTAATCGTAAAAATTAATTGCTCTTTAATTCGCAGTTAAACATAACAACTGTAACTGTGTACCTCTATTGTTAGGAGGCCTTATTCTGAGTTGAACTATGCGATCATATGTATATTAAACAGCCATGTAAAATATAAACACGTTATCAATGTATATTATTATACTGTATAAGAACAATGGATTAATTTAACTTCTTATTCATTGATCTGTTCCCGTTTCCACGGCTTTGCGACATTTTCACAGACTGACTATTTCATTGTCGTGAGATTCCGTTAACACTGAGCTAGGAAGTTTCCGAATGTCGCCATTATAGTTGTATTTTTAATACAATCCTAGTCATTGTACGTGACTTCGTCTACGTTGAATTTATGTTACTCGGGGATAATGTAGCTTTCTAATAGTGAAAGAATTTTTGTAATTGGCCTAGTAGTTCTTGAGTTATTTCAAAATGCACAAAAACACAATTGTTTCCTCTTTATAATATTAGTATAGATTACCAAATATTTTATTTTTTAACTAATATTTGGAAGCATTCCAAGTAAACTCTAAGCTTGTGCAAGGATGCGGTCCAAATGCGATGCTTCTGCTTCAATATTCCACGACGGGAGCATATCACTCCATATTACAATAAACAGTTTATATTAAAAATGTCCGGACGCAGAGCGCTAAATCTCGCTAATATGGTGCATAAGGTTGTTACTTTTCAGTGCCCGAAATATCTTTTTGACAAACTACAGTGGAAAAAAGACACCGCGATTCGTTTCACACGAACCAGTGCACAAAATAAGTTGATCATTCCAAAGCACAGTACAGTCGGCGTCAGAGGTGGCTTTAAATTTGCAGCATCGAAAGTTTGGAACGATCTCCCACCCCCACTAATCCAAATTGCGTCACATCCAGTTTTTGCCAAGAAGTGTAAGAAAATGTTTTTAGAGATCCAAATTAGTAATTAATTTATGTGATTATTTTTTCTGATAATGCACTTAAACCTTTTTTATAAAAATAAAAGCAGTTTGTTATGCGCCTAATGTAATTTTTTTTTTTTTATATATTAAGTAACTAACATGTTTTACTATTACTTTTTTTTTGTTACCACATTTTACTTTAGAATTATCCTTTTGTTTGTTAACTTTGCGACCTTGTTAATAAGTTCACTTTTTTTTTTTTTTTTTTACTTTTTGTTACCCTCTCCAAATGTTCAGTGTGCCTATCCATAGGAGAGCAAAGGAGCCAGCTGAAAACCAGCGCAGGGAAGGTTTAATCCGTCCCTGCATTCGCTGAGCTGGCTCCTTTTGCCACACCTTATCCTACCTATGTGTGTTTTTTTGTTTTTTGTTGTTTTTTTATGTGTGGCAATAAATGTATTTTCTTTCTTTCTTTCTTTCTTTCAAATTAGTCGAATTCAAGCCCACGATCGGCTGTCCGTACCTTTAAACGTTAGGGTACTGGCACTGTCACTTAATTACGCACGTATCTTCTAAAATATATCTATGATCATTATTTTTCACACGATTCGTCTATGCTTTCTTCGATCTTCCGTTCATAAAAGTTTGTATAATTATATTATCGAATAATAAAAACAGCTTTCGCAAACTCGTTCAGAATAAGGATGCTGGTGAGAAAATTAGTGCTGGCGCCATACGTTGTGTAAGAAACGCTTCGATTTACAATATATTGCTTTTACTTAAATCCAGGTCAATTGTTTTGGATACTTAGGTATTCAGTATTCTTAATGCATTGCGTGAACACAAACTGTAGTAGATGGTCAAGATTATAATACTAATTAGGTATTTGTTGATGTAAATAAGTAAATACCATTATGTATGTTAACAAAAAGCCTTGAGTAGGCCGACATGGAGTAATTTACTGGACCAGGGCCAGGTCCACCCGCGGCTGTTCTGCCTCAAATGATGATGATGATTTATGTCTAAGACTTAGCTTAAATTAAATGAAATGCTAAAAATATTACAAATTCTAATATTATAAAAAGAAAAGATGTGTATTTTTGTATTTATTGAAATAACTCAGAAACTACTGGGCCGATTTCAAAATTTCTTTCACCGTTAGAAAGCTACATGATCACCGAGTAACATAGGCTATATTTACTAATTCCGCTTGGACGAAGTCCCAAGCAACAGCTAGTTATTGCATAATTTATGTTGTAATTTAGTTTTGCATTATTCTTGTTACATTTATAAAAAGGAATAACTGTTGTTTAACTTGTTGCCTTTGGAGAAATCTAACGTCTTTAGAATACTAAATAACTTTGCTATCTCGATGCGGAATAGCAACCCTTTGCATCTCTAAACGCGCTTAAACTAGAAAGTAAGAACTATCTCACTAAACAGAGAAAGCCTGGGAGGCCCAAATAAGTCGCTTTCCAAGCGTTATGCGACTTTAAAACGTTATTATCTACGTGACCGGAGTCCCTCGGACAGAGAAATGTAGTTATTCGGCCAAACAGGCAATTAACCGCAAAAATAATCAAGTTAGACGCTATTAGGTTTATTTACTTAGAAATGGGTACGTTATAGTCTTCTATAGTAGAGGACATCTCTTTCTCTGGCCCTCTCTCTGGTCAAGTCCATTCCATTGAGTACTCCAGTGACATCAGACAGAGTTTCAGAGAGGCTTCATTAGACAGAGTTCGTGGAAAAAGGAGAGATTTTTTGCGTAACATCGTTTAAATAAAGCCGTAAGGTGAGAGACAATAACATTGGTTACTGCCAAGAAATCCAATGAAATAAATTATTATTTCATCAACATTTTACCCCTTTTTTGCGTTAAATCTTAGTAGTTCTGTAAAGCGTTTATTTTTCATATAGTTATTTGATTATATTAATTTAGTTATAACATCTTAACGTCAGATCTCAGGCGGATGTTATTACTTACAAAGGTCATTAACAAAAGGCATATGACAAGGTGAACACGTGTAGTCGACCTGCGTCTTATTTTACTTAAGTATCTCAAATTGAATCGTTCCTTGCTCAATACTTTTTTATCTTTAGCTCAATAGATAGTATGCACATTATTTTAGTACGATGTTATCTATACTAATATTATAAAGAGAGAAACTTTGTATTTTTGTATTTTTGTTTATATTGAAATAACTCAAGAACTACTGTACCGTTTTCAAAAATTCTTTCACCATTAGAAAGCTACATTATCCTTGAGTAAAATAGGCTATATTATTTTATAATCCGCGGACAAAGTCGCGCACAACAGCGAGTTTTTAAATATTATTAAAGATACAATGAGAGTGTATGACAAAACTTCCTAGAACTTATATTTATAAAACTTAATTTAAGTTCGGAAAATTATTAACTGCTATCATTTACTACAAAAACTAGACTTTAATTACTACCACGAGTTCTCTAGTTGCTATGATAACGGAAACTATGCGTTAGATTACAAAAAACTGTTAAAAATAACGTAACTATTTAAATTAATAACCACATAGTAACTGTTACTATGTACTCGTAGCTTGGCTTTCACTACATCGTTGTTAGGGAAACTAGCGCGGGAATACACGGAGTTACGAAATTGCCAATTAAGCCCACGATTGCTCTGAATTGTAGAATGTTGGTTTAGAATATCCAACGAAGTAAACACTGTCTGAAGATTCTTAGTAATCTATTGGAGACTAGCTGTTGGGCGCGACTTTGTCCGCGTGGTAGTAAATAATATAGCCCATTTTACTCAAGGATAATTTAGCTTTCTAATGGTGAAAGAATTTTTGAAATCGGCCCAGTAGTTCTTGAGTTATTTCAATACATACAAAAATAAAACGTTTTTCTCTTTATAATACTAGTATAGAAGTATAGATTTGACTTTTTTATATCATTTATGTCAGTCAATATTTTCGGCAACAAACATTCGTTTTTATAATAACAAACTCTGTAATTTAGTAGTCAATTTTTTTCACTTATAAAGCCGGCTACAGACGCTCACTTTTAACTGTACAGTGCGACTGTGCAGTTCAAATTGTCGTATATACGTCAGTTCTAAACCCACAGTTAAAACTATATAGTTAAAAATCTAAACGTCTGTAGCTAGCTTTAGGAATGGCGAATTGAGTATTTTGTAGCTAGAACTTGTAGAACTTTCACAAAAATATGCTGTGTTTTATAATCAAAATCGATACTTGCAATTTATATCTATGAAATCGTAAACACTTTTCTTAGGAGTTATATCTATTCGGTAAATAATTTGAGTGTACGAAATCACACAACTTAAAGTTGAAATTCCTATGCCGCTTAACATTTTCTTGATTAACCAAAGCGCGATTCTTCACGATAATTTTACGGTTTGTTTTAGAAATTATTTAATAAATGTCCGCAAAGACTTTGTTTATTATATGTCTAACAAATTAGTAATAGCTGTAAAAAATCTGTTAACACAATTTTCTTTCTACCAAAAGCAAGGAGAATATCACTTTAAAATTTTTGGTGAACAAAACCTACTACAAATCCTTACAACCTAAAGCTTTGTTCGCATCAGGATAGTATTTTCCTCGAGTAGCAAGTAATTTAGTAACTAAACGTGTCCGAATAACATTTTAGTAAATCCTTTGTTGGAACACATTTTATTAGTAAATTACTTGCCAATCGACTAAAATACTATCCTGATGTAAACAATGCATAACTGATAACTGGAGTAATCTAATCGCTCAAATATTTCGTTCACTTGCAAGATGATTTTAATTCATATTCTACCAGGACAACATAGGTTATTATGGTGCTTAGACACGTCCACATAACAAAACAAACATAGACTTTACAAAAACTGTACGAGTTACGTGTAAACATGACAGGCCATATTAAATATAAAACGTTATTGTAAATATTCACAAATGTTAGACGCTAGAGTGAAATACAAGGTCAAGATGTCAAGTACGCTTACTTTTCTACGTAATATTGAATAACCTATAATATTAGCATAAGGTAAGCTTACTTATTAATTCTATAGGAACTATCGGCAAGAGGAAAGTTCAAATAGGATCCTTGATTATGACCCGTGAAAAGTCGTGTACGCATCAGGATAGTATTTTAGTCGAGTAGCAAGTAATTTAGTAACTAAATGTATCTGAACACCAACAGTTTAGTGGAGTAGATTAGTAAATCCTTTTTTCCGATAACTACTATCCTCGACTAAAATACTATCCCTGTGCGAACAAGGCCTAAAGCCTCAGTAGTAAGTAACAATTATCGGAAAAGAGGATTTACTACTGTTCGGACTCGTTTAAGCCTAAACCTACGCACTAGGGTAGTAATTTAGTAACTAAACTTGTCCGAACAGTAACATTTTAGTAGAATAGATTAGTATATCCTTTGTTCGGATACTTGCTACTTGCTACTAGACTAAAATACTATCCTGGTGCGAACAAGGCTTAAGAAACCTACATGCATTCTATCCGTTGTAGTAAATATATTTACTTTTAGTAAGCAACATTTTTCAGTTTATTCCAGCATACTTTAACCATTAGAAATTAAGTAGAAATTCATATTGATTTCAAACTTACAGGTATGTGAAATGTTAGTCTGCATATTTAATAGTGGGTCAGTTTCTAGCAGGATCTGATCCTATAACCGCCGTTGGTAGCAGTTTCATAATACACGTTAAGTCACGACAAAGTTATACAATCAATGTGAACCAAACCCGGAATATTATGCACTAAATCTATACTAATATTAAGAGAAAAGATTTGTATTTTTTAAATAACTCGAAAACTACTGAGTCGATTTAAAAAATTCTTTCACCATTAGAAAGCTACATTATTCCCGAGTAATATAGGCTATATTTTTTAATCCCGGACGAAGTAGCGAACAACAGCTAGTAAAAAATATTAAATTATTTCTGAAGTGTTCGATTCGATGTTGATAAATGATGAAAATGCTGAGAAAAATATGTTTATGGTCATAAAATGATTGACGAAATTGAGATTGTCAAAATGTATTAAAGGATACAAGTACGACTTTCTTTTTCAAGTTTATTCGAATAAAACATATAAATTGACATTTTAGTACTTTAGTGTAGTTCGACCCATGATGGGCTCCATTTTCCGCAACTCCACGACTAGCGCGTATATTGCGTGACTTCACACATCTTAAAACTTCTAATGTACCAAAATATATGTATAAAATATGTACCTACTAATGTATAAAGTTACGTTCTAACATAATTATAGTAATAAAACTTTCGATTCGTCCAATTTAAACGTCATAATATAACTGACCTATGCCGGCCCACGCCGCCATTGATGTCCACTCACTAGATGCCGGATTTACTAGAAGTGGCAAGCGAAGGTGAAACTGGTCTAATGAGGTAATCAAGCATACACACACCAACAATCAACTAAACTATTACATAAAATTGACATTGTAGTAGCTAAATCTACAGCAATATATTTAAAAAAAATGATAACTTTTATGAATTGCATAATTTTTATTAGCATCGTTGTAGCAATTTTTTGTAACATTAATTGTTAACTGTCTCTTCCAGTCGGGTATTTACATGTCCCAATCAAATGTAAGCAATGAGTACATCTCGTGTTAAAACTCGGAGTGAGATTAATCCATTAAATTGTTGCCAAGTTTTACGTAACAACTTGATAAGTATAAGATTGAAGTAAAAATAAACAAAAATACAAAACTAAATATGAACTACCATTAACATTCTTACACTACTAACTTACATAATATAGAAACTATAATAAACTAGCTATCATCCGCGACTCCGTCTGCGCGGAATTAAAAAAGAACTTATTAACTAGCCTATGTATTATTCCTGACAATGTTCTGAATCTTCACAAAATGGCTATTTTGGCGATATCTTTAAAAACATTCATCTATTAATCCAAACGCTCCATTTATAATATCAAGTAAGTTAATAAACCTACGGTTTCATTAGACCGATGTCATCCAAAAACGGCCTTACGCCGTTAATCACCGTTTTTACCGCAAACTCCGTCTAATAAAGCCATAGAGTAAGAATAAGTAAAATACAATTGTTTTGCAAATCTTTCAAAACATTTAATAGGCATTGTTCTCAATATTCTCATCCACACCCGTGTATTTTCAACCTTATCTATGTTACGGTTCAAAAACATCGTTTTAATTGTAAAATATCTAATTAGTTAGACAATGGTATATTAAAGTGGATCAATTTACCCTATGTCGCAAGGCTATTGTTGCGCTCAGTTCAATTCCATTTCGCCACACCAATGATGTTCATTATCTTTATCTCATCTAGTTTTATATAGCCAATGGTATTTATTAAAATGTCATGCTCTATAACTGACGTGACCATTTTATTTTGCACTTAAAACGGTGCAACATAATTTTCAGGGGGAAGGGGGGCCCCCAAGCCGTGATCAAAATGTTGATTTTGATACAGGGCGAAACCAACAAAACGCGAGCGATAAAGTCTTCACCACTCTCGTGCTTCCCGGCTACTGTCTCGCGCTCATACCGCCCGCGTTCGGCACGCGGGCCTGGCTGGTTCGACTATCCAAACTTTTCGCACGGTTTCCGTAAACGGGACAATTCGGCGTCCCGGTGATTATTCCCGGTCACATGACTGTTAAACGGGACGTCTGGACACGTTAACTATAACACATAGTAAACAGGTATATATTTTAATGAAATGATAAGTTTAATCGTCCCATAAAACGGCCTTCATGATGCAAATTATACTATCGTTACGCAACACATTCCTTCTCCAACACAATCTCTTTCTGACCGTTAAAACTAGGTGTATCTTACAAAGCTATCTTTGACTATACATCGTCACAATGTCAGAATGATAAAACGAACTACTTAATGATACGTATAAATTCACTTTCAAACACTTTCACTTTCATTGCTTCAGCTTAATCTATGGCAATTTATTTGTGCAGGCTCAATGACTTGATTCGACATAACTCTTTTTCAAACTGTATTTACCAGTTACATAACATTCTTTATAAATAAAATCGAGACTCAATTGTATAAGGTTTTTTTTATCCGAACAAATGCATTTTAACACACTTTTTCTCATTTATAAACTACGCTTGACGTATATCTTACTGTATATTACAATTTCCGCTTCAGAATCATTCAAATAAAAATATTTTTATCACACTCATTATCTATGAAAAAACAGAAATAGCATTATGACCTTGTAAGAAAACCTCCTTAAAAATCTCACGCTAAGTTTCCAGAAACGATATACTCTACCAACATTTTAATTTACTCAATATAAAATTGACTAATAACGAAATCATACAGATAAAAAATAACCAACATTATCTGTACCAAATGTTTTCATAACATCCCGGTGATAAACTTTCAGTGTAATTTTGAATGCAGTAATTAAATAAACATGTACTCATGTCGCGGTAACAATGCTCTGAGTCACGCTCATAAATAACAAGCGAGTCGAGTTTTGCGATATATTTAGGTCACTCACAGTGTCTAGGGAGACTAGAGCATTCCGTAAAGTCATTAGTCTCCCAGCAAACGTGACTGGATTTGTCTATTTTCATATGAGAAAAAATGCTTCACAATAACTCGTTTACTCGGAAGTTTTTCTACGTAATTTGCGGTTATACAGTAACCACTAATTTCATTTTGTTACACTTAAAAAAAGCAACGAACTAAAACGTGAGAAAAGTTTGACAATAAGCTTCATTAGACCGATGTCACGCAAAAACGGCCTTACTTCGTAGCAAATCCATAGAAGCCATAGATTTACGAAAGCAAGGAATAAATTAAACAGGAATTAAAACATGAACAACAAAAGATTGAATTATGTAAATATAATCTGTATAACATAGCAGATAAATGATGCATCATGCTGACACTCACAACAATGATAACACGCGTCAAGTGTACAATAGTAACAAAATTGATTCATAAGCTTCCATGTATACTTGGGTGGTTTGCAAAGGTCATTAACACCTTCCGATATGGAAGCGGAGTAAACTATTAATAATACTGTCAATTTTAATGTATGATAGTGACTAATATTGGACAGTGTGTGATAACAACAATGAATCACGCGTATTTTAACGAATTCACTTTTCTCACAGTTAGCGTGTTTTTTGCAACTCTCTGGCAATTGTTATGAAATTGACTGACTTGAGTTTACGAGGATTCTTGCAAGAAAAGAATCAAAATCTAGTGTTTTCTTAATAGTTAGACAAGGCAATTGCAACTTGCAAATTGCAACTACTTACTCGTTTATTTTATTTTTGAATGTTGGGATTTGTATAGAAATCATTTGAAATTGATTGAATAAGTAATTATTTGTTGGTAATCTTGTCAAGAAAATACTGAATTTATTTGCAAGCATAGTAATTTTCAACAACAATAGATTTAAAATAACGAATAAGTATTTAGAAATTAGCTAAAACTTGACCTATAATGTCGGTCTATATTTAGAAAGTTCACGTGTCGTGTCGTCGTCGTATCGTCGACTTATAAAGTGCTTATTTAATTGTTCACTCGTAACATTTTACTTTTGTATCGCAGCGTCACAACAGAGATACATAACGTGGAGTGCTCGCTCGTCCGCTCACAAATGTAACCTACTTCTGTGTTATTTGATATCTTATTTGACCTTGTTTCAGACAGATAATTTATTGTTATAATAACTTTTACTTTTTTTGAAAAAAGCTGGCTACAGACGCTCATTTTTAACTGTACAGTTCGACGGTGCAGGTAAAACTGACGTGTTTAGAAAAAACTGCGAACTGTACTATTCGATTTTGAGGTTCAAATTGTCTAATGGTCAGTTTTTACTTGTACAGTTAAATGACAGAAAGTCTGTAGTCAGCCTAATATTTGTACAATTATTGCATACGAAATCATATTTTAAGTGTTTTGTAGATAAAAATAGTTTTACACATTATAAGATTTAATGAATCTAGATGTCTAAGTCTAGATCGTGACTAGAAATCTATACATCGAGTCGTCCAATGCTTTCCAACCTGTTTTAGCGATCGCCCAGTGCCTTGTGCGGAAACAAGTTCCGAAGAACCCATTACTTGTTATCATAAGATAATAATTATTCTAACGAAAAGTCAATACGGCGACAATGAGAAAAGCTTATATTTACTATATTTTTTGTTTTTAGGTCCTTATGGCCGTTTGCACCAATAATCCCTCAATTTTAAGTAACCCTTAATGCATTTAAATGTCACCTAGCATTACTTTCGTTTTTACCAACAGTTAAGTGTCACTTTAGATATCAAATCAATTTATGTATGAGTTAGATTTAGGGAGACTCTTAAGCAAAAAGACTTTAGGGGTTGGTTGGTAAGAACGGGCATTAATTCTCTAAATCTAAATCAAAAACATCTTTGTATTTTGTATGTTTTGAAATAACTCAAGAACTACTTATCCGATTTCAAAAATTATTTCACCATTAGTAAGCTACATGATCCCCGAGTAACATAGGCTATACTTTTTTATTCCGAGCGAACGAAGACGCGAACAATAGCTAGTTTTAAATAAATAAACACTAATTGTTAAAGTAGGAAATATTTTTAAATCTATCGCATCATGATTACAAGAGAAATAATAGTAGACTAAAAATGAGACTGGGGAGTAATAAAGAAATCGAACTCAATATAATATTAAAAAAACATATCTAATTTTAAAACTTCTCAATATATAAATCTTTCTATAAATAACCTCAGTCGTAAATCCTTAGGACGAGATTTACGACTATTTCATAGTTGGCGTCGAATCGCACTCAAGTTGACCTTTCCAGTTACTTGAAGCAACTTGAAACTACTCGTGAGAAATGTAGCGATATTTCTAATATTAGCTAGACTTTCTGAATATCTGATCCATAAATAGGACGTAACATAGACTAGATTTTTTATAAGGAAGGATGCAAACGAGCGGGATCACCGAGATGATCTTCGATGCCCATGCATTTGCAACACTCGAGGAACCGCAAATGCGTTGCCTGCCTTTAAGGAATAGATAGGCTCGCTTCTAAGATATTTGCAAAAATATACGATACAAACGTATTTTAGTCTAATGTTTAACAGATTTCGAGTAAATATGCAAATTATTATAGTTTACAAAAACGTACAAACACGTACAAAATAATAATATTTTTCTGTAAAAAACAACTATTATGTTCAACTTGGATGAAAGGAAATAACCCAGACTAATTGAGATTTTTTTGTATTACACTTAAGAAGCTTTGAAAGTTACGAAATAATTTATTCAAATTTAACTTTGCCTTTCATTTATAATTTACATTAAATCAATTATTTATTATCAATAATTTATGGGAATTTGTAGCTTTATCTTAATTAATCTGTTTTCATTAATACAGGAAGAAATTAAAAAAATGTCAAAGAGAAATACACTTTAAAAAAACATAACTAATAACGCTCCAGTCTAGACTAAACTTTTGCACAAGGTTGTTTTCCTCATAACGTAATTAAAAAAAAATACCATTAAAGATAACAACTGTGCATCGTGTAGAATAATAACTTTATCTCTCATAGATTTGTTTTAATATCACAATTGGCAAACCAGCAAGGAATCACCTGGATTTGCTGAAAAAGCGAAGCGACAGCTGCTCGTAGACATCTGCAATTGCATTTATGTTGCCTACCCTTAATCTACGGAGGAGGAGACGCACAGCAAGAAGATTATACCCCTTCCTATGCGTTCCCTCCCCCGCGAATCCACTCCCCCTTCCCATCATTTCCTTATAAAAAGGATATAAAGAGAAAGTGGACTAAAATTGGATAAAGTTATGTTACGATATGAAATTATTCAATGTTTTTTTATTTTGCACGAGTTTATTAATCCATGTTCCGTCCCACTCGTAACTCCTAAACACTTATAATATAGTCAATTTAATCTTATTATTATTATGAAGTTTAGATAGTTGGATGTATGGATACTGATTAAAAGGGGTCTCCAGAACCGGTTCAACCGATCTCGATGTTTGGCAATGTAGAACATAGCCTGGAAGAACACAAGCTACTATTTTTTATTCCCGCGCGAATGAAGTCGCGGGCGACCGTTAGTGAATTAATATTTATGTCACACACACTGACCATGACATGTGTCAAAAACCGTCACGGATCGTGAACGTAACCTTGTCACGGGCCCCGAGTGAAATGTCAACGCGATGACGCGCGTGTAAAGGTCAGGGGCCACCCAAAGTATATGCGCTACAAAGCGATTCGATAGCGTACATCAAAATGTATGGAACTGACAATGACGTTCGATATCTCAAACGCGACAAACATAACTTATCGAATGTCATTGTCAGTTACATACATTTTTGTCGATTCCATCAGCGATATCGCCAATCTAAAGATACTTTGGGTAACACCCCCGTTTGTGTATGTCCGGGTATCGACGCTTGTACGGAAACATAGCATTTTTAAAAGATCATTTACCCATCAATGAACAGAATCTTCTTTAAAATTATTAAATACTAGCTGTTCTGCGCAACTTCGTCCGCGTGGAATTAAATAATATAGCCTATGTTACTCGGGGATAATATAGTTTTCTAATGGTAAAAGAATTTTTGGAATCGGCCCAGTAGTTCTTGAGTTATTTCAATACATACAAAAATACAATTTCATTCTCTTTATAATTAACTAGCTGTTGTGCGCGACTTCGTCCGCGTGGAATCAAATAATATAACCTTACTCGGGGATAATATAGCTTTTTAATGGTGAAAGAATTTTTGAAAACGGTCCAGTAGTTCTTGAGTTATTTGAATACAAACAAAAATACAAAAATTAAAAAATACAAAGTTTCTCTCTTTATAATATTAGTATACTCGTAGATATAGAGGAATCGGACCGGGCCGAGCGGGTCATATATACAGGCTTTGGCTGTTGCCAATGCTTATTGACTTAACATTATCATTAATTACTTATGAAGCTTACAGTTAACTTTACTTTCGATTATCTTTGTTTAATCCATATAAAAACTTTTATATTATTTGGTACGTCCGTTTGTGAAAGTGAGTGTCCTTGACGTTGCTGGTAGATCCGGTTCTTATTACATTAGCGTGCGAGTCGCAGATCATTGGTAACTGCAGACCGGCATTGCGTCACGGAAGCAGCTGATTCTTTAACGAGATGTAGAAGATTACAAAAGCGGAATGTGTGGGAGCAATACGTAACCGTGAGGTAGTCAAGTTGAGCGTCGATGGCTCAGGGGTTTAGCTCTTGACTTGCAATTTGCAGGTCCCGAGTTCGAATCCCGACATGTACCAATGTGTTTTTCGATTTTCGAATTTCATATGTACATATTTACCTGACGCTCTTACGGTGAAGGAAAACATCGTGATGCAACCTGCACATATCGGCGAAGAAATTCAAAGATATGTGTGAAGTCGACCAACCCGCACTTGGCCAGCGTGGTTGATTATGGCCTAGGCACCCTTTAGGGGGTAGGCTCCGTGCCCCTCGGTGGGGATGTATAGTGAGCTGGTGATGATGAGGTAGTCAAGTCAAGGAACTATGTTATTTAGAGATATTTCATACCTTTTACGTCGTACTTTGATTTCATTTTTATACTTCTTTTCCTTTCTAAACATCATAAAAACAGATTCACATAAAATAATTTAAAAAGCAGCGAGAATTCTATAATCAAAATGGACGTAATTTCATATTCTATTTACGAATATTAGTAAGTATTTTTTATGAGACATTATCATACTAATTAATGTGAAGATGGACTCCTGAAGAGTCCGAAACTAGTTGGTATAGTCACCGGAATACTACACGTAAGTTCTAGTAACATTAATTAGTACTAGCTGTTGTTCGCGACGTCGTTCGCGCGGAATTAAAAGATATGTAATAAAATTTTAATTCCTATGTTATTCAGGGATAGTGTAGCTTTCTAACGGTGAAAGATTTTTTAAAATCGGTCCAGTAGTTCTTGAGTTATTTCAATACATACAAAAATACAAAGTTTCTCTCTTTATAATATTAGTATAAATAAGTAATATTTCTTTAAATCAATCACCCCTTATTTTAACCCTCATTTAAAATAGTAATTTATAAAACCCGGTAGGAAAAGGCTTGGCAACGAATTCTCACGACTCAAGTGGAATGCAAATTATGGTGTCTAATTGCCGGTCGATAATGAACTGAAGTGTTGGTAAAGAGCCCTCGTTAGGGCAAGGTACCGACTAACGTCCGCACAAAACTCTTTGATTAAAAACTGTATGTCTGTCTTTATTGAAAACGTCTATACAATGAAAGGAAATCTCATCCAACATCATAATAAAAAATATTTATGTACAAAACGATTAAGTGACAACCCTATAACTCAAAACTCTTGGTACCTAGTGTTGGGATTTTATCCGGATAAAAACTCAAAATGGATAAATACCCATAATTTCTATCTTTTCTGCGTGATTTTTATCCAAAACGTGGATAAAAACTATCTGTCATTTTATAAATGTAATTTAGCGTAAACATGTTTTTTTTTATGAATAAACGGGTTCGGAAGCAAAGAATAACAAAAATAAAATTATATCTAACATGCTTTATTAATCAATTTATTGATATTAACAACTTTTTAATGTGTAAAGTAATGTGATAAGCATAATAAGCAAACACCATTTTTGTTAAAATATTAATAAATAGATTAAATAAAAGTTTCCAACTTAAACAATAACTACCTACTTAAAAGACAAACGTAAAAGAATTAAAATTAAAATGTATTAAATTTCCACCAAAGAGGTTTCTTCTTGCCGGCCAGTGTTCCGGCCGCAACACTATAGTATTGATGGGCTGACGTCTCGAGTTTTTATCCGAAATGGATAAAAACCCGAGACGTCAGCCCATCAATATCTATACTAATATTATAAAGAGAGAAACTTTGTATTTTTGGATTTTTGTTTGTATTGAAATAACTCAAAATCTACTGAACCGATTTCGATAATTCTTTCACTATTAGAAAGCTACGTTCTTTGTGTCTAAAATAGGCTATAACTTATTTTTAGCAAAGTTTAGGAAATAGGAATAAACAGCGCATTTCTGGACCCTGTCGCAAAATTTCATTAAATTTTCCTTTTTATTGGCTTACGCTGGCTAAACCGCTCAAGTTCTATAAAAATGATGTACGAGACATTTGTAGATCTAAAAAAGTTCTACAAAAAAGTCAGCGATGGCATATGTTTATCTTTTACGGTTTTCTCACAATAATCACTTTTTGTTTTTGAAAATCAATTAAAATATGCACTTAATTTGCCGCATTATTTTTTTGGTTTAAATATTAATCCTTATCCAAATAAGTGTGTCTGTTATCAGGGGAATTTAATGTAGATTAAAATCGTCCTTGACCTTATTTAAATCTAACGAATAGTTTAGAAGATATCGCGAACACAAGTAATAAGGGTAACCGAAAAATCATCTTACGAGCCGGGCGTAAGAAGTAATGCAAAATAATTAGGACATTCTGTTATTTAATTTAGTTAAATTAGTATATGTACTCAATATCAAGTAAATATAACATTTTTTTCAATGTTGAAATATGAATAGAAAGTAAATTGTAGTTGTAAATATTTTAAACACCACGCGGACGAAGTTGCGGGCAACTGCTAGTATATATATATAAAATATACAAGACCTCAGAATGATTAGGAAAACAAAGTATCGAAACGTTTTACTCCAATTTCTCCAGTATTGTTAGGGTCAATTCTTTTTTCCCTTTTTGCCATCAGATCCTGGTAGACCTATACATACGCGGAAGTACCTAATAATTTTGCATTCAAAAGTTGTTTTCATCAATAAATTAATTAACAAGGCATGTTAGATATAATTTTATTTTTGTTCTTCTTTATTATCCCTGAGTAACATAGGCTATATTATTTAATTACAAGCGGACGAAGTCGCGCACAACAGCTAGTATGAAATAATATGCTAGCTTAAGATGAGGTCTTATAGTGGCACTTAGATGCGTATACGGTTCATAAGAAGATTACCTGGGCACTGCTTGGCATGGACATAATGATATTGGGGGCAGGATAATCGAAAACAAAGGTATAAAAGGAGCCCAGGATAGGGTGCAGTTATAAATAAGATAGTTTTGATACAATACATGACAGTTAAATATATATTAGATTCGAAAAAACATAAATATCCATTGATTTGGATAAAAACCCGATGAAAATGGGTAAAAACGGGTTTTTATCCGTTTTGGATAAAAACTCGAGTAAATATCATTTGAGTTTTTATCATCTGCCCATCAATATTGGTACCTAATGACAGAGGTTAAAAACAATGAAGGGAATTTCCCGCGCAACATTCAAACTGTCTCACATTTACGCTACGTCACGCGTCACGTCGCGTCACGCGTCACGCCGCCCGAGCGTGACATTAGCACGCACAATGTCAGCTATAGTTACCACTTTCCTCACTTCCTAGCTCATTTTCAATCCGGAAATTGACACGAAAATATGCGGGGTTTTAATATCCTCGAAGTAATAACCTAAAAGGTTGCTAAATGTGATAGGTATAGATATTTCTTCCTTTAGAAATATCAATACTACAGTAATATTATAAATGTATGGAAATTAAATTAATCTAATAACACTCTAAGCGTAGGCCATACATATTCATTAGTAATTAACAAATTAACGTTTCAGTAATTTTCCCGCCAATTACGTGGTTTAGTGTTTACAATGCACTTACACTTTCAAACGCTCGTACTGATCGAGTCATTCATTCAATCGTTCTTTGAACTCAAACGGTTTACGCTTGATAGATTCATTCATAAATAGTAGGTCATTTAGAAAATGTATTATGTATTTTATTTTTAGATAGTAATATTATTAATTTTTATTTTCTTCTTTTTTCAGATACATGATGTAAGACCAAATCTTCAATATATCTACAGTAGCAGCTAAGTTTAAAGTTTATATATCTTAACTATAATTATATGATCAATAGAAGCTAAATATTATATTTCCGATATTTTTGTGTAAAAAATTAGTAGTATTTACTTAAATCTCCTTTTTTATGATGAAAATCAAAAAATCATCTAGTTTATCAATATATACTAAACGTGGTTTATAAATATGATAATGAAATTCAAGATTTACTATGGCTCTAACAGTTTCCATAATAATCGTTTAATTTTATGTTTTTAGAATAATTGAAAAGGAAATTATGTCTAGCTCTATTTCCTTAGAGATATATATCTTTTAAATTTTTAAAATGTTGCATTTAATAATTATTTTCATTTAGTAGTCAAGTTTCAGAATTAAATTCGTTACAGTATTTTCTAAGCCTTATACTTTCTTTTTTAAAATTATCTTATTCCCAATCCTTTTTATCAGTAACGGGAAGAAAATCTTCACAAGTTACCCTGCCTTTTGAGACAAAGACAGGGTTATGTTAGGTTATTCCATAGACTTACTTAATATTAAGGAAATTACAAAACGTATTTCCCACAATCATATCTTCCTATTTGGCTTATAATAATAAGTTATATTAGTTTAATATTAAATTTAACAGTGATTAAAATAAAATAAACTCTATGAATATACTAATAAAAGCGATAATTCATTAAATTGGTTAATAAATTGAATTTATCTATGGAAAGCTTCGTAAAACTTGTTAAATGTTAGGCAGGATGCAGAATATTTAGAAACACATAATGATAGGAATAAAACACAAAACGGGTTCTTTGAAAGTGTGTAAAATCTTATTAGTTACACGTAGTTACATTTCTTTAGTCAAGTATCAAATCTAAAATATTTATTATTACTTTTATACCGAATTTTTCTTTCTTTCATTCTTTAATTACCAAATAATATTTTGAGCCAGTTACAAACGTTCAGTTTTAGTTAAAACTGAGCATCTGTGACCGGCTTTAGTAAGTAGCAGTAGTAGTTTGACACATGATGAGCTCCATTTTCCGCAACTCCACGACTAGCGCGTATTTTGAGTGACTTCACACATATTTTTAAATTTCTTCACTAATATGTGTAGACATTATGATGTTTTCATTCACCGTAAAAGTAAGTATCTCAGCTATGAACAGACATCATTTCGCTCATTTAAATTTTGTCTTCCAAAGTATAAAAAGAAAAGCTCAAATGAACAAGAACAACGTGAAAATCTGTGCGACAATTATTTCTCGTTTGATCGTTAAAAAGTCGGTAATTACCCGCCCAGCGGACGTTTCTCTTCAATTTTCCATTCCCACAAGAGATTAAAGACAAATTATCTTTTGTTTAAGTCAAATAATTTCATTTCACAAGAAATTTCTTTTAGCATAATTTGTTAAATTTTTTTTTATCACTTACAAAAATACGAACACAATTATGTTAGACCATAGAAGTAATATTTCTTTTTGTTTAAGATTTATGAATAAGACTAATCCTAGGTTTCCACTACAGAAAAACTTGTAGGAAAATATGTGTTTTCTCTACTTCCCTTTGATATAACAATTCATTTTATTATCGTTACGGCAGTGTAAACTAATAGTACTGCAATGGTCTTATAAAAATTCGTAGTTGTCTTGTTTGTTTTAGGAAATCTATTTTTTGTAACAATGTAAATCTATCTCATAGATTTTGAAAGTATTATTTAAAAAAACCTACACGTTTAAAATGCATGAATTTAAATCTACTTTTACTACTAACTGCATTTTAGCTCTTTTAAAATCGTCGTTCAATTTCGCTGTAAATGCTTGAAAGGAATGGATTTTTGTGCTATTTGCATTAAGCTATGTCGGTATAAGGTTTTTAAATCTTTGCTTTAATATATTTTTCACCTAGATGTCTTTGTGAGTTTAATAAGGATTTTTTTAACATTTTACATAAGAAATTAGTAAATTTAGTAGCGGTATCACCTAAAGGCCGAATACTAAAAATATTCTTAAAGTAAGCACCGCTTACAATCTCACGTAGTTGAATAGTATAGAGTTTGGAGTTTAAGCTTGGTCTTATCATTTAGGACGGTGTCACATATTTAAATGAATTTCAGTTTTCTGCCATCAGAGTCCATTGAAAAGAAACTTGAACTAAAGAACTACATTTAGCCGAAACACAGGGCTATACCCCAGTTCAGGAACCGTGGTCTCAATAAATTGTAAATTGTGAAATGCAAATAAAAGATTATTAAAATATACACAAAATTAAAAAGCACTCATATATTTTTAAAACTGATTTAGTTTCTAAATGTCAAGTCTTTCAAACCATCTAAAATACTTAAATAGTAACAATTCAACATAACAGAAGATGAACTCTTTCCCGTTTAGTTCGAGCAGACTAAATAACCAACACTTGAGAGTCGAGCGACCAACAAAGCGAAACCAACTTGTAACTAACGAGCTGTTGGCAGCGCCTCTAGTGGATATTTGCCAATTGTTTTAGAGAAATAGGGTTGTCACAAATATCCTTTCTCTATAGAAATAGAAACAACAAAAGAACAACAGTAAGAGGTGATAATATGAAGAGGCAGTGACCGTAAATAGCTACATATATTTATGTGTAACTTCGTCTTTTGAAGTAACCAATATATAGAGGAAACATGCCTAGGAGATAGGAAACAGTGTTACGAGGGTATTTTTCACAAAACCATGTAAAATTTAGTACTAACAATTTTCACAAACTGACTTTTTTACTGAAATGTCGTTTTAACGCATATTTTTTTACAAAATATCAGCCGATAGTTTCATCAAATTGATCTATAAAGAGTAAATAGTTTTATTTTTGTTTACGTTGAAAAAACTCAAAAACAACGGGGCCGATGTCGAAATTCTTTCACCATAAGAAAGCTACATTATCCCGAGGGACGAAGGCTATATTTTCTAATTCCGCGCAGACGAAGTCGCGAGCAACAGGTAGTATTTAATATCCGTAAAAAAACAAGCAGCCCTAGTACCAAAGTCTGTAAGTGGATTATACAATGGATTACGGAAGGCGCAGTGACTTCGATCCAATGCGACAGCTGCAAACTGAATATATATTTTTATTGATACTAAAAATTCACTTCCCTTGTCATATTTTTCATAGATGAACAAGGAAATCCAGATTTATGTTATACCATCAGGAAGGCAAGGAAAGGACGTAAAATAGATAAAAGACATATTATGCCACAGTCTGCAACTGCTTTAAAAGATCGACAATAGTTTTAAAAAACGACAAACTGGACTGTACCAAATAACTAACAATTTATTGTTATGAGAATAAAGCAAGTTACAGACGTTAATTTTTTTACTGTACAGTTTTAACGGTGCAGTTAAAACTGACACACGACAATTTGAACTGCACAGTTCTCAGTTTTGCCTACACATATTAATTTTAGCTGCGCAGTCGAACTGTGCAGTTATACAAAGCGTCTGGAGCCGGCTTAATACTAAGCAAGGTAATAATTTATTTCGCTCTAATCTAGAATTTGTCACATTAAAGTTTATGAACAAGCTCTATGAAATGTCAGATGACTTTTGCTTTTAATGTTCACATCTGACATTCTCTCAAAGTGGAATAATAAACAAGCCTGCGAAGTGAATATGTTTTAATTAAAACTTTTCCAAAACTTCTCACGATTCTGACACGATAAAGTTTTGAACATTTTTCAAGTTACAGTAGAACGTAGAAAGAGAAAGATATAGAACTGGCATTCACGTATACGGTTGAGTGATAAAAAACGCCTTAGACTACGTCATACGTACGTTGTGTGTGCAACACTTTACGGTTTTAAACCAACAATATCATGTCTTAGCCTTTACCTGGGACGTTCACTGAAAATACGCTTGGAGCGCCACAATACTACTTATATGATACGTCACATTTGTTTGTGTCGTATTTCTGTTATATGGAGAAAGGAACCAAAGATCTATGTCACTGTCTTTGTCACGTTACGTATATTTCGTATAAATGTGTCTCAGTCGCTGTCAGTATGACATACGTCATGTCTCATCTGCTTCTTTTAATCTATACAGTAGAACAATGAAAACAAGTTATTCTTTTAGCTTAGTTCTTATTTAACGGAAAGGGATAAAAATCCTTTTAAAACGTTGTTTATGCATATATTATGATAATTAACATAGCCTGGAAGAACACATAGGTGGCTTACTAGATTGTTTTAATTGGCGTGGACAGTCACGGGTAAAAGTTAGTTAAAGAATAATTAGAAAAACACAATGTACATAGATACATACGTAATGTATATAGAATGGAAACCAATTCAAAGCTGAATTACTTATCAGCGGAGCGCCGGTCGGGCCGAGTTACTGACTAATCCAAAAAGAGATTACGCTTACGAAAGGATAATATTCCAGAAAGCGGAGCTTTGTTAAATATTTTACGTGTAAAATATGGCTCTGGATTATTAAAATTACAGGCTTATGTAACTTGCACGGTTATACATTGTAAAAGATTAAAATTAAACTTTACAATATTTTTTTGTAATGTTATATCTTTGGGTAAAAGCCCGACTGGAACCTTTAGTTCCAAGTTCCAATCAATCGACTAACAAAATAATACCAATATTTTTTTCCCTTTGTTATAGGAAGAAAACATCGCACTCCGTCTCATCAAGCAGCACGCGGATGTTGAAGAAACAGAGAGCAGTCCAGCGTCCCCTGAAGACAACTACGGCACGGGTAGCACCGGCAAGAATTACTTCGATGAAGGCGGCTATGTCTCCGGAGACAAGACAGATAAAGACCCGTATATAAGGAACAGATTCAATCAAGCCGCCTCTGATATCTTGCCCAGTAATAGAGCTATACCTGACACGAGGAATGCAATGTAAGTATAGGAACACTCCTTGAAGGATCTCAAGTTGTACTGGTTTAGAAATACCACCAGGGAAACCGTTCCATATCGTGAATATGCGTGGCAGGAAAGTCTCCAGAACGTTTACGTTACCATCTTTAAAAAAATAAGTAGCTTCACGACTGTCCCCAGAGGTCGCAAGAGTCGACCTGCATACTAATAGATACTAAAATAGTATTCGTTTAAAAAAATCTATATTGCGTATGTATGAATGCTGTTATGTGGTGATATGTCAATTTTAATAGGCACACATCGACCTCGGCCTGAATCCGACCCTTGATGCACACATTAAATTTAACTGGCTGTTCATCATTCAGTTTTGCATTGCAGTTGCGTTAAAAATATATGCGTATTTTTCAAGTTGTATACATTAAAAACCAGTATACTGGTAAAATATTATTAATAAAAATTTATGGGGCACAGGTGATAAAAACAAAGCTAGTTTTCAAGGTCTTCTCTCATGTCCATTATGTAAAGGAGCTATTATTATTTTTGACCTTATTTTTTAATAATACTTAAACAAAAAATCTTGTGTCTGATTAATAAGAAAATTAGTGACTTTGTGCTATTCTGTTTGGAATTCTAAGTGATAACCTTTTGAAATTAGATTTTGGTGGTCTGATTTTTAATTAGCTTTCAAGCCACAGATTCTCAATAATAAAGAAGGTAATTTGAAAATTGCTTTGCCATCTTCTAAATTAATAACTAGTCACCAAATTACATAGTTTCTATATTCTATGTTAGATGTTATAAGTGTTTATAAACAGTGAATGTATTAAAACTAGTTTAGAACCAGATTAGGACACGCGCCAGATGCTTTAGTCATCGATTTCCAAATTTGGAAGCAACAGATCACATTCCGAATACCGTATGACTTCTTTAGAAATAATTTATAAGGACTTGTAGTGAATTAACTATTAACCTAGTAGTGCAAAGATAATAGATAAATAGACTTTATATGTATCTAAAAGTAATTAATTTGTACCAACAATGTGCCTTACATGAATGTCACCAGTGCTTTTGGCATTGTATCGTTTTAAACCAACGTCGTTTTGGAGACTGTGTTTCAGAGTTTCTATTTATTTACATGATAAAATGATACGTGTACAGGTGCCGTTTGAAAAAGTACGATGAAGACCTACCCGAGACCAGCGTCATAATCACGTTCCACAATGAAGCGCGGTCGACGCTACTACGTACTGTTGTTAGGTAAGATTTAGTTACTATTCAAATGTACAATTTCTTTAGTTTAACAGCTAAGATAGAGCTGCTGCTTATAAATATCGATGGTAGATTGAAAGTTTATTGACATACATATCTCCATAGACAGTAAAAAGTTTGTATTTTATTGTTTCTTTTTGTCTGTTCTTAACAGTGTCCTCAACAGAAGTCCGGAGCATCTGATAAAAGAGATCATTCTCGTAGACGACTTCAGTGATAATCGTAAGTTATTTGTGCTTACATTATTAAGTAGATGCATACATATATACATGGTCTTGTTCAATATCTACTTAATCAATACCGTGCTATTTAATTAAGAACACATAAGAAAAAGAAAACAATAGAGGCGCTTATTAAATTTCAAGCATTGTTTGATGAACAATAGCAAGAGTATATTTCGCTTCACAAAGCTAATTGGAGAATTTGAAGCGAGCAAGTATGAAAGTGAGCCGATGTTTGAGTTCACAACCGAGTTATAGGTCTCGTAGCTATGCAATCCCATTCTTAGTTCGACTAATTTATTAATGATGTTGTTTATAAATAAGAAAATAACCATGCCCCTTTCTTTGGGAGTTGTTAACATGACCTCTAGACATTAAACTGTGCTTATGTTTGTCTTCTTATCAAAAACACCAAAGATAATAATCAAATAATATATAAATAAGCATTTGAACTAAGAAGAATTGTAAATAAAGATGAAGGGAGATGTACAATACTAGATGCTACATACTTTCATGCCTGTCATTAAAAAAATATCATAGATTAATATTCTATAAAGTAGATAAGTAATTTTTTATTTAATTAGTTGAAGAGGGAAATTAAGCATGTAACAGGGAAATCTTTAAGTAAGAATGTACAGGTACACCAGTAGAGGTAAGCCTAGGAAGAGATGGATAAATTTCGAGAACGGTGATATGATAAACAAGAGTGTGATGACTGTGATGGCGGAGGATAGATTAACGTGGAGGACAAAAACCTGCTGCGCCGACCCTACGGTGAACGATGGGATCGTGGAGTTGATGATGTTGATGTATAAGTAATTCTTAGTTTGCTTGACCGATTCTATTCCTTAATTTGTTTCATACTAACCAGCTGAAGACGGCGCATCGCTCCGAGCAATCCGCAAAGTCCAAGTGATCAGGAACTCCGCTCGCGAGGGTCTGATGCGGTCTCGAGTGCGTGGCGCAGACGCGGCCACCGCGCCAGTCCTCACCTTCCTAGATTCGCACGTGGAATGCAACGTGCACTGGCTGGAACCATTGCTGCAGAGGGTTAAAGAGGTATGTTGGAATTAATAGAAATAAACATTAAAACAATATGAGACTTTTATGAGTATCTCAATGTGACGCAGGAGATTAGAAAAATAAACTTAACGGATATTGTAAAATTATTTTCATCACGATTCATGTGTATCACTTGATTTACACAAAAAAGCTTTTTCGAATGCCTGTGTTCTAAAAGAGAACGCTAATAATTTTCGCTGGTAAAATTATGTCTATGGATTAATAAATAATTTCATATTATTAGGTAATATTACATCGCGTCCATGTCATTTAACACAGAAGGGAACGGTCGTTAAAAATAACTTAGTAATCTACTCTGACCTCTGACCTCGATGTAGACGACATCGGCACATTGGTTATTTATGATACAAGAGACATAAAAAATGATACAATTATTCTTTAATGCATATAAATGATCCGTTAATATTGTAATATCTACATAAATATGTAAACAGATTGATGTTTCATATTATACTTACTGTTGTTCGCGACTTCGTTCACGCGGAAGTAAAAAATATAGCTTATGTAACTCATTGATAATGTAATTTTCTAATAAAAAAAAATAATTAAACGCGGTTCTTTAGTTTTTGAGTTATATCAATATCATACAAAAACCTTTCCTCTTTGTAATATTAGAATAGATAATTTGAAATATTTTTACGGATAGATCTAATAAGTTGCATAAAAAAAACTTTGAGTTACCCTTGACTTAGTACGGGATATACCCTACCATTGTCACAATACGATACTCGTTCGACATTAATTTGACAAAGTTATAGCCAAATTAGTCACAACTGCAGTAATAAGGGTGTTGAACAAGATGCATTCTAATGTGTGAAAGTAACACCAACACAATGTAGCAATCGATTTTGAAACAGTTTCCTGAACACGCCGTCCTAGACGCATGGTTGCATTGTTAGATACTTTCGTCATCCGATCATTATGCATAACTTGACGTATAATTTACCATCAATTTGTCGCATTATTGCTTAGGAAATCATAAACAAAGTTATTTATGGTAAAAGACGGCCAACTATTGCTTCTTCTAATGGTTATTGACAACTGTTTGCGTAAACATCCCTAAAGCCTTGTACGCACTAGGATAGTATTTTAGTCGAGTAGCAAGTAGCAAGGATCCGAACAAAGGATTTACTAATCTATTCTANCTAATCTATTCTACTAAAATGTTGCTGTTC
>QDHC01001533.1:2021615-2040095 GCA_013186455.1 Papilio dardanus tibullus | reverse complement strand
CAACAGACGCTAGAACGATATTACTGGAATTACGAAATTAGTTAAATAGAGAAACACAAAGTAATCAAGTAAGTGTTGTTGTGGTGTCATTAGATATGCAACAACAGTCATCGTCCCAAAATTAGACTGCCAATTTGTAAATAGAGGTGCTCATTCTAAAAATACAATTTATGTATTGACATAACTCAAGAACTACTGGGCTGATTTTAAAAAATCTTTCACCGTTAGAAAGCTACATTATCCCTGAATAACATAGGCTAATACAACGTTTTTTTTTAATACCACGCGAACAAAGTCGCCAACAATAAGCTACCAGTTAAAAGGGTTATATATGGTTATAACTGGAAACTTAAAGGGAATATTCTCAATTTGTTTCTCTATGCAGCAATTATTATTTACTTTCAGTGACAGGAGTCTGACATTGCCATGGAAATGATGCCCTGCACATCTCAATGTTCCAAAACCATACAACCACAAAGCCCAGATCAAAAGGTATTGCATAGATTTATATCTAATGACACCCTTTTACCATTAGTACATTTGGGTGTGAATATGTTTTTTAAAGTGTGTTTTTATAGGGATATTTTGTAATTTTACAGGGATCACAGAAGAAAAAATGCATTCTCAAGGAGCATTCACGTAAAAATTATACCATACCATTAATAAAAGTTGGCTGAAGGGGTGCGAGGAGCATTTAAAAAATAATATAGAATCCATCATTTGGAATACTGTTGAGATTACTCTAAAACGGTTTTTGAAGCTAAAAAAATCGTGATTTTGCCCAGGAGGTGTCAAGAAGATTATTTAACAAACGAATAAATATTTTTCAACATGTCTAATACTTCGTTTTATTTATTAATCAGTCATAATTTTTTACTGTGAAGTTATTTTCTGTTAAGTTATACAGTGAAAATTTGTTAACGAACAGAATATTTTTAATTCAAATATCGAGGTAAAAAGAAAACACCCATTTAAATTTGGCGCCATGAAAGTTTCCGATGGTATCCACTGCGGCGCTGATCAACTTACGTGCTAGCAATTCTTATGTATGAAGTTGGCGTTCTTCTCCGATAGGAGTATTGTGTTCTGTGCCGCCGCCCGGCTCGGTTGTCCGTCGCCACTCACTTTCATTTTTGACGCGAGTCAAACACATGTCACGCACGAGCGGCTGGCGTTCGAGACTATTATCATCATCAACTAGGCATCCTCAACACGGCGTAATCAATAAAGAACACATTTTAAACCAGAAGTCACTAAATTATGAATAGAAAATTTGATAGATTAAAAGCCACCAACATTCTAATTTACATAAGTACTCTTTTAATATTGAAAATATTATTTTTAAATTTAAGTAATGTAAAAATAATAATTAAGTTTAACAATTTACATATATGCAAATTTACATACTTTCTCAAAGAAGAGTATAGTACGTATAGTAAGGCACTGGTATAAAAAGTAGAACGCCAAGCTAGTCAATTGGACTGGCATGCACGCTAGTAGTAGTTTGCGTCCATATTATGCCAGCGCAGTTTTTGGCGGCGTGGCCAACTGTGCTGGCAAACTATGGACGGTTTTTATTAACCGACTTCCAACAGAAGGCGGTTATCAAGTCAATGAGTTTTTTTTTTATGTATGTTCNTTATGTATGAAGTTGGCGTTCTTCTCCGATAGGAGTATCGTGTTCTGTGGTATAATATCTCTTTGGTTGATACATTCATCTTTCCTATTTTTTTAACTCTAAAAAATATCTTGTTAATACAAATAATAGATTTATTGAACAACTTTTAGTTATCCAGACTCCAGGTTACTACTTTTTTATACGTAGTAAGCGAGACAATATAATTATGTAGGCTATCAAGCTACTAGCTTAATATTATATTAGGCCCTGAAATCTTTGTCTTGTAAGTAGTCTTTTTCTATATTGAATCGGGGACAGTGACCATAGAAAATCAACATTTTTATAACCACGATTAAATAAAACAACAAAGAATATTTAATTACATTTTAATAAAAAAAAGTTTCACCGTGATTACAATGTGTTTTTTACTCTCCTAACTTTATGGTAGTAATGAGACTATGTATTAACATCCACAAATCAAAATAATAAAAAGAAATAAGGGCACATTGCATACATGCAATGATCGATTATCTTTTTAGATTATTCATAACTGTAAACTACCCTCAAAGTTATGGGAGTACAAAATAAACACATTGTATAAAATCGTAACAAATAATAATGGTGTTGGTAGTTATATTTTAGAAATTACATTTTAATGAGCCTAGATTACTACTTGAATTTATTAGTTAAAAGTTGAAATTACTTAATAGGTAACAGTGCTCTGTTTAGCGGTTAAATTGTTAAAATAAAAAATTACAATATCAATTAAGTTTAGCCAATTAAACCCTTGTTATGTCAGTATTGTAATTACTCTAAATTAAAGAATGTTTTTTTTATGTTCCAATTATTACTAGCATTAAGGTAAGCTTCAACCATGATGGGCTCCATTTTGCGCAACTCCACGATTAGCGTGTATTTTGCGTAAATATCGAATTTTGTCACTAGCATTATAATGATTATATGAAATACATTCAATTTTTTAAAAACCCTTTTTAGTTTTTTGGGTGGTTAAAATATCAATTATTTAAAAATTAAAAGATAATTGTTAAACATTATATTTTAAGCATATCTGTTTTAGCCAAAAAGTATTTGTAAACGTGGGTTTTCAGTGTCGAATAACTTGTGCATATTAAATACGTTTAAAAAAAATTACATCACATTGTCTTCCCTCATGCTTGTGATAATATGCTTTTTACAGAGTATTTCTGCAGTGTAAACCCACGGCAAGACTTTGGCTAAACATACGAATTTATTGACAATAATGAGCGTTGCAAAATAATATTAAGATTGTACATTTCGTTAACGTTTTACATTACAATTAATAAAAATAAATTAATTAGAAAAGGTTTTACTAACATTATATAATGATTTAAATATAAATCACAACGGCCAAAAATCCGTTTATTGAACACAAAACTTTTTCTATCATCTTACATTTAAAATACAATGCATGCACACAGTTACAAAGAGGTAAAGAGACAATTATAAATATGTAATAAATTAAAAACATTAAGAAAATTTAAAATTAATTTTAGCATTTAATTATTTCAATATCATAATTGGTTAATTTAATAAAATAAGAATGTAATTTGTGATATTTTCATTATCGTTATATTTTAAAACGGATTTCTATTTAAAATTCAATTATACATCAATTATTTAAAACATATAAAACTATTAACTAATTAGTAATTAATTATCAGTCATGGGACACATTCATAATACAAAGTTTCACATAAAACTGTATAAGATACCCTAAATCCTGGAAAAAAACTATTTATTTATTGTGATGATATTCTTGGACATTTATTTGGTGGTATAAATATAGAATTTTTGTAATATTAGGAATTTTGAAATGTAGCATAAAAATCATGTTACATTTATCACAAAATCCTTTTACAATACTTTAACATTTGTTTGAGTAATGTAAGTGATGCGATTATTATCTATATATATAAAAGAGTAATATTTTATAATTGTAACAAAGCTAAGCGGATGGTAGGCCTAATGTCTTTCTTACCAGTCGTTCCGCTATTTTATTGAACTGTTTACGATCTTCTCTCCACATTTTGGCAGCATCAACATTTGCACCACTTTCATCGTTTGGCTCTGTAAACCGACGATAATTATATTTTATTCCAATATCGAGTTACTAATATAGAGAACTGTAACCATAAAAAAATATAAAATGCAAATGAAATATCTAATGTTTAGTTTGATATATTCCAGTGTTTCACAGTCTTATCTACAAATATAATATCTGTGTCTAAGAAAACAGACACGAAGATTTAAAAAAAAACTTTGCTCAGACAAAACGTCAACATCCTTGTTTAAAGTTCCTGTGAAAAAAATATTAAAAAATAATTGCCTGTTATTCTAATTCAGTCTTTGGACTTGAGTTAAGTTTACAAATATTCTTTGTAATGAATCTCACCAGCTAACATGCTAACTACAGACAGAAGAATCTTTTCCACGCTCTGTACAGGTGACCATCTCTCAGCGCTGCTCTCATAGCCCATCGGGTCATCACCCGGAGCATGTAGAATAGAAATGCAAACTCTGCCATCAGCGTAAACTAAAAATTAAAACATTGAACTGAAACTTTAGAAATATGTGTAAACTTCTTATGTAATATTTGAATTATTTAGCCAGCATATATCATATTACATTAAGTTTACTAAGAAGCGGAGCAAGTCATTATGAAATAAGTGGAAATGATAATGAATGATGAGTCATGATTACATTCACATGAATTTAAATAAAATGACTTAATTCTCTGCATAAATATTCTTACATGTGCAAAACAGAAATAGCCATGAGATTACATAACTTTATTACAATTAAAAGGCACTTACTATTAGGATGGAACATTTCACATATAAACTGCATCTTGGGTGGGCTTAAGGGATAATCCGGAGGAAATATTAACTTTGCAGGGAAAATTCCCCCTTCAAAACAAGTCCCTTCTGGTCCTCTATAATAGAAAACAATAAATAAGAAGTTGATCACATCATATTTCTTTCAAATTGTAATAATATCAATCAAATTCTATTTGTGCGGTTGTGAATGACAAAAGTTATGATGACCTTTGCAAATTATACTAATCCATGATGGCGTTTTTACTATGTCTTTGGTTAATTAAACTTACGTTATCAATGCTTCCCACTCGAAAAAGTTTTCTTCATTTATTGGACCAGCAATAATACCTTCTGGTGGATTCAGGGTTAATTCTGAAATGAATATTATAGTAAACATAAATTATTCAAATTGTTTTTTTAAGAGAAGCAGGTAAACGAGCTGCAGTAACACCAAGGGTATCATCAATATCCATAATACCACAAGAATCAAAGAATCACTGCCAGCCTTTGAGAAGTAGATATGCTTACTTCTTATTAAAATAAGAATGCGATAGTCTCATGACTATACATATTGGAATCGCATAACTGCTTGCCACATTTGCTAACTTTAGCTGAAAAATGCATGTGGTCTTTGATTGAACTTACACAACTCTGCTGGCAGAGTGCAGTTGGCTATGTACATTTCTATACTTATATAACAAATCGACACCTATTTAACGTTTATCCAACCTATTAAACATAAAATAGGAAATAACTAATTAACAAAATTTAAATACCCTTTAAATCATGCGTCCAAATAGCGGTTAAACAAAGGACGTTTAGGGAAACTTTGATTTTTATTGTGTTTAGATTGGAAATGTCCTAATATTTCTGTGCACCAAAGTATCAGATTTATTTATGCTTCTGTAGTTTGTTTAAAACATATTTTAATATTTAGATCCCGTACTTACGTTTATATTCGGCCATAAGACGTCGCAATGCTGATCCTGCCATGGTTTAAGGATAAATCTTAACAGGAAATGTTAAATTGTTATGAATAAACACCATATATAAATTTTTATGCGAAACAATTTTTTATAAGTTGTTTTACAAGTTTATCATTTTCGTGACAAATTATTGTCATATAATAAAAAAATATGTGCTCCTTTCTCGTTCGCTGGTTTGATTTCGATGACACGACTATCGGCCAGTGTTGCCAACAAAACGATCTCTACGTGTCATCTCACAACCCAACTAAAAAGTCTTTTATTTATATAAAAAAAATGAAGACATTGGAGGAGATATTATTTAAATTAGTATAAATAAGGTAATTATAGCAAAAGGAGGACAAAATATGAAATAAAAAACATATAACAGACAGATTGAGTACGTCCTCCTTTTCGGAAGTCTGTTAAAAATACAACGCCTATAATATAAGATGTGTTCAGTTCTTCATTTACCAAGACATGCGAGACAGAAATTGGAAATAAGAAATAAGCCTTTTACCTTTTAGCAAAGAATGTCCAGGGTAAAGAAAAATGTAGAAAAAGCAAGGATTGTAATAAAGTACCTACGAAATCTTTTTATAATTTATAAGTGATTGAAATAATTGTAAAAAAAAAACAAATGTCTCTGGATTAAAATTGTCCATTACTTTTACTGATTATTTGATTTTGGCTTAAAGGTCTTTGTTACCAGGCCAAAAAATGTCAAAAAAAAAAAAATTTGATTTTAATCAAAAATTATTATTAATATTAAATACAATATTGCATTAAATCACATAAAATATTAAATTATTGTTGAAACTTGAGGTCAGTGTTACTTATCTCGATTAGTAAGTAGGTACATTTGTTATAGAAACACTGTAATAATCAATAATAAATAATTTTGAATTATAAATGTAGTCCTAGTTGCATCTTGATTTTTTCTTAATTCTATGAATTATGCAAGACTCCTATAAAGTTTCTCCAATGTTATACTATTAGACGGTAAAAACAAAAAATATTAGTGATAAAGAGTCTTTTATAGAATTATAAATGCTTGATTAGCTTCAAATAATTAAGATTATAATTTAAATCAATGTAGAAAAAGTATTATATTGTTATATACCAGTTTTAGTTTTAAGAAATATGTTAAAGATTCATTTTAATCATGTATTTAATTAAAGAACATAAGTTACTTGTTTTTTATTGCTCAATAGCACTTTCAAATTTACAGACTTCTTGAAGAAAAGAAAAACTTTAATATAATGTGGAAAAGTAATATGATCAATAGTTTGAATTTGACTGAGGACAATTGTACTCAGTTAATTCCAAACCTACCTAATTTTATTTCAGTGGTAAGAGATTTTTTTTAATAAAAAAAAACAATATTAAAATGAAACTACCTTTATACTTCTCACCCAAAGATATATTATACGATGGAACACTCGATGCCTAGAAGTGAGGCATTTTCTTTGACCTCCGGTCATATGGTCAAACGTAGGGAGATTTCCCCTGGTGTTAACCTCTAAATTACATTTGCCGACATAAAAAGTCGACCGAATGTAACCTCTTTTCTCAAATTTAAATTTTATTTCATAGTATTTACTAAAGTTTAATATTATAATTAATCGAGACATTTTTAAAACGCTAATTAAAAATGTACCAACCATAAAACAAAAATAGTCTCTGTTAAAAATTGTTTGGATTTAAATTGTTTTAAATAAAATAAAAAAAAATATAAAAAAAACACACACAATTTCCCAAACTTGGGAATTTTTTTCATGATACTGGCAATTTTATTTTTAATTATTAATTTCTTTCTTGGCACGCTTTTTAACGTCAAATTAGTATGGAGTGCTCCCTCTATGTATAATATCTCTTTGTTCTCACCACTATTTGGTAATCAGATTAGATAAATTTAATAATGATTTTCTCCTTAATCTACCCTAGTCCTTTAAATATGTATGTATTATAGAAAAAAAATCATCAAAATATTAAAAAAAATACAATTTTTTAGAAAGAGGAAAATCTACGTTTTAATTGTAGTTTTTGTGCCAAAGAATTCGGCAATGAGACTGCTATGCGAAACCATGAGAATTTTGATCATCTACCAAGAGGATTGAATGATGATCCTGAACAAACAATATCTACTGCACAATTAAATGATCAGGTAAACTGTCTCTTAACTTTAACTTTCGTGAGACATTATTATTATTAAATAAAAACGGCACGTAATTAAGATTCGGTCTCGGTACCGACTAAAAGGTCGAATGGACCTTTCAAATTTTGCTAGGCCTTGATTAATTTCAGGGCGTAGAAGGACTACGAGGATTTCAATTCGTGCCAAGTAACTTTGACGATAACAAGGAAACAACGATAGTCGATGGAAACAAGAGATGTTTCTTTAATGAAGATACAAGTTACATATTATTAAAAGTTGAAGGGGATGATATGGATTCGAATGCACTGAAAGGGTATCGTCGCCCTGGTATACTAAGGCGCACGCAAATTAAACAAGGGAGGCAGACTGTTGATTTAAGGTTATTATAAAGCCGCAATTTGTATAGTAGATGGTAAGGCATGATGAAACAAAGTAACACAATAGATTTATAAACTCTACCAGATTACGTTTTTAATGTCGGGTGTGTAGGTAGCTACGACACGAGGGCTCAGTTTTAACCGACTTCCAACAGAAGGAGGTTATCAAGTTAATGAGTTGTTTTATTTAACGCGAAACATAACCGGTATTCCGTAAACGCGTAATCCTATCGTGATCAACAAGAACATCGTAGTGAACGTTTATTTAAATTTTCATTGAAAAAATTATGTCAACCCGTTGTTTAATGTTGTCTAAAAAACGATAATATTGTTTTGCAGAGGTCCTTTTACTTGCTCAGCGACATTGGCTTTGAGACCAGACGTTCAATGTCAAGAGATGTTTTTCAACTGTTGCGAGTACTCGCTTCACTACCGGGAGGAACATACAAAGAGGCGGAAAGCAGCTTTGCGCTGCCAAGTTTGCGAGAAGAGTCTGTATAAGGAGTTTGACGAAGCAAAACCTGCGGGGTTGCAGGAAGCTACTCCGCCTATAGTATTTTCTTGTCGTATTTGTGGGGAGAACTTTATGAGTAGTTCCGATCACGAGGAACACAATCGCATCTTTCATATGAAAATAAAGCCGCATCAGTGTTCAATCTGCGATAAGCGATTCACGCAGCAGGGCGGGCTGCAGCAGCACATGCGCATGCACACTGGCATACGGCCCTACGAGTGCACCTTCTGCCCTAAGGCGTTTACGCAGAAAGCGGGCCTCGACCAGCACATCCGCACCCACACCAAAGTGAAGCCGTTCAAGTGCGTGATCTGCAGCAAGTGCTTCTCGCAGTCGGTCCACTTGCGGCAGCACATGCGCACCCACACCAACATCCAGCCGTTCGAGTGCCGCGTGTGCGGGCGCCGCTTCAAGCAGAGCAGCCACCTCAAGTTCCACATGCGCTCGCACCTCGACGACGGCGACGTGGTCATCGACGTGGACACGTACTCGCACGCCGTGCTGCCGCAGAGCCAGATGGACTTTTTGAACATCGCCAACTTACAGGAAGTGCAAGACGGCGACACCAAGTACTATGAAGCTAAGCTTAACGAGCCGGCCCCGCCCACCGCCGCAGACATACACTCTGCGCTACTGTTGCCAAACAACTATTAAATCTGACATACTCACTGTACCTATTTTGATTGTTAGTATCGTCGTTGTTACTCTTATCTAGGCAGATTGTGTATTTTTGACTATAAAATATTTAGTTGTAAGCAAAGTTAACGAAAAAAGTAGTAGGTATATTTTGTATGTAGTTTTGCAATGTTCTGACTGATCTGAGTGCATTTGATTTTCATCATCATCACCAACTTACTATTCGTACCCACCGAAGGGCGCAGTTTATCCCCTAAGGCGGGTGACTAGGCCATATTCAAGCACGCTGGCCAAATGCGGGTTGCTCAACTTCACACATATCTTTGAATTTCTTCACCGGTATGTATAGGTTGCAAATATGTACATGAAAAACACATTAGTACATGGCGGGATTCGTACTCGCGAACTGCAGATTACAACTTAAGAGCTAAACCCCTAAGCCAGCGACGCTTTTCTGATTTCCATACCTGTTGTATATTTTATAACATGGGACCCACTTGAGTTCGCAGTACCAAAGCAACGACAAGTTGACGTTTCTCACTTCCCTTATGAACTGAGAATTATGTTGTACAAGTTCTGTGCCACTGAAAACTCATGGTTATATTGTAGTTTAAAATTACCTAATTTTGTTATAATTAAAACTCTGCTTATTAAGTTACATATTTAGGTTTATCATAAGACAAATCTCCTTTGTTATATATATTATTATTTTTTTGCAATGATGATCTGTTCTTCCATTACATCCTAATTCATGTTGTACTTGTATAAAAAATAATCCCACAGTATTATGATCTACGATTAAACTAAACTAGTGCGTGATGTGTTATTCAATATTTGTTTAATGTAATTTAGTAATTGTTATAATTTTAAGGTTTAATAATGTTGGTTAAATTCTAAGAAATCTGTTAATATTTAGATAATAAATAAAATCTGGTAACATAATACTTATGATTTTGTTTATGTTAGATTCAATCTTTACAATAATATTTAATGAACAATATCTCGCGTTTTTATCAACTTACAATTTATCGACTCTAATTATATGTCACTCACGCTCTTACCAGACCTATTGTGTGCACAATTTGGCCTATTCATCTATTATTTTCCATGTTTATTTGTAAAAAAAAAGGAAGTATCCCTATCTCTATCCATTCCTTTTTATATTTTTGGCACAAACTCGAAACTTATACATAAAATGATTACAAATTATCAATGAAACTGGGATAGGACAAGTTTGAAAAAAAAATTACTTAGATCTTTGATTATACAAAGCATTTCAAGATAAAAAAAAATAGTTTTTGCGTGTTTTCTAGCTATAATAATATTCTTGCATAACGTAATGTATCACTGCAATATAATTCAGATGAAGCAGTATTTAGACAATGGAATGACGGAGTCGTCAAAACACGGACGCGTTGGACGTGTGGGCGCGGGGCGGTTACATTTTGGTGATTTGTATATTGTGTTAGAGCCACGTATGGCGCTCAAGTAAAAACAAAGGGAACCCGCTGATGGCTGCATCCTGGCGATTAAATTTCCCTTTGTACCGATTTCATCTTCATACCCGCCTTCCTACTCTGCCATCATGACAAAATTATCTCGATACGGTATAAACTCTTTGAACCCTAGATAAAAACGGCCAGGTCAACATTTTATTCGGGATTCTGTTATTCTCTATGCACCTGCGTTAATATAAAGTGTCTAGTCTAATTCTAGTTATGACTATCCACTGGCAAAACTCAGATAAAAACACTTAGTATTATAACTTCATCTTTTCAACTCCTAATTCATTTTTTACGCGGTCTAAGGATTTTTGAAGTGCAATGTTTAATGAACAGTCGTATCTAATACAACGTTTATCTGTGAACGATTGGCCCCTGTATTTCGCACCCAAGCACAGAGTTATCTTTACCCGCCAGACATGTTGTAAAACTCCTAAGTTTTTTGTTAACGTCCATACCATGCCAAGACCAACTAGTAAGTTTTTTAACCTCGACCAACGCACATGTGGCCGATGCGCCGAGCATGATTTACATTTTGTTTACATCCGCCGCCCGAGGGTTAAATGGTTACCTATATCATATTGTATAAGGGTTACGTCCAAAAATGGCCAGGAGTACCCCACAGATTCTTTAAATACTTTTAAACAAATTAACGTACATGAAGTAATTAATCCCCTTATATGAGATTGTCAAGCAGTGGCGTAGGCAAACCGATTACGTTTCTGACATTTAGATCAATGCAAATTCATCATAGATGTGGAAGGCGTTTGGGTAGGCCAATGTCAAGCTGTGGGCAGACAAAGGCAGATGGTGATGATAGTTCTAAGTAATCTATACTTTATAGCTTTTCTCGCGGCTTCATCGGCACCAAATAAAAAATCTACTTAGTCTCTGTTATTAAATGATAATGTAACTGTATAATGGTAATTAAAAACTTGATATCAGCAGAATAGTTTTTGAGTACTTACACACAAAAAAAATCTTTCCACTTTTTAATATTAGTAAAGACTATACAGGGTTTATACTACTTTTGTTTCCACAAAAAAATACAATATTATCAGTCGTTTCCCTAAAAAATATGGAAATAAATGATCACAATATAAAAATGCAATCTTAAAATTTTCGAAAGAGTAAAGTTTAAAATTCCCACTGATCTAAACGTAAACGCAATAAATTTTAATATCATGGCCGACGCGGTGAAAATATTTCATTTAATGTAGGCATTATAATCGTTTTTGTTTTTTTAGTATTAAGCGCTCAACAGAATACTATAGGCACGATAATCCAATTCATCTTCAAAGTGTAGCAAATACAATTCATAGTATAATAAATTCTAGTCGAAAATGATTTACTTACATCTGCGAAATATGTAGAATACATGTTATATAAAAAATGTCTGCAATTTCAGCGAATAATAAATGACCGGCAAAGATAATCTTGTATCAAACCATTTTTAACCCTAACTGATAGAGAGTAAAGTTCAGATATTTGATGGGGTGGCAAGAAATCGTATTTTTGGTCATACATGCAAATGACTACTTCGTCTTTCGTATTATCGCATATTATCATAGTTTTATACAAGGATATCAATAAAGGGGGGGGTTATAACAAAATAGACTTCTAGATCGATTATGTTGTAGTTGTATAGCATACAAGTTATAAATGCTACATTATGTATATCCATTAAGCTTTGAGAACGACTACGGTGAGCTTTTTCTTTAAATCTTTGAAAAAGCTGTTTTTAGATACTGAGAACTGTATCTCAATTAAACGTGTCTAGTCTTTCGTGCGGCAAAGAACAAAAAGCGTTTGGACCGTTTCGATGGCCGTAAATGCGTTTAAAGTCGCCGTCGGCAGTGCCTATGTTTACGTTGTCCGGTAATGGATCCTGTTCATTGGAATGTAGACGTGCTGATGATATACGTTTACAGCGGCATGTTATATAACTATGTAGTAGATGTGCCTACGTACTTTGTTGTCTGCAACAATAGAAGTTTGTAGTGACAACAAACGAAAGTATTAGTGCTTGCAGCTTAATAACTTTAACGCCAATTCTCAAAAGCGATTGTAACTTAGTAATAAAAAGATATGGTACCTATAGATGTGACTACAATTTAGTATATAACATTGTTGTTACAAAATCTAGTTATAATAAAGTGTGTCTACGGCACTGTATCTATTGATATAACGGATAACTGTCAAGCCTTCAACACTCTAACTTTCCCCGATGAAATGTTTACGTAGCTCGCTGCGGGCTGCAAATGAAATCGTTGAAATAAATCTAGTTGCCGCTTCCTGAAGTCTGTTTCTTATTAAAACATACGCCTCGCTCACAAAGCAATGAGGAGTAAATGTAGGCACGCACGAGAAGCTGCTACGAGGCGCGAATTGGTGCCAACAGGGTTGCCACACCAGTAGACGTATAAAATACATTCACGTCACATTTGAAAACACTCAGCTGATCATTATATACAAATACAAAGTGCAGAGAGACACCTTCCCCTCAACTATTGTGATACTGATAATATTATAATAATATTAATTTTGTTTTTTTACTGTTTAACTTTAAAAGTACTGAATGTTTTTTTTATTATCAAGATTATGGCTATATTTTATGTTCATTTATTAATGTTTTTATCGGCGTCAACCCGAGACGGAATGCTTATTACTGATAAGATACTTTTTAACTCTTAGCAGCAGTAAGTAGATGTATGTAAGATGAGTAGCCCAGCCCTAACGCTGTACGCCTGGTCCCGCTGACGGACACAACGCACATGGCCACTTCGTCATAAAATGTGATTTGCGATCTTTCTTGGTTGCCTGCGCATGCATCTTTGTGATTGTACAGACGAGCAAGGGTTGATCTTTACACGTCACCACGTTTCCTTCTATACTGGGGGTATATAAAAATAATCGAAAAATTAAAAATCTTATTTCATTTCCAAAGTTTTATTGCAACAATTGTATCATGTAGGTGGCTTGCGATCGGATTCTAGATTTTTTTTTGTAATTTTCACATTTCTTTGATGAAACTATTTGTTCAAAATCTAATTTCGAAATCGACTCATTTTTTTTAAATGTCGTGGAAGACAATATTAATCACTTATACACACTCATAATAATTAGAAACGGGGTATTCGGAAATTAAAAAAAAATGGTGGAAAAAGCGTAACAGCAAATTATATGTATTTTTCATAGTGTTGCGAATTTTATGGGCGCGTATGTAGTGCCAAAACGGCCCATAAACCAGGTCTGATTTTGAACTGGTACTAGGGTAACATGAACAGTTAGGATATGCATTGCACATTCAAAGGGTGTGTCGTCTCTATGCAGCCTGGGGCGGAGAGGGGGGGCTAGCGGGGGAGGGCGCTACTGCATCCGGGAGTTCGGCTCAAGCTACGGCAGTGCAGTTGACGGAAACGCGACGAGCAATCGCTCTTCACGTTTCCGGTCTGCCCAGTAATAGTAGTGAAAACATTTCAAAGTATGAGTACCTACTACACTAATGTAAAATATTAAAATTGTAAAAATAAATATTCCCTATAGTTAGAGGAAGGAATTATGGTCAGGGACCATAATTTTTTTTTAAATAATTTGTAGGAAAATAATTAAACTGCCTAATTTTAATAAATTAATTGTGAACTTGAAAGATCCTATTCGGAAATGACATGGGCAATTTTATTTATTATATTTTTTCTACCTTAATTAAAATCACTCGGACGCCATTGCCTAGTCACACCCCCTTAGGGCACCGCACCCCTCGGTGGAGAAGTATAGTGAGCTGGTGGTGGTGATGATGATTATGATGGACGCTATTGCGTAATCATACGCAGAGATAAACTCTTACGCTTGCGCCTCGAAGCAACAAACTCAAAAACTACTCACCTTCATTGTTAATTAGGAAAAACCTTTATATTTTTACGGTCTTTTATATTATAACTAGCTGTTGTGCCCGACTTCGTCCGCGTAGAATTAAATAATATAGCCTATGTTACTCTGGGATAATATACTCGTAGCTTTTAAATGGTGAAAGAATATTTTAAATCGGTCCAGTAGTTCTAGAGTTATTCCAATACAAACAAAAATACAAAGTTTCTCTCTTTACAGATAACAAATAATTTTTAAGAGACTTCTTTTTGCCTACAATTTTACTTTAAATCTGGCTTAGGGCAGGCAAACATGCTGTATTCATTTATTAATTAAATAGACGGTTTTAGAAGTTAAAATATGTAAGTATAAGATAATATTATAATTATTTACACGACAAACTAAACTAAACTGTATTGAAGATTTTCTGACAGGCATATGTATGCGCAAGTGGGCAATGGTTTAATTGTCAAAATACTTTACTGAAACAAAAACGGGCTAAAAAATATCTGTCATGTGACAAAAAATCGAAATGATTACAATACTCGTGGTATTGTTACATTTATAATGTTTGTAATTACGAAAGAGTAGTTGAGCGATTTTAATTCCAAGAGGAAGAACGTTATCGACCCGTGGCGTGCGCGGGGCGAGGACGGAAGCGCGCGCGCATTGTAATGCCACTGATTTGGTTAAGATTTCTTCGTACCCCGTCTCTTATCGCTAGTTTATGAGATTAGGAAGTGTCGTTCGAACGTGAATAAAAACATTGCTAATCTCAATTTCATAACAATGAATTACTTTGTATGAGCGATATTGTTGCTAATCCCTACTGTCGGTACTTTAATAATAACATACATGTCCAGTTCATATTACTCGGTGTTTAAATACCAAGTTGTTAGAAGTGATATAAAATATGTCGGCTCGGCATTACGTTTCACAGTAACTATAGGTACGAGATGATAAAACTTGTTTGTGTTGCCGACAAATATCATGGTGCAACATTGTTCTTTGTTATTGTAAACTTTGCAATGATTTGAATCTAAATTATATTTGATCCAACCTTTTTTATTAGACATCGTATTGGATATAATAAGAAATAGAATAAATAGTATATTTTTATTAAATACGTATATACTAGGAATTAACGGATTTTCTTTATCTATTTTTAGTCAATTCTATACCAAAATGTTCAAGCACAAACTAATGGCTAATTTAACGAGCAATAGAAATCTGAACACTATCCGCTTTATTCCGAAACGAGAAGCAGCGTTATTACTGTTGTACTTTCTGCGTTTTGATACTGATACATTAATAAAATTTATTCCAAAATACAGAACATCCTTGTTCCTGGGACTTGTTATTGTAAATAATTTGGTCCAATGAGATCCTTGGTCTATCTCATTTTGTACCGAGTGTCCTCCAGTATCGTAAAATCGACGACTTATTGCTCCTCGTTTATCGCAGCACTTTATATATATTTTTTTGGAATAAGAGGGTATGACTCTCTCCGTATTGTACGATTTATAATAATCTGTACTGTATCTACTCGTATTGGTATATCTACTTTTAGAATACAAAATTATGTGAACTTGAAAATTTACGATAACAATTCGTTTGGTTCTGGTGGTCGAGAATCAATTTACACCACTCATAAATGTCTAATTGCGTACCTTAAATTAAGGCGAAACCGTAAAAACCTCAAAGATAACATCACTGGATCGTAAAAGGTGATGAATGGAGGGTTCAAGATCAGGCAACGTCCGGCGCTGCGCCCGCGCACCGAGCGCGCCATCTTGTAGGCGGGGCCGCGGCGCGCGCCTGCGCATCCGAGTATCTCTCTACTCACCGCGCCCACGGACCGTATGCGGGAAAGAGCAAAGCGGATAGAACTTGCACGTATCTCATAAACTTCTCATTGTGAACAGCGGGTGCTGTTTTTTCTTCTGTTTTTAGTCAGCTGGAGATTTAATAGAGCAAGTACTATCTCGTATATATAGATATACGCTCGATCTACATAAGCCCACAAGTTGCATCTGATTTACGTACCTATTTGTTGCAGTAGATATAGACAAATATATCCAACAGTATGTGTGATGAACATGACGATAAATATGTGTGAGCAATAATAGTGGCATCAGTGTTTACTACTGAGGCGATTGTTTATGACAAAGATCAGCAACCCTGCCCCCGTCTCGTCGCGGTCTTACGTTTATACGACTATTTGATGGGCATTATTTTATTTATTGCGACACGGGAATTAGTAACATGATTACATATTTAAAGCAAAATAGTAAATACCTAATAATTGATTAATTTAGAGATAGTTATAAATGTTACGGCAGTTATAAAACCTTTTTGTACACATGTATCTACTCAAGTCTAGTGCTCTTGAATACATTTACTACAACATATGTTATGGCTTTTGCTATATTGCGGTTGGCCACTTTATAAACTTAAACAAATTGTGACTAAAAAAATTGTTAACAGTGCTGTCATCGATTGGTGTTACGAATCCTAGCAATTTTACATGTAAAAGTGCACAAAAAAGAAAAAAAGACGTAAAATCAGAAAATATATGCTTTTATTGCTGATTTCCACTCAAAGCAATATTTAAAAAAAAAGTCTATATTTCGGGTAAAAAAAATTGAATAGATTAATTAAGTAAACGTAAATGAGACGATACTTTAAACAAATGTTTTTTCTTAAAGATTTACACGGCCCGGCTGTTCCCTAAAGTGCTTGTTAAACGATTTTAAAACTTTATGCGTCATATTAAGATACAAAGTTGAATAGTTATGTTTTTTCACAATGACTTCCACGACGAGCTAGCTTCAGTCATATGAATCACTAGCACATGTAAGTTACATTACAAAAAACCACCTTATCACGCGTAGATAAAGATAGTTTTTGTATACCGTCGATCGTTTACACGAGACTGAGTAAATAAATCCGGCAAGTTTAATGCAAAACTTTTGGTTTACGCTTTATGGTAAATATTTGGTATACGTCGTATAACTGTTTTATAGATCTAGTAAAATGTTTGCTTTAATTGTGCTAGGTCAAGAGCGGCCGTTCGACAGGCGTCCTTGCGACGGATAAATATTATTGTCTAAGCGGGTTTTCCGTTCTTTAGTGTTTGTACGTAAATGTTGATGATACAGGCTGCGGAGCGGGTGCAACGACCGCCGCCGACTGCTGCCTTACCATCTTCTGCGCTTTCGCCGCTCGCATCCTGCCTCCCGCCTCCGGCATCCTATCTCTGCTGATGCTGGTGACGACCACACGTCTAGGCGTTGTCACCTGGCACCAATGGAGTTCTATATGGTCTATGAATGTAGGCGAGGCGATTCTGGCACTCAAAGTTATTGCAATTTTTCAAATTTCCACGTAGCAAACGCATTCAGCATCGATCTCTTTATGTAGGAACAGCCGTCCTCTCATACGTAGCTAACGTGATTGAAAACAATGGATAAAATGCAACAGGCGAAATTATAGATAATCACAACCTGTTCGCACCAAAAAATCAATTAAACCCATTTCTAAATTCCAAAAGATGAAGTGTGCTGAAAAGCGTGGGAGTGGCGGGGAAGAGAAGACATGAAGAAGGGGCAAGAGGGTAAGGGGAGCGGCGCGGTGTGGGCGGCGGCGCGCGGCGCGCTGTGGGCGGCCGCACTGTTCCCCGACACGCGGCTCGACGCGCACGCGCCCGCGCAACCATGAAGACCGAATCTCAAACCGGCGAAGAGGCGGCGCGCCGCGCGCCCGCCACGCGCAGGCAAGAAAAGCCACCCTACTCTTACATAGCCCTCATCGTTATGGCTATACGTCACTCACCTAACAAACGCCTCACGCTCAGCGAAATCTATGCATTTCTACAAGAACAGTTCCCCTTTTTTCGAAGCTCTTATCAAGGCTGGAAGAATTCAGTTCGACATAATCTCAGTTTAAACGAATGCTTTGTCAAACTACCAAAAGGTTTAGGCAG
>QDHC01001533.1:1977192-2021514 GCA_013186455.1 Papilio dardanus tibullus | reverse complement strand
TCCAGCGCCGGCGGCTCTACCGCCATAGACTACAGAGCCTGCGCATACTCGCACGCGAGCTCCGGGGGCCAGCAGCTGACGTACGGGGGAGATTACTGCTCGTACGGGAGCATGGGGGAGCGCGACTGGCCGCTGGCGTACAGTGCGGTGGACCCGACCTACCGCCCGCCGACGTCTTCGCCGCCATCTCGCCATGACTTGCCGGACATCATACCGAACTATCAGTATGCCGTCGCTAATGAACACGGTAAGATTTTTATTTTTTTTACACAAATTAAGATCAATAAGTCTCATCAATATGTAATTTCTATACTAGTACTATAACAATCGTTTTGTATTTGTGTATGTATTGAAAAAACTCAAAAACTAATTGGCCGGTTTCAAAATTTCATTCACTATTATAAGATGTAGGCTATGTTTACTGTTATTTTTTTATCTCGCGTGACGAATTCGTAAGTTAAAGCTACTAAGTTAATCAAAAGACGTGATTGCTATTGCCTTATTGAAGGCATTCATAGCTAAGTAATAAGTATCCACAACAATTTTATTTAAGTACTGATGACTTAGCCGGGAAAAACTTTTATGAAAACAACCTGTGGAACAAAATATTGCATGTTATTAAAATGAAATTGAATTTATTGTTTTCTTGAATTTAGCGTACACGCTAAAGTTGCGGTAATTGTTTTTTTTTTACATTTTTACACAAAATAATGTATAGAAACAGTAAACATATTATACCATATTTATTTATTGATGTTCTATACCAACTTGTATTTACAAGGTATAAGAGCATTATTGTTTTTTTTTGTTAATTTGTAAAGAAAAGCGTGCTGAAAAAATTAGACTTCCAGATCTTTCGGAAAATCATGTTAATAAGTTAAGGCTACTTTTATCCACGTTATGTGTCTACAACAGGTTTTTGTTTTCCACATTGAGCTATTTATCAATATAAAACAACACATTAAAAATAATAAATAATTCAAAATGATGTTTAAACATGTTTTCCCTCAATAATTACTTAAAATTATCTTTCAAAAACAACTAATATTCTTTGTAAATAAGTTATTTGTACCAAAAATACTAGAACCATTGATTTTAGTTTTAGGAAGCGCAATTACTCTCAATCATATCTACCTAGATAAATGTCTAAAGATTAGGGAATTACAGTTATTTTGTTACCACTCGACCGGCACGACGACAACCTAACCGTGCAATCAGCAACTTCTGTTTCATGTCACCATCTCAAGAGGCACAACATAACGACACCCGTCGAGTGCTCAACACATTACACTCATAATAATGTTCTTGATGACTTACTAACGGTGTGTACTAACGTTTTAATGTTCCTAGGAGGATAGGCAGATAATCTAATAAGGATTTCCATTATGAATACCATAAACACTCGAATAGAAAATTAATAAAAACGTTTATACTAATTTTCTTAATAATTATCACAAACTCTTAATTTTGAAATCTATAACTAATTTTTAAATAAGGTAAACCTGCTTAAAATTACTTAAATACCTCGTAGCATTGCGTAGCATAAACCGCTACGGTTAAGTCTACGAGTGAGTTATGTATTGTGTAAATATTTATTTCGAAGGAAAATGACCAATTTTGAAGATTTTTTTGTATTAATATGCGGGCTTTATTTTAATTGCAAAAAATAGAGCACTAGCTATAGAAATACGGCTAGAGTTCTAGTCTTATGAAAACAACACAAAAACTTACTAGAATTTTATATATCTGATGTAAATAAATGATTCAATTATAAATTATTACCAACATTTAACAAAAATCTAATAATAATAAGTTTAGTTTTTATGTTTTTTTATATTATAAAGAGGCAAACGAGCAAGCGGCCACTTGAACTCGCTTTTATGTAATAGTAACTATTATCCCCACTTTGTCTACTGTGAATCCAATATCGATCTAAGTACGTTCATCTTTCGCCTTAGGCAACTATACAAAGACCTATATTTTTTAACTATAATAACTATAACTATAACTATAATACATGTTAAATATAGATTATTACGTATTTTATTATTTAAAATAATTAATTCTTTCATGGTCGTTTTCACCGACAATCCCTTGATTTTAGGTAACCCTTATGGCATTTTAAATGTCACCTAACACTACTTTCGTCTACACCAACAGTTAAGCGTCACTTTAGATATCGAATCAATTTAGGTATGAGTTAGAATTAGGGAGACCCATAAGCAAAAAGACACCTATCTAAAACTACTTTAAGGGTTCGTTGATGAAAACGGGCATCAATGTCTGAAACTGATTGTTAATTTGTTACTAACAAACAAAGATGGCGGCGGTGTTAATTATAACAGAATCGTTGCAGCGCTGCCGCTGCAAATTCAAAGTTTAACTCTCTTCAAATTATGAACTCCTGATACAAGAAACTATTCCGCGCTATAGTAGCCAAGTTGTATTTATAAATGCAGATACGGAAAGCTTTAAACACTAGTCCTTATAAGCCAAGGGTTATAAGTTCCGAAAAATTACAAATCGGCGCCTTACAACTATTTTAGTCTAAGTTTAAAAATCTATTTTGTTTATACCTACATTAGATCTTTCTATCAACCAGATATAGGGACAAGGAGAGTCCAAGGGACCGCGATATTTGTATCACTTATTTAGGTTTCTCTAATCAGGTTTTTGCTTATGAGGGCTCTCCAGAGAATGTTTCTCGCTTATGGAGGTTTCTCGCTGATCCAGGTTTGACTGTAGTTTGTTAATTACAATTAGTTAAATAGTATTTTACTATCATAATAAATTCGAAAGTTTAAATTGATTGATGTGTTTTTGTTATCAGTTATCTCCAGAACGGTTCAACGGATAACGATGAAATTAGGCACAGACGTAGAACAAAGTCCAAGGTCAATCTAGAATAACACATAGACTACTTACTAAGCTTTTTAATTCCGCGCAGACGGCGTAGCGGGCAAGAGGTAATTTTTAAATAGTTATGCCTCTAAACTAATTATAAAGTTAATAATTTGTGACGACCCTAAACATTAGTTGTAGATAGAGAGGCGAACCTGCCACACTCGAATCGTTAAGTAGGCACTAAGGAAATAAGTTAAGGAAGTAAGTGTGGTGTGTTATTCTCAGGTATTGCTAAAGTCAACTGGAATCTGAAAATTTTAACGATTTTCTTTTGAATAGTTTTTTCCATAATGCCAATCTATAACTATAACGGGCCGCAAAATGGCGCCAAATAGTTTTATGCACAAGGAATTCATAAATCCAGAGGAGTAATCCTCGTCTGAAGTTATAGAGGATTCAGGTATCCATTGTTTTCAGTTACCGTGGAAGTCGAGAGTAACAGGTCATGTATCTAAGTGATCTGCTCTATACTAAAGTATTTATTATGTTTAACTAATAATCGGATTATAGTTAGATAATCAAATTACTAGTTGCAGCTTTTTTAAAACTTAATATCCCAATAATAAAATATGATTAAAGCCTGATTAGAAACACACTACGACTCGGAGACGACTAGAATTAACGGATGGCTAGTAAAATAATCCCATACAAGCAGATGTGCGCGACTTCGTCCGCGTGGAAATAAATAATATAGCCTATGTTACTCGGGGATAATGTAGCTTTCTAATAGTGAAAGAATTTTTGAAATCGCCCCGTAGTTCTTGAGTTATTTCAATACAAACAAAAATTCCAAGTTTCTCTCTTTATAATATTAGTATAGATATAGATATAGATACAAACTGTCACTTCAATATATGTAATAAAATTATATTTATCGTGTCGTGTGTCAATGTATACTTTTCAGTGCTTTCACTTTCAGTATTCGTCAGAGTATTGATTCGTAGGTTTCGCATCTGAGTGTGCCTTTAGTTGTTACAGTCGCCTACATTGACAATATAACTAATGAAAAACGTGCTTTTTTATATTGAATCCAGATTTCATGAGATCATGGGATCATGTTTAGATTGTTAGTGATATTGTACTTAATAAATTTTATTTTTTACTCCTTACTTTGTTTTCCTAATTATTTTTATAGTGTTATTCTTTGAGGTATTATTGTTATAATAAGTTAATAAGAAACTAAAGTAATAAAAGAAAATCTGTTAATCCGGAGAGATCGCTAGGACTGTTTTATTGTAAACAAGTGCTGTTAGAGAACAACTTGTTGCATTCCAGCGTCTCATCATTCCTGAAACTTGCGACCTGAGATCTTCGCTCTAGGGACTGATGTGAATTGTGTTTTAATGTGTTGTGTCTGATGTTTACTTAGCCATGCCTAAGTGTAGGCTGTTTCTTGTCACCGGGAAAAGGCCGGTGAAATTAGGTGATAAGATTTCAAGAAAATATGGTGTTATGAGTTTGTGACGTCATCGTGACTCAAGTACCAGGAGAACATGATTCGTGAATAGTTTCGTATTCGATCGATACATTGCCTTAAAAATATCCGTGCGCAGTTTGACGTCATTATAATACTTTCGCTTTTAATCTGCGCAATATTGCTTGTTCCAGTCGTATTCCTCAATCAGAAATGTGCAGTACGATATCGTACGAGATATTTTTTTTCTCATATTTTATCGTTTAAAAACTTTCTATCATTAATACCAATAATTGGGTAAAATACAGTTGTGCATAATTATTATAGTTCAGTATGTAGAGATATAAGTACATTCTTGAAGAGTACATAAACGTCTATTAAATAGTGTGAGCCGGTCTCAGGGCCGGATAATCGTCGATTTATTGCAGTCCATGTGCGCTTCGGGCTGTTTCTTAGAAGCAGCAACACTCCCTTACGACGGTCATAAAAGCTGCGGTAACATGTGCAATGGCAGCGATTCCATCGCTTGCAGCGCTGCAAGCGCTTACTATGAGTTAGAAGCGTCTCAAAAAGCTTGTTGTAACTTCGAATGTTTAATTTGACCGTGCTAAATAGCAATGCAATTTTATGTTAATCACCGTCACGATCTTTCCACTCTATGTGGTGTAGCCAGAAATGTTTTCGTCCACCAATTCCCATGTTAAATACTTATTATAATGCCTGTGTACTCTATTTCTAGTTCGCTATCTCCATGTAATCAGGCGTTCACTCCTGAATTTACGTGATTTTGTTAAAAATACCAAACACTTGTTGCTTTCTTCAAGTGGCCTCCCGTAAACTTGATTAAGTCTTTGGTCCACCTTGTGGGGGGAGGTCGACCTTCTGCGTCGACTTGCATGAGGCCATTATCCCAACAACTTATTGCCCAGATAAAGATATGAATCATTTAAAATTTGAATAATTGTTTGCTTTTCATAAAAATGGAGGTCCTATTAAAAATTAAAGAGATGGCGAATATTCTTTCACCAACTCTTCTATTAGCAAATCACTTGATCTACATATTAACGCTTCTTTTAAAAAACAAGTACATACTCCCTATACAACAAATTAACTCTTTCTACATTTTTATTAAACCAGTTAACATGGAAATAAACTCATGGGGAACGTGATCGAAGCAGACATCTGAACGAATGACGTGCTTCCTCATAAAAATGTACATAAGTATGTACTTACTAATCATCTATATTGATTGCCTACGTTTTGTTATTTTAAGTCGATTAAATTTAAAAGTAAAGCAAATCTGGAGCGCGGTGATATGTTACGGTTTACGCAGAGATAATGGCGTGTTACTTTCCGTACGCGCCACGGTGACTGCGCCTGCGCCGGCGAGCGCCTGTACGCCGCGCCGCGCTCGTAGGCACGTATGATCTGTTTACACATACGCCCGTTTGTTCGAGCCGTTTGATCTTTATAAATGCAATAGGTATTTCAAGAATACCGACGGAGGAACTCCGACGCGAGCTCGCTTTAATGAAAAAGAAAAAGACGAGAACGATTTTAAGAACGACAACCTTGATACAATGTTTATTCCTGGCTATAGGTGCTCCGTTTATGAGCATTTTTTTATTTAGCGTAACTGACATGTGTTTGAAAGTTTTAATTCAGTCCTGAATGTAGAAGGCGCCCGTCTCTCCGCCATTTTCGATTTCATTTTCAGCTCTCGGTTAACCCGCTAAGTGATATCATTTGCATGTTCAAAATTATAACTGATACCCAATGTTTGTTTGTCTTCAAAGAAGCTTCTAGCCCACAGTGATTTAATGAATTAGCTACGGATTGAAAAAAACAAATCCAATTTCAACTGACAGTAATAAGTTCAAAATCATTTTCCACGCCAGTTATAATGAAATTATTGGCACCCATATATTTTAGAACATCACATTTATAGCTAAAAAGCAGCCAGATCCTACTGTATTCGTTTTCATAGGTACTTTATTCTATACTTACATTATAAAGAGGTAATACAGTCAAACCTGGATAAGCGGGACCTAGATAACCGAAAAACCTCTGTAAGCGAGACAAATATCGCGGTCTCTTGTATTTTCTTGTTAATAGATTTGATTTTAAACTTATAAACCAAGTACAATTCAAAAGGTCAATTTCAAAACTTATTTTACTATCAGAAAGCTACCTGATCACTAAGTAAAGTTAGCTTATATTCAATACTATTATTTTAAATCCGAGCTGACTAAGTCCCGAGCATAAGGTAGTTTATTATATATAGCCCTTTAACTATTGTTTTATCATTAAGCTATAAGACAAAACGCTATAAGCTGTAACATAATGTAGCGCAAGTAACGCTATATCGGCATCGGTTTGGAAACCGTTTTAAATGTGTTAAAAATAGTCAGTGTAATTGACACGAAGATCGATGCATTTCACAGTTTTAACTCGATGTGTGCGGTCCGCGGCCACGTAATTTGTACTATGGTTGCAGACGCGTTCTGAAACGCCACAACCGACTACTGTAAATACATAAAAAAACAAACTAATCCTTAAAACCGCCGGAACAAAAATGGTTGCAGTTCACCCTTTTACCCCGTCAACCGTAGACCTTTGTTTATCTTGTTTTTTATAGAGGTAACTCAATATGACGCAATAAGTAAAATGTGACTTTACTAACACACTGTTTGTGTGTTTTTTATTTTCGATATAGATTTAATATAAAGTTAGCTTTCAAATGATGTAGGTTTAGATAATAACGACCTTATTTTTCGATTTGAAGTAATTCGCGTCAAATACGTATTGTTATTTTTATTTTTTGGGAATGAAATTGGGAAGAGTGGAATTTATTTAATTTTATACTCAAACATATTTTATTCAAATTACATTCCAACATCTACGCATGTGCCTATTTAAATGTATCTCTGATTGGAATAAATATCATTTTCGCATATTTTCTAGCATAGTTATAATATGTGAACAAAAATGTAACGATTTTGACAATTAACTCATTGTACGACTCTATTACAAGTTGTGTATATTTTGTTTGGTTTAATAAAGAATTAAATTATTTTGCTTGATCTAGGATGGTTCGGAGGCGCAATACCAGATTATCTTCGAAATTTTACACCGTCCGTGACCTGAAATAATGTTCCCTTCACGATCTTTACAACAGGTACAAATATTTCATTAACTGATTTGAGATAAAAGCGAATTGAGAAATTAATATGATAATTGTTGTTTTATAAACAACAATGCCGTGTCAGGTATACAAAGGTATGTTTGTCTATGGTCATAATGATTAAGTCCCTACGAAAGAAAATGTATCCTTAGTATATTTAACACGCCTATTGTAGATACTCTGATGTATTGCGTCCCCGTGAATCCTTAATGCCAAACTAACCAAATGAACCATCGCTTTGTACAGTTTTAACTCTGGTAATAATATCGGAAATAAAAACTATCACTCGACCCGCCCCGGCATCGTAAAACAATTTATTAGGAGCACATAACATCAATATAAAATGAATTATCTTCTTTTTATTGCTGTAGTTGACATTAAAATATTTTGACTGCCACGCGCACCACAAATATCCGGCATTCAGGATTCACATATATCGCTGGCGATCATTACGATTAATAAAAAGTGTATTTTGTTCATCACCCTACTTGCTGTGCGATTTATGCGAGTTCTCTTTGCATTTTGTTGTTTTGTTTTGACAGTTCATTAACCTCTAGTATTTCCCATCTCACCTGAACACACCACTTAAAAAACTATAAATCTATAGTTAAACGATGCGATGGGAGCACTGCAAACGGGCGGGTAGGACGCGATACGAGTGGCCCCGGCGCGCGTCACTCGTCGCCGCTCAACTTGGAGCAATTTATCCCATCGCCAAAGCCCTCGACTCGCTACCACGATCTGGAAAGTGATGACATACACCAGAGCGCGCTCGCGAGCTCGCTGAGTGCGCACTTTAATTTTCGATCACCAAATTGTAAGTCATTTATCGAAAGAAATTACACATTCGCCGCTTTTAAATCTTCGATGTAGGCGGACGGCCTCGGCTATTCCCTTATTTACCATCAAAGAATTTTATTTAAATATAGCCGAGATCGTCGTTCATAAAATTATTATTCGGTTCGAGTACCTAACACGTGTTGGGATTCTGAGAAAATAGAAGCTCCCAGTAGGATTTTATTCCTAAAATCGTCGAATTGGGAGTTTTGTTTAAATTACGGCTATTAGGTAGTGGAGTGTTCCACGTGGCCGACAACGGACGAGCGGCAGGCAGAGCGATGCGAGGCGAGCCGCCGTCGATGGGAACGCAGCCGTGCAATTATAGCTGGCCAGGCCACGACTACATGTTTCACATGAAACATGTACCTATATAATTTTACGCAGCCGATACGTGAATCAACGCGCTGTCAGCCAACGCGCCGTATACGACCGCCTTTATTTTACTCCATCCTTTGATTCCGAGCAAAATTATTTCATAAAATAACTTTGTATTTATTTTAAAACGATTTTATGTTACATACAAAATACAGGCAACTCTGGTTCTGGCTATAACTAATATAGCTGAGCTATAGCTTTCACTGAAGTCCAGACATTAGTATCGGGAATAGTTTAAATTGTTAAATATAATAATTAAATATGTTTTCTCTGCGCAATAAACTCATATACGTTGTTTTAGAAGAATAAAAATATGTTGCATTGAATTCATTATAAATCGAAAAGAATCTAAAATATTATTGAAATCTTTTTTACCTAGAGGTCAATTAAACAAAACAAAAAGCAAGATAGAATAAACGTAAAATATTGTACATACAATAAGATATCTTACTCGTTAGAAAAAAAACTCAAAACTATACGTATCATGTGCTATTTCTGTTTATCTTCAAAAATGTAAGAATATAACTAATAATTTATAACTCGCTACAGTACAAAGGATGATACTGTACGATAATAAAAGAACGGTTCGTTCATTACAATAACCTTTACAGACAATTGATATTGAAAATCTTATGTTTCGGTACGGATTTACTTATGTATTGTATTACATTTATTTTCAAAAGCGTTTCAAATTTTAATTTTCTTATTCATTGTAGAATAATCAATCAGCATGATTAAGTAAATAAAGTTGAGGTGTGTGTAAAGTTCTAAAGTTACAGTGAATAAACGTACGTTACAATAAGTTATTGAATTTCGATTTTATTTCTCATCATGCGTACCTTTTAAATCTATAACGATAATTATGACGAACTTTACCATTTTTGTAGACTATGCGAAAGATACAAAATATTTTTATGCCTAATAAATATAATATTCATGTAGTTAATAAGGTTTTTTTGTATTCAGGTGCGGCGCCGATGTTTGCAGGAATGCGCGGCATGCATCAACAAATGCTGTCAGGCGGTGCGCTGACAACGACATCTGTCAGCGGGCTCGGTAGCTTCGGGCATGATCTCCCCGCGTCTCTGCCTCCCCTGCCGCCGGACCGCAAACCGTCTACCCCTCTCTCGGGCCTAGGTCTTCCTCCCACCTCCTTACCAACATCAGTCCCACCTCCTTCGACATCAACCACCGTACACTCATACTATGATCACATGATATGATCGCGTCACAAACTTCCTACCGTGATTTTACTTAAGAAATCAATTGATTTAGAAAGTGGACAAGGACTTGTAAATTTAAATACATTTTTGTATATTTTATCCCTCAATGTTTCAACTTTGGTGATTGCGGAAGTAATATGTAATTCATGATTTGTGTTTAAGTGTTACTAAAGTTTAAGTAATATCATTTTATATAATACATTTATCAGTCTGATTTATTATCTTATGAATGCTGGAATGAATGAAAATAGTGAGAATTTAAACATATAGCAAACTTACAAATACGTAATTTGTAAGTTTGCTATATTACATTTAATTGACTCCGGAGTATAATTGTTATGTTTGAATGGTGTTACTTAAGCGCTTGAGCTAGAATATGATAAAGAAAAATGTAATCATTTCTATTATATACCCTGTCTGAGGTAATCTCATATTACGTTTTAGCTCATAAGAAAGTACAAGAATTTTCAGTGCATGAAATCAAGATCTCAAGCAATTACATGTTTTCGTTTAGTTTTCGTAAACCTTTAATTTTAATGGGTGCTATACACCTGTATACAATAAGATATGCTGCTTAAATACGTAACTTTATTTATTTTTCTTGAGATAATGTTTCAGAAGTATACAGTAAAAACATATACTTAAAATATCAAATAAAAATCTTATTCAAATTTTGGTTTCACAAATATTTAATTACAAAAGAAATCGTTAATATATTTAAACAGTTTTATTTTCTCATTGAATTAAATTTCAACATATACTATTAAATCATAAACATGTTTGTTAAAAATGTGTAACTACGAGTTTGTACAGAGTGGTGTAAGTTCGAGTGGATAACGCGTATTCTAATTACTGCATAAAATTATTATTATTAGTGATTTGCTAGATTATATAATATTTACGGGGTAAATTGTGAGTCATTTTACTTAGTTGAGACAAAACATATCTATGATAAAAATATGAGGAATATTGTGCGTTAACATCGCACAATTTAGATTGTAATTTTATAATTTTAAGTTTGTTTCTTTTTAAATAAATTATAATTATGAAATATTTTTATTTTTAAAGAACTCCCTATGAAAGCTTCAAGTGAAAGACATTAAAACACAATCAATGACGCTATCCCTATAAAAACGAAGTAAAAAAAATAATGACAGATTGTTATAGATAAGCGAGAGCTCAGTATAAACTTTAATTTTTATATAAGGATCTTGGTTCTTTGTCGGTGGAGCCTTTTCAAAATTTCTCTTTATTGTGCCAACCTCTTGACCTCTTATTTCGACACGACCTCTGCTATCTCATTTATCTGTTTTATATAATCTATCCCAAGACTCTTTCTCTTCTCTTTTAATTTTCCATCTATAGTAGTTGTTAGGTGGTCATGCCGTACTAGATGTCCTAACATATTAACTTGACTGTTATTTCATTTTGCCATTTATTTTACTCTGTTTAACACTTCAATACAAAGTAGATGAAAAATATGTAACTAAGTAGTCATTTTTTTACTTGACAACGATAATGTTAACAACATTTTTAGAAATCTCGTCACCCATTACCAGATGCTTACAACCAAAGAGATATTATACATAGAGGGAGCACTCCATACTAATTTGACGTTAAAAAGCGTGCCAAGTAAGAAATTATTAAAAAAAAACTTGCCAGTATCATGAAAAAATTTCCTAAGTTTGGGAAATTGTGTGTTTTTTTTAATATTTAAAATAAACAGTAGAATAAACTAAAACATTCATTAAAACGTTAATTATCGTTTTTAATTATTATTATTATTTTATTTAAAAAAATTTAAATCCAAACAATTTTTAACAAAGACTATTTTTGTTTTATGGTTGTTATACATTTTTGAGTAGCGTTTTAAAAATGTCTCTATTAATTACAATATTAAACTTTAGTAAATACTATGAAATACAATTTAAATTTGAGAAAAGAGGTTACATTCGATCGACTTTTTATGTCGGCAAATGTAATTTAGAGGTTAACACTAAGGGAAATCTCCCTACGTTTGACCTCCGGAGGTCAAAGAAAATGCCTCACTTTTAGGCTTCGAGTGTTCCATCTACAGTATAATATATCTTTGCTTACAACAATTTCTACCCCTTACCAGAAACCAGAAAATAAGCGCCTCCACAAAATTCGAGGCAAAGATACTTTATTTCATAAAAATAAATGCCAAATGTATGCACGGAATTTTATTAATTTTCATACGATCTTATTAAACCGCGACTCCGTCTACCAATCAAACAAAAATTCATACATCAATCCAAACACATTTATAAAATTCTAGACTAGACTAAATATAATTTAACTCATTTGGCATTACGACTAATGTAGCTGCAGTATTATGTATCTTAAAAGTTAAAATTTTCTGTGTCAAATGTCAAAGAAATGTCAATGGTTAAATTACAACTGTCAGTGCTCGTATTATTGAATTTTAAAATATTTAAAATTTCAAAATTGACTAAAGTCAATGTTGAAATTTTATGTTAAAACATGAATGATAGATATAAGCGTATAATTAAAAGTTTAAAAATAATTTCGTTGATTGGCGGGTGCGCCGTGATAATTACTTATCACGTTCGACAAACATGTAGATCTCTGGACAAAATTATAAACCTGAATGTTCTTGACGCGGAAAAAATATATACGCCAGAGTATATATATATTAAGGATCCTAAATTTGATATGAAAATGGCACAAGCCATAGAGACACAGCAATCGGTGGGCCTTGCTCGTATTTGGAAAAGCTTAAGAGATTCTTTGGCATCTAGACTCGTGTGGTTGTGTCGTCACGGGAATCAAGTACAACGCGATCTAGCGCTCCAACATCTAGCCTCTTTTAAGAATAATAAAAAATGGGAGTGTTTAAAACTAGCTCAAACTCTCGATATGAACACAGCAGTGTTACTTGCACGTACTGATGGAGCTGATTTGCGATACTTTTTACCTCCGCCAATTCATATAAGAAGAGCAGCTTTATCTTTTGAGCTCATGTCATTCAAATTACGTGACCTGATTGTCGCCGTACAGAATTTAAATCCACATAGTTGTATCAAATACTTTTTATCAAAATATTTTGCCAATCTTCAGGAGCAAGCAATGGAGGCTGACAATATCCCTGCTAAACCAGATGTAATTAGTGAAAGAGAGCTTTGTATGCTGTGTCTTGATGCTTTATATCATCATGTTATATTGTTTCATTCCAACAATTATGTAGACGATAAGTCATCTTCAATGCTTGTGAACATGGAACTGCTGCCACGCTTGGCTGAAACATTTTTAAGATATCGGAATGATGTTGAAATGGATCTGTGTATACTAAAAATTCTTACTGTGATAAGTATGCACACAGTTTTGTTAAAAGACTTCTTTCAAAATGGACTAATTGGTGAACTGTGCAGATTAATAAAATCAGATGATGTACGCTTGTCCAGCTCTGCTGCAGTATGTCTTGCAAACCTGTCAGGGGAACATTGCTTCAGACCAGGATTGTATCTGTTACATCCCTTGTACAGGACAAGAACAAAGCAATTGTGTGACACTATGTTAATACATGGACTAAGAGGTGGTGTGTTTGTTACTTGGCGCCAAAGAGACCCCAAATGTGGAGGACCCTTAGTTATCACAGATGTAAAATCTAAAGTGAAATGTGGACCGCCGTGTGTAGAAGAAGACGAAGAAGATATTGAAAATTACTTGGATCCTGAATTAAAACAGGTGCTAGAGGATTTAACAGAGATGGATGAAGAATCTTTGTTATCCAACATGGAAGTTGTTTTGCAAGATATACCAATTGTGGCTAAAAGAGATTATACATTAAATTCATTTACTGCATCGAAAAAAAGGATTGCTTTAATCAGGGAAAATGAGGATAATTGTACTTATACTCACTGCTGGCCTAAAGATTGGCTACCAAAAGATTGTAATAATTTGAGAATTTTAGGAGTAAATTACTGGAGTTCGCTTTCGGAATGGTTAGAAGGATGTCCTCTTCAGAGTGCAGATATAGCCACCAGAGCTATTGAATTGACACCCGCTTTGATAGATGCTCAAGTTGGTCAAAGAAATGTACCCATTATTTGGTTAGCCCATTCAATGGGTGGTCTTATTGTGAAACAACTTCTCATTGATGCTGCAGATAGCCAAGATAATTCCCAAAAAATTTGTGAACAAACAAAAGCTGTTCTATTTTATAGCACACCACACAAAGGTAGTTCTCTTGCCAGTCTGCCTCGCGCTGCTGATGCAGTGCTGTGGCCGTCCCATGATGTTAAGCAATTAAAAGAAAACTCTCCTATACTTCTGAACATACAAAATCAGTTCCTTGCAGTTGCAGATGAATATGACTTTGAAACCATCAGTTTTGCAGAGAGTATGCCAACTTTGGTGACAGCTTTTAAAGTTCCAATGCACTTTGTTGCAGCAAACTCTGCTGATTTAGGGCGAGGAGTATTTTACCAGCTGCCTCTAGATCATTTGACTATATGCAAACCGGCAACTAGACAATCAATTTTATATACAACAGTCATTGACGTCATTCAAAGAACTACACATAAGAAATGTGAATTGGAGTATCCTAATGTATTTCTTGAACGATTTTATAATCTGTTTTCAATGAACACTTTTTTTAAAGCCTCGAGTGTTATAGATTCTATTGAAGAGAATCAATATAAAGAAAGGTTTCGATGGTTTGAGAGAATTATACTTGACACTTATACAGGTAGCTGTTCAGATTAATCTTTTTAGGCTTGGAAAGTTTGTTGCTTAAAATTGTTTTTTTTTATAATGTAAATTACCTGTATAACTTAATCAATTATAAATTAATCAAGCTTACACATAAAACTGTGATATTCATATTAAATTATTATTTATGATTTATTGTTAAATTATTTTGTCTCATAATGGTTACCTAAGCATGTTCTTGTCCAAACTTTATTAGATTATTCTATTTTACTAACAAAATCAAGAAATTATAGTTTGAAGAAATACTACATGCCTACCCTTATCCTATCCTATATTTGTTACAGGATTTATTTAGTTTTCTATTATGTCTTTAAAGAGCTGTCAAATATCTGTGCATTATTTAACTTGGATTACAGTGCCAGTGTAAATCCCATAATTTTATTCGAAAAAGATAAGTATCCTTCCAGCAGTGGGCTGAAAGAATGCTTAAATTAACAATTAAATTTTAATATTTTTGTAACTACAAAATTAATTTGTACAAATAATAATTAGGTTTTATTAACAACCACTCGTAAGAAAGGTCAAAGACTCGTTTCTCAGCTAGATTTCACACTAGGTTATTTTACCAGGATCTCATAAGATAAGAGGAGTTGAACATATGACATCTGATGAACATTCAGATGCACTAACCACACACCACTGATTTTCAACTGTTACTTTAAGCTTTCGTAATCGTTAAGTGAACCAATAGTAGATGGCGCTGTACAAGCAACATTTTATTTTATTAATACTATTTAAAACCCGTACCGCAACAAGCTCCCGTGGTCGGCAATGCCAAACTTACGTCATTTCAGCAAAGCCGGCACATTTTCAGTTTCATTTTAAGGTATGGATAGATTTTTGCATATCGTTACGTTCGACACGATGGTGGATAAAGTAGTTTAAGCCAATATTCAAAATAGAGCTTAATAAAATAACATAAGTAGTAATCTACCCTTCTAAACTCTACCCCCTTATAACTTTTATTGTAACCGTGGCCTAAATTTCATACTTTGCCATTGTTCTTAAGTTCTAACGATTATTTAATGACGAAGTCACAGCTTTGTTGAGATGATAGGAGTCTGGCGACTACGGATCCCGGTCTATATGTTGCATGAAAGGGTCACACGGGACACAATTTCATATATAAAAACTAGTCTCGAGATCTCTTTACGTGTTATGTTTTCCTAGTAATAGATAAAGGTCAACCCTGGCCTCGGCTAGATTTTTACACTAGTTTGTTGTACCAGGAGCACATGTGATATGAAGAGGTGTGTATGTTAAGCGACATCTCGCGAACATTTACATGGATTAATTAGTTAAGTAAATTAATAGATGGCGCTAAGAAATATCCTTAGCTTCTCCGTATAGGCAGTAAAGTTTGCCGTTTACGCTACGAGATGGCGGTAAAAACTCAAAACAAGTTTGGTAACTGATTTTCTTTCCTTTTTAATAAATATTTTTTTAAATAAAGGATATTAACAACAACGCTACAATATGATGTCTTTATTATTTAAAATTACTTTTTAAAATAGGTATATGTCTGGTAATTTGCCGAGTAGATTCTTTCTTCCTCGAGTTCATAACGAAATAACATTAAAAGTATCTTTATTTTAAAAATATATTTTTTATTTTCTAGATGATGAATTCAAACCACCATCAATCATCAGTTATTAAATTAGGTTATAATAAAATTCATAAATGTTTTATTGAAAAGAAATCAATAACGTAAAATAAGAAGAAAGGTTCGGGCAAATATTATTGCAAGTAAATAATTAATACTTACAAAGTTATTAAATAACAACAAAGTAAAACAATAGGCACCGATTCTGCAGAAAAAAGATACTATGTTCCATTAAATTAATAGCTGCGTTGCGCATTTGGGTGTTGTCTAATATCCTTTCATGGTAACAGTGTTATCGCTGAAAACAAAGGACTGGCTTTGGTTAGGAGACAGCGGGGGATCGATACTGTTCTACGCCGAATGGTTGCCATGGAGATATCGTCTTGCCTGAATTCGTTAACCACAAAACACGAGTTGCACAAAAAATTTAGCTCTGGATTAAATCGTTTCTTCTCTTTTATATTATTATTTATGTATAAGCAATGTTGATTTTGATTCCATATTTTATGGAAGAATTATAACATTTGAGGTCTATTCAGTTGTTAAGATGTTTGCCACTAAAGTATTTTTTTTTAAGTTTTTATATGAAGGGATTTAGAATTTTACTTAGATTTTATAAATACGTATATTAAGACAATGATAATTTTTCATATTTCATATCAGTAAATTGACGCTTTCCTTCTAAGAAAGGCTTTTATAATAATTTTCTTTAGCCCCACTATTACGCCAGTTACTTTTACTTACCTCTTACACTCACTTCGACTAAATAGAACTGGGAGACTACCCAAGGTACATTCGCTACGAAGCAATTCTATAGCGAACGTCAAAAATGTATGACTGACAATGACGTTCGACGTCTCACACGTGACAATCACATGACTTACCGAATGTCATTGTCAGTTTCATACATTTTTTGTTGATTCCATCAGCGATATCGCCAAACGAAAAGTACTTTGGGTTGGTGTTGGCAATAAAAGTGCCAATTGTTTCAATTTGTAGCACTTGGTTATTAACCCTCATCGACCGATCAATCATTTTGTACACCATTGCACATTGCACATTATTGTACTCTGAACTCAATTTCTCTTCAGTGCAATGCAGTGCGGTACTTTACAGTACTCACTTTAAATGAAACATCATTATCTGCCAATACGTACCTAAATAAAAAACAATTAAGGTTATTTTAGTTGCTTATAAGTCTATAGATTAATACCTGTACATATCGGTGAAGAAATTCAAAGATATGTGTATTCACGCAAAATACGCGCTAGTCGTAGAGTTGCGGGAAATTGAGCCCATCATGGGTCGAAACCTTTAACCTTTTTTTTAAGTCTATGATCTTTTATTCATACTACCAAGAGCGTGCGTATATAAATTACCAAGTCCTTGAACTGTATACGGCTTTTCATTAAATTGGATAATGCCGCATTCCCACTCTCTCGCCAACATTCACGTCAGACTATTGCCTATAAATATTTAATACTGCCTACCTCCGCTTTGCACGAACGCAATGCAACATTTTGCTATCGCATTGTCGTATAAAAATGCAAACGACGCATGCGATTTTACCCTCCTGTCGGTCGAGCAATTACACTCTTCTAACATATAATTACCATATTATACAACATATAATTACACATTACATAACAAAATCTTTGTTATTGATAGATAAGGAAGTAATTTATGAGTTCCGTGAAACAAAGGCTCCGTTTTAGGTACGGGTATAATAGTTTATAGTGCGTACCCTGCAACCCTGTTTAATTATATGCTATGAAGAAACATGTGCGCTTAGTACTTGGGTTCTAGCGGGTGACGTAATGGAATGATGTCAGAGGCCAAGCCCGCGAGTTCGCGCATTCTAGCTCGCCGATATCGAGCCGTGCAGGCTAAAATTGTATTCACACACACGGACGCCACGTTTGGTCACATATTAGTTGGATTTCATGGCACTTGTACTCACATCCTCAACCTAGACTTCTGTTTCTATATGAAAAGTAGCTGTTGCCCGCGACTTCGACCACATGTAATAAAAATAAACTCTAGTTGGTACATTGGCATATTATTTATGCGCAGACAAAGTCGCGAGCAACAGGTAATCATTTATTTGCTGTTCTTCTGTATTAATCTCAATTTTGCAATTGCTTTTAAGTGAAAAACGGAGGTTTACTTATTTTAATAACAGTATGTAGTAATGCATTGGACTTTGATCAAAGCCCTTACATAGGTAACTTTGCAGTTACGAGTACTCACAGCCAGTAAATAGCCGGTGTGTATCTACTAACGTAACAGTCCTACTTTAAACATCGAAAATCGTTAAAAATAGTATTGATAAGAATATGAATCAATGATAATAATAAAGCGTATTATTACAATAGATACTTTCACGGTTCTACAATGTAATAAACTGAGGCACGGTAACGTCAAATAGTAATCTTTATCCTTCTTGGTGGCTGGCATAAGTGTTCTGTTACATCAAGTAAGGTACCTACTACGTACAGCGTAGTATTTATTTAAAGTTGTATATTGAAAAGTGTTAAATAGTGGCAAGAGCCATTATACTATAGATTAACTAGATAATCAATACGTAAGCATTGTTCTAGTTTCGCAATATGAATTATAAAATATTTATACAGAACACTGTAAATATACTGAATAAGTCATAACGAATATTTGCCGTCGTCTTCTTCAACCTTAAAACATGTAAACGTTGCAAACTGATTGCATAAAAGATAAGCTTACATATAAAACTAGGTTCATTTGTATCACAATGGAGCACGTTTGAAAACGTGGTAATTTTGGTGTCAACGCTTAATCTAGATGTAGATGGGCTACACTCTAGTGTTAGATGTAAATTGAAAAGATTTTGTTTGTTCCTCAGCCTCTTTAAGTGACGATGTACCGATATTTCTCGGATTATGACTATTCCTAAATGAGGGATGATAGATACGCCGATCAACTATTCAGTAGATAAAGTAGACGGATGACAAGTAATTAAGAGAGGAATCTCATGTGCTGTGTACTTATGGGTCAACAAAGGAAGAAATTAATGAGATAAGCATAACCCTGAAAAGCTCCTAAATCTATTTATTAAATGTATAGTGTGCTTAAAATAAAACTACAAGAGTTGAAGTTTAATACGCAAGTATTAATAAAATCATTTTACAAAAGGCACTCTCAAATTCGGGCCCTTGCAGTTTGTGGCCGTCCCAAGTATTGATTCTTTAAACGTCTTGACCTAGATACTCAGAGCGGTTTGCCACTCGCACTTTACCAGCGCCTATCTTATCTTTTTGAAGATTTTACTTCCAGAACTTCACTGTAAGCGTTTCTTTTTTGCATTTTGTTCTAATCTAATTAGAATTTTAGAGAAGTGTAGGTATATTTTTAATTCACATTATACATACATGTATTTTTATTTATTCCTCGCTTAATTCAAAGGCAGCCATGAAGACGGCACTTTATGAAATAATCTTATCAAAATAAAATCTTTGATAAGCGTTTATCGTGATAATTTTGTCGTCGTAGTGCACTGGAATTCTTGTATGAAACGATTCTGTTAATTCATTTTATTAAACTATATCACTGTTTATATGTCTAAGTAGTTAAAAGTATTCATTTATAAGAATATATTTTTTTTAAGCTGCTGTGTTAATGCGTCGTATCTACCTTAGAAGCAGCAACGCTCTCCATGGAACAATAAACCTGACTCAGTACATTTAATGCAAAATTAGATGCTATAAACAATACATTTAGAAGCGTTGTATCGATCTTTCAGTCTTTACTTCTCGTAGTAATCGAAACTCTTTCAACTGGCTCTGTAAGTCCCGTTGAATTGGTTTTATTTCTTGTAGTATTTGAGATACTCAGTCGTTCCAGTTTCTGAATCATAAAAACAATTTTGAAATGTCCGTCTTGTATGGCGATGTATTGTGGCATGTGGCGTACGCTGCCCTACTTTCTTCAGTCAAGTGACCTGTTCATACCAGAGGGATTAATATACGTTGACGGTAAAAATAACGAGCAAAAAATTTGAAAATCTTTGTTAATAAAATCTTTTAGGGAGTAGAAACATGCAGAAAACTCTGATTATGAATTCAGGCTTAACCTTCTTTTCTAATGTTCCTTTAGCTTGCCGAAATACATACAAAAATCTATTATCCAATTTATTTTTAGAGAGAATGAGAGTGGTAATAATATGTTTTTAGTGTTTCAACAATGGGAAAAAATTATGAATGCTAGCAAGTCTTTCCATGATGTGCCTTGTCATATGGATAGCCTTTATGTGTTATATTTCGTATTATATTTAGTTGTTGTATGCAATTCGCGCCTACAAAGCCAGTCACAATATAATGCCCATCCGGTATCTCACGCCTCTATAAAGTGCATCTGCGTTCGAGATTATATAAGCTGTAGAATTGTTAAAGGTAATTCGTGTTGATTGCCTAAGTGAGTGGCAGACGTGCACTGATGTACACGTTGAAATCTGGAGCATTTCAATCAAACCCCATTTATTGTTGAACAGTCAACTCACGGGGCTCACGAGAAACGATAACTCCAAAGTCAATCTTATCGTTCATAGAATAAAATACATATTTGATAGACAGTTATCTGTGTCCCGAATAAGGTACGTTCAGAAACGAAGCGGGCTGTGGTATCTACTAACCTAGATGTTGGTTATAATGTTCGTTACGGAGAAATATTGCAGTTGATAGATGAGCAGAATTTAAATTGGACAGAGAAAAACGTTTACAATGTATTTGAAAATGATACATTTATTATTAACGATTGATTTGTATCGCTTCCTGCATTTGATGTCGTTTACTAATTTACATATGATTGAGAAAAATCGCCCGTTTATAAAAAATATTGCTGATTGACTTTAAAAATGATCATGTCCACACGTCCATATGCATGACTCCAGGTGCCTACGTATAATTTGTCAGTCTGCTAGTAGGTATACTTCTAAGCAGAATCCTGACGCGATCAGAAAGAGGCGAACATTTATCGCATTGAAATATTTCATATCTACGATGACACAATTCGATGATTATCGCCACGGTGTTACGATAGCCTTGTCCTAGTTTTACTCAACATCATATGAATGCGCCCATACGCATGCGCCCTAACGCACTCATTTCAACCTTACTAAATTGATCCAAAAAATGCACCAAATATGGAATCTGAAAGAAGATATCCTATTCTATACATCTTATCATCATCATCCTTTCTCTGCCACAGGCCTTCCTCAATGCCTTCCACAGAATGCGGTCCTCATATAAAATAATTAAAAAAAATTAAAACAGTCATCGTCTGTTTTTCTTATTTAAACTAAGTAAAGATATTTTGAAAATATGTGAAAAAAATTATTGAGATATTACAATAATTTTATCAAAAGTGCCACTATCATAGTAAGATTATCACGGTAACTTTAAAGCAATTAGATTCTTATTGTAACAATCGACAAGAAATCTCTCCAAACTTGTCGATCCCGCGCCATCCTGACCCAGCCGCGGACGTGGAGCTCCCTTATGTCTTTTTCAGCCTCATCGATCCACCGATACCTGGGACGGCCAGCCGGGCGTCGACCACTCGGCCGTCCCAAATATGCGCGTTTAACACTCCGATCATCATCCATTCTTTCTAGGTGGGTGAGCCAACGGAGTCTGTGCGTTTTTATCTCTCCAATGATGTTTGGCTCTGCCACCAGCTTCTCAATTTCGGCATCCTTTTTCATTCTCGTCCCATCCTCTCGTTGCACGAGTCCTAGAATTTTTCTTAGGATTTTTCATTCGGTCACCAGAAGTTTTCTTTCTTCGTGTCGGAGGCCAAGGCCCACTTCAGGTCATTGTGCCAGCCTAGTTAGTTAGTTTTTTTAACAATCGACAAATTGTTAAAATTTACGTTTGTTAACTGTACAGGTAAAAAACTGAACGGCTGTAGCCAGCTTTAGCATTATTCCATTAAACATTCCCCCGTCCGAGTCAAATTGTTACTCTTTATTACATTCTTATTTAAAAACAAGTAATAAATGTAGGAGGATTGTTGCCTCGGATCGGAATATTTCTCATTCAGTATTTCCGGAGATGAACAAATGAATTTACCGGCTCGTACCGTCGTAATTCCTAAACATTTTTTTTAGTAACAGGAATATAAATGAGAAATGTAAAGTAGAATTTTTATATAAGTCGTTGTTTTTTTCTTTATCTCCAACTCTATATATGAATTTAATTTGCAAATACTTTTCGATAAAGATTTTTTGTAAAAACAAGGGTTATTGCTCTACTATAGTTCGTATGAGTATTTTTTCATATACAAACTTGTATTAAGATAAGTTAGTATATTTTTTATTTATCAACATAAGTACATATCGTTTTATTGCAATTGTCAACTCTGGCCCAATAAATGGACCACTATTTAGCTGTATTAGTTTGAAGTAACATTAAAAGTCATTGATATCTATGGGAAATACATAAAATTGATAAGTTATTATAAGTGTACGCAAGAGGCGGATTCTTGTCGCAAGTAAGTGGTTAAACCAGAATAATAGTGATATTGCTTAAGCCCACTACACACCTTTAAACTGCACAGGTTCTATTGGGGAGTAAAATTAAAGCTAGTAGGTGGCGCTAGTGGCGGTTTACGTATGTTATCAAATATTTCCATTCTTTTCATTATTTAATAATAAAATAAATACGTATATTTCATTGTCTGTGCAAGAATTAAAAACGATCTTCGAAGCAGGAATGCATCCACAGCTGAAAAAGGTGAAAGTTTGGTTATTTTTAAGTTTTTTGTATGAAATTCGATAGATGTCACATTGCCTACAGTCCACAGGGTACTTTGTAAATAAAATCAACTGTGTTTTTGTTTATCTAGTTCTTTACACTCTCGATCATGCGACAACTTCTCGTATAGTGACCAAACTGCAGTTTTCTCCGCATTGAAATGTCAAACTGTGAAAAATTAATGTGTGTAGCCGGCTTTAAAGTACAACTATTTTATTCAAATGACACATCTTCTTTAGTTGCATCAAAATAACAACTAACGACATTTCAAACGCATTAGAAATACAACACAGAAATGAAATCGGTTGGATTCGTTCCAACTTTGTTATTTTCTAGGTACTTAATAATAATGTATTATTTACTACGAGTTCATTTGTCACGATAAGGAATTGTTATAAGAAAGTTAATTCAAGGTGCGCACTTAAAATCCTTCAGCATGGTCATTAGACCGAGTCAATCTTCTAGGCTACCCATAGAGTATATCATTTAGACTAGATCGATGTGCGGCAAATGTAAAATTTTGTACGACTATCAATAAGCAAGGTTCTTGGTGTCCCTTCCCCCGAAACCCGACAACGTATAAATCAACAATCCTTGTTGATTGGAGACGATTTTATTATTTATTAAGTCACAAATTCAACTTTATACAAGTGTAAATATTATTTACGACACAATTTTTTTTATAACACAACACGACGTCTTGTATAAATAAATGTATTTTCTTTTGAATTCCTTTTCATGACCTGAAAAGCCACGTTAATAGGATCGTGCTAGGAGCATTGAATTAATCCTCGCCTTTACAAAGCTACGTCCACAGACTGCAGAGCTCATATGAATTAACTACACTCTTTGACTTATAAATGACAGGATCCGTCAAGCGCATCCACTTCGTCAAATAAAAGTTAACATTATAGGCAAAGAGAACCTCTGGCCCGGTGTCTGCCTAGTCTATTTCTCTATAGTCAAAGGCTACCATGCGCCATGTTTACACGTCAGTGTTTTAATTAAAAAGAGAGGTGCGTACCAATGCTTGGTTGAACATACACATTAATTTTTGTCTTTCAAAAACTCACAGCAAGCATAGCATTCACATAAAAATATCATTATAATTTTATTTTATTTTAAATAAAAAATGATATTATTTTATGATGAATAAATAGATTTTTAGAATTCTACACCCCCATCATTATATCTGTCTTTATCTCAATTTATGTTAGGTTTACACAACATAGGTTAATTGCCATTGTTTCAACAAATCTTGATAAATGTTAAAATATTAATACTTTTTCGTTCAAACGTAATAGGATATTTATTGTTAGTTATAATAAGTCGCAGTGTTTCCGCGCAGTAACAAGGAATTTATACATTTTCCTTCCTTATATTGAATTTAGCGTGTTAGCTGAAAAATTTTACAAAAATGCCACTAAATCGTGATTTTCTCTGGGTTTACGTTTAAATGTAATTTATTCTTCCGTTACTGTAGAAATCAAATATTATTTTCGTTACTCGAATTTATTTTCAGTTAATGGGCAAAAAAGTATTATCTTATACTTTAGGATTTTGACACATTGTTTTATAAGAGTTGGTTTTTTTTAGGTTCCCTTTTTTATTAGATACTTTATTTTTAATTCTTTTAATTAATTGATATGTGAAAACATTTATAATCTCTCGAAGGCATATTCATTAAAATTTAACGAAGTTGCTTGTTAGAGTTATTTCAGACAGACAATACCTGGATTGTGGTAAAGTTAAATTTTCCTTTCAGACTTAGAGAGGCTTAATTAAGTTAAAATTTGTTGCCGTTTTGCCTGGATTTTAATCCGGAGAGCACGTTGTTAGTTATAATATTTCGTTATTAAACATTCAGAAGTAAATATATGTAGTATTGTGGAGATATAATTATTAAATTATGTATTATTAACCGCCTATCCATATATGAAGGTGTATTAAAATATAGTATGTAATATAAAAAATAGTTCCCAAATTTTAAGAATATACCCTTACATAAACTTAACTCGTATCTAATTAGTGCAGGAGAGGAGAATGATGCAGCACTGCAATGAATGTTTAATATATCATAGAATGTTAGATATATTTATTATAGTATGTATAATAACGCGATAGTAAAGTGGCACAAATGCGAACGGAGACTCAGTTCTTGACAGCATTTAGCATGGCGGCCGCTGCGTAGACAAGGCCACTACGTACTAGGTACTGTATAGGGCGCACACTGTCTACTGCGACTTAGGCTACTTTTATATTCTGGAAATATTCCACTTCGAATAATTTCCATTAAGTAATTAAGTAATTATTCCAGTCGTAAGTACGAACAATTGGTAGTATTTTTTATTAGTGATACATTTAAAGGATCTGTGTAAAGCATTACTGAATTTTGAAGATCTATGCAGTCCATTCTATTAATGTGTTTAATGTTTCGACTGACTTGAAGCCGCTGAAATCGGTAATTTAGTTTACCGGGAACTCCTAAAAAATTTTAAAACTTTAATTAATAAATAATGACGACTCTATATTGATCCACACACCGTCACTTGCAAAAATATATAAGTACTTACTTACTTATTATAGTCAGATTCCAAACCTTACCGCTCTTTCTTCCCTTACTTGTTTAACTACCAAATCAATCGTGTTTTTAGTGAATACGTTAAAGGAACAAAACAAGAAAATAAAATACGCCAGAATAATTATAAATATTTCAGTGGGAGTTGCAATTGGTAGTAGTTCATAGTTTAAGTGATAGCATTAGAAGTACATAACCGTCCAACAAACGCGAGCTAGTACTGCGTCGTTGTTCTGCGGCCATGTTATCTATTTAAAGATTTAACAAATGTTGTATTACGCTCTAGAATCGTTTGGCAACAGTATTGCAGAATTATATTAGGTAAAATTCACAAACCGTAACAGAGATTCGATGCTCGAATTTTCACCTATCAACAGCATGCTTTATCTTTTGTTATGGAAGTAATATGTTAATATTTCCACGGTTTTCTTCATATGTTTAAACATTTCCTTACAAACAAAACATTACACGTGTGTTTCTTAATCAAATTATTCTATACGGTTGTGTGCAAAGGACAAAGGAAAATAAAGGGCTTTGTTTGTATTCGCTTTCATTTCTAAAACATTCTTTGCTTTGAGAACATTTGAATGAAAGAAAATTAGATGGAATTCAATTAAGAAAATATGTATGCTATTGTACGCCGTTGTTCATAAAACATGGCGTTCTGAATTATCATATCAAGTAAAAAATGCATATTTATATAAGGGAGAATTATTTTAATAGTTGAGACGGTCTGGTAAAAATGGTAAATTGGATTAACTGTGGTAAAATGTACTTTTAATCTAAAAAAGTTTTGAGTTATAATTGTCATAAAACAAAATGCAATTTCTTGCTTTTTACATATTCTTGCGATTGCGCATCTACGTATACTTTACATGTTTCTTATTTATAAAAAAACTATTAAGCAATTAAGCAGTAAATATTGAGTTCAACTAATATAATACATAGAAAGAACAAAACAGAGCAACGGTGTGTTATTAATCCGCTCGAGCATACCTGCAGAAGGTCACTGTATGTACCTAAGTAACATAGTATACGCGATAAAACTATTTATGAACGAAACTGAGCTCTATCCCATTGGTATAAAGGCGATCCTAGAAGCAAATAAAATTTCAAAGATATAAGTAGTTAGGAGTTTCTCAAGGCTAGTTAACTTGTAGAGGAGTAAAAACTTGGTCAAGGTTCTTCTGTATCGAAGTGGCTTAACATTTAACATGTGTAGTTAATTTGAAGTGCCCTTTGCAATTAAGTTGACAAAGAGGCATGTTCCCTACAATCTACGTGGTATAACCAGTAGAGCTATAATATGAACAAATCACATATATACAACTACAACTTACCTAAGTTAAACAATTAAAATTAAGAAAAAGAAGGCACATTAGCACGTAATTTAATAGCATAAAAATGCTAAAAAACATTAGCGAATAATGTAGTTTATAGCATACTAAAAATTGTAGATGATAATAAAAAATGCTTACATCAAAGAGACCTGTTTAAATCGTTACTTTCTGAGATTATTAGGTACGAAGGTACGAGTGAAAGATCTTTCGCTTTATTATATCAAAAATAATTATGTTAATATCCAGTTTCTATACTATCAGTGCTATTCACTATAATGTCCACCTTGTTCCTTGTATGTATATGATGCTTATAAATCTTATTTTATATTACGTCAGTAATCGTCCAGTGAACTGAGCTACTTATACATAATATTTGATAAAAAAAAATATAAAGGCCACATGCAGCGTTCAATATGTAAATACTATGATATAATCTGAATACCATTTTTTTATCTTTTGCCTTTTTCTGAATGAAACAATACATATGTAGTATATCTCAAGGTGAAATAATTCATTCATAGACGTTAACCTTGTGAATATATCTTCGGTGACCAGTGATGCGGAATTGTTATAATTGTTATTGTTAGTAATTGAACGTTTACACTGATGAAACACATACAAAAACATAGTGTCATCACACTCATGCACTACGATAAAACAGAGACAAAAATGTTTTTTTTGCTCTGATGTTTATTAGAAATTCACGGTAATTTAAGTAGTAATACTAATTACGAATTTGATTACGATTAAAAACCAGAAGATTTTTTATAGTGAAACAAATGCTATCTAATACCAACAAAGACTAAAACTTTTCTTTACGGGGTTCTCCCCGTAAAGAGCGAGAAGGCGACTCTAGCCGCCCAAGGATAAAATAAACTTTCTTTTAACTTCTTCAGAATAAAATTAAGACATTTTATAACTAAAATTAATTTACTTAACAAAATTGCAGTGCTGCTCTATCATCCAAAATCGAAAGAAAAACACAAGTAACTTTTTTTCCATATTTATTATATTTTACTGTTTAATACAATAGAACATAATTAATGACAAAGTGATAACGTAAACACATTTGCAGTTTTTCGGGTAATGGGGATGTCCACAAGAGTAATAATCACTTCGATGTTACAATGGCTCCTTCGGGCTTTATTTAAAAATCACATTAAACAAATAATAATTCGCGTGTTGCCTTGAGAGTTTTTTTTTATAAAAGGAAAGCATTTTATTGAATTTTTCCGCAACGTGGCATTGCTGGGTCGTGCGTTGACTGTGACACTGATTGCGAACTCGTGCAATTAAAAAATAATTAAGGCACGTCTGTTCAGTCGACGGTAGTAAATTGAAAAATAACCAACAACTCAATGCGGTTTTTTTTCAATCGTTTAAAATGGCCGCATGAAATGGTTTGCGACATTTTCAATTTACAAAAGTGTTACATTGCAAGATATTTTAAAAAACAACACTTAAAACAGTAACGTAAGAATTAAGGTCGCTTTAATTAGTAGTAGCGTTTATTTGTCAAAGATATTGATCGCTACCAAGTCTGCTTCCGAGCTAGTTTAAGAATCATATTCATACGGTATTCTCAAATATTCAATAATTTATTTATAAAACCGCATATGCAATGCTAGCTATTTATTTTAGTTCTCAAAATCCAATTTTCATTTATTAGGATAATTATCTGAGAAAACTACGCTCACATAAAATCATGTAACCACTTCGAACGCTGGTTAATTAAAAGAAAACCCTGTTATTTCAACGACCGTTGAACTAAAGTACATTTTAACGAATATAATTTTGAACTAAACTATCAACGACAAAGTTTATATGTGAAGTACTTTAGTTCAATAGTTAGGGGCTTTTTGCTCGTCTATAATCGGGTTTGGCTGCGGCTTAGTGTAAAGTCAGAGCGCAGAGGAAAAGCTGTCTAGAAACGAGATCGTTAGTTAGACTTAAGTAAGAACTTTGAAGTGGCACTGCAATACTTGTTCGTTGAACGGAGAATTTGTTTTCCAAAGCCAGGTCATAGCTTAAAACTTTATACAAAGGTCCCCTGTATAGTTCGTTAGGAATAGTTTAGTAAATGTACTTTGAATTGTATTGGGAATTTAGAATTGATTTCTTGCTTGTTATAACTTTGTGGTCGCACCGAAATCGTCCGGGACGTTGTGGGCTCTATTAATTTAACTTAAAAAGACATCATTGCATATTGTACGTCCACTTTGGATATGAACTATCTACTGTAGTTCTATAGAAGAAAGGAGGAGAAAAGCATTGACCATTTTCTACAGATTACTTTTTAGAAATTTTGCCATTTCAGTGTTCAAAACGTAAAATATATTTGATCCATTATATTCTTACGTCTCTTATCCCCGTGTCCTGTCCAAACATAATATGGAACTCTATATTTCATCTCCATTGTGTCGAACTGCGGTCAAAATTTAATTTCAATTAAGCCGCTTAAATGAACCACAAGGCTTAGGACATTTTATGCTATTGTGTTCATTATTTTCACAACCCACATAAGTTCGATAAATACGTCTCATTTGAATGATAGTAAAGTTCATATAATATGCAATTCAACTCCCAAGCCATAGAAATGTAATCCGAAAGAATTTAAAGTCATTTGTGGCTAAATATTACACATTTTATACTAAATTGAATAAAACACTTTTCAACAAGTTTTAATAATGAAAATGTTTCAATAGAAAACTTTAATTATTAATCAGTTAGGTATTTTCATAAATTAATTACCGCTTCGCATATCATTTCAGAGTGCTTACTTACCTCCAAGCTGCAAGATGAAAGAAAAGAAAATCTGTCTGAATATAAAGAGAGCATTTTAATTAATTATTAAGAACTAACTCTCGCCTACGACTCCGTCTGCGAGGAACTAAAAATAACATAGTAAGTAGCGTATTTGTTATTCCAAACTATGTTCTAAATCTAATCCAAATTTTACAAAGAATTGTTGAGCCGTTTCGGAGATACGTTCAAACAAACATCCATAAGCTCGTCCATCATAACTTTTGCATTATTATTAGTTATTATTATATAGTAGTAAGATTACTATACCAATGTGTTTTTCGATTTTCATATGTACATATTTACCCAACGCTCTCAGGTGAAGGAAAACATTGTGATGCAACCTGCACATATCGGCGAAGAAATCCAAAGATACGTGTATTCACGCAAAATACGCGCTAGACGTGGAGTTGCGGAATATGGAAGCCCATCATGGGTCGTACCTTACCTTACCTTTTTTATTAGCAAGATTAACACAAATTCTGGAACAGTATTGAATCCAATAAGAGTTGCAATAGTGATTTTATTAATCATTCCTAGAAAATAGGCGAATCTTCTTCAGAATTATTATTATTTAAACTTTAACTTACGTGTGGATCGTTTGGACATTTAGTTATTTTCGTTTACGTAAAAAAAACTTTTAGACACTTTAGTAAAATATATTGATATAAAGATTTTAATATCTCGAGTGAAACGGAATATTAAGTCAATATTGCACTCAGTAATAAAGTTACAAGATACTGACCCAGGTCACTTTGTGAAGTTAGACCATTAATGGGTCTTACTCCTTATATGACATTAGTCGCCTATCAAGTAAGCTAATGACCATTAAGTAATTTCCTTTCCATGCCGTCACTGATGCAGCGATGTCCGACTACGTAGTTCAATTATGTGAACCAATTTCCACGCCGTCCTGAAATTGAGTTCTGAATTATTTGAGAACTAATCAAAGTGCAGTCTAGGACATGTATTTACTACCCATTTCGATGAAATCTCATTTGACGATCACAAATCAATATGAACAAAAACTTTTAATTGCAACTGGCGTGATAGCTGTTTGGTGATAATGTAATATTCGTTTAGTTTCCAAGAAAAAAATGTGTGATGTATGAGAAGGGTTATGATAGGTTAAATTATGAACAGCAAGGAGCAACTATATGGACTTTTCCTCATATCAATAAGTATTTAGTAATGATATCGCTCCCGATAGTAGATCAAGAGCTAGAACAGTTTCAAAACTCGTTCATAAAATGTCAGTTGGTGTTGGTTAGTTTAAATATAAAATTGGAGCATTGCCAAAATGTCGCGTGCGACAAATGTGAGTTGATGTGTGCGCAATACTACAATTGGGTAAATATTTTTTTCAATCTTAGATATTCTTTTCAACCAATTACAGGCATACTTACATAATTTAACACAAAAACTTAAGGCAGGTGTATGTTTTAAAACGCCGGTTTTCAAAAAAATATGATGTCTGTCTGATTATAATATCTTTTTAATTTTATCTAGATCGTAAATAGCAGATGACACAAATATTTTCGCTACTAAAAACTAATCCACTATGTTTGTGGTGAACGAAGCTAATGTTTATATTTAGGTAGTTCAGAAACACAAGGTTACATTGATAAAAATCCATTTGTAATTGTTTCTTACGCTCGTGTTCTATTTATTAATAAGAATATAGCTATCATTCATACCGGCTATTATTATTATTTTCACCCAAACTTCTGGAAACTTCTAAGAATTCTTTTGGTTCATTAATTAATTGGGTTGAAGGAAAATAGAATACATTTCCCACGCTTTTACTTGTTTGACGTAAAACTTTTAATAAATATATCTTACTTTACGTAACTTACTTTTATTTATCTGTAATTAGCCAAACGTTTTACATGCGGTAATTTGAACCTGACGAATTTGCCTATTCAATAGCAACGAATGCGAGAAGGAACATTTCCGTTAACTAAGTGTTTGATAGAAGCATCTAATAAAAAGCGATTGTAATAGACCGATGAAAATATTGTTTTTTTTTTTTTAGAAATGTAATATTTCTGCTTTATCTGCTTTAGATCCAAATCTCTGTTTATTGATTCTTATACTAGAATCGTGATTTCGGTACATACGAGTAGTTCGTATTTAGTATTAATGTTTCGTATTCGAGCTTTATTTTAGATGGGCATTGTAGAATTACAAAGGGTTACCGTGAGAGACCAAGCGGAACTTTATTGTTGGCACGCTGCTTGTCTGTTTAATAGTTACGGTTCGTAGGCACTTTTGTCTGTATGTCAGTGCTTTCCACTTATTACGAGAAGGAGAAATACATTAAGATATTCAATAATAACAATGAGGACAAATTGAGAACAGAACAACATTGGCCTTGTGGTTGTATGAATTAGCTTCTGGTTTTGTTCGCATTCAATTTGCAATGTTATGTAAACAAGAATTGCAAGCCCTTTATGTGGGTTTTTTCCATTTTTAATGCGCAATATTTTGTGCAAAATATACTTAGGATATTATTAGTTAACACAAACCAATTAATGATGGGATTAAATAATAACTTGGGTTATAAAAAGAAATTTTTACGATTTTTATTTGTAGGTACAGAAAACTTAGGCATTCTTCATCAATATTTCAATCTTTGTTTACAACTAACTTCGCTGGAATGCAACCTTCGTTTGTTGTTGATTATTTGTTTACATTTTGAAAGTCAAAATCATACTACAAGTGCTCTTATAAGTTGTTTCCTTTTTCATTAGTCTTGTGTCTTTTGTTTGTACGCATATAATATTTTTGTGGTATTAAGTGGAACCCAATGCGAACATACCTAACTGTATTTGAATTTTGAGTGCAGACGGTCCCTTGTTTTATGAAAATATATTTTTTGTAAACAAAAAGTTTTGAGCTTCATTTTCCAATTATAAAGCTATGGAATGAGAGTTTTATATTCACGACAAAAAATTGTAACAATGCAATTAAGGTAGTACACTAGAGCATTCTCTAGTGTGCAGCTCCGGCGAAGAGGAGGTAATTAGTTAAAGCACATCTCACAGCCGCTTCACAACTTGGGACTGCTGGCTCAATGAATAAACTCTGCGACCAAATTGGGTCAACACTACAAACAGATGTTCCGGGATCAAGCACACACTTTTTTATATACGGGGATGTATGAAATATAAAAAATGGAAATTATTTTATAAATTGAATACTGGTAAAGTATGTAAAACTGTCACAAACGTGCGTATTTTTGTGTTGGCACCTTTTTCCCTTGAATTCCTATAACTAGAGGGTATTCTCCTATCTAAAACAATATGGAACGGTCCAGACTTTTATTAAAATCCTGCCTCGTTTCCTGTGGAGAGTTGTTACAAGATTTTTTCCATACATACGAGTATCTAACACACATAGTATCATATCAAAGTCTTTTCACAACCATAACCTCTTCATATTTTTGATGGACTGCACATTTTATAGTGGAAGGAAATGTCGAAAGCGACCCGCAAAATTTTAGAGACTTCGCAACTATAAAACGCTAAATGAACAACCGTTTCGCTTCAGAAAAAGAAATGATTATAACTTATACATAAAATGAATTGTAACATCCAGGGTAACAACAATGAGGCAGAGACAATAATAACAATGTCTGTAAAACAGATTAGTGTCATACAATATTCATATACGAATGGATTGGTAAAAATAAACCACTAATAAATAATGAAATATTTTATTTACTCAATTATGATATGTAGTACAGTGCTACTAGTACTACAGTATTATTAATAATTAGTTATCTTATCATTTCCGTTGGTCAAAACTTGCGAGCCAAATTATGTGAAATTAAATAAAATTGGTAGAGACCGCGCCGTTGTGGGAAGCGTTTGTGGCCACTTCTATCGAAATATCGTTGTAACTAGGCTACTCAAGTGCGATGACACCGGCGATTTTCGGCGCAAGCGCCTCTCTCCCCCGCGTGGCCGCCCCCCTGCTCCGCACAGCCGTCGCCTTCCCCGCGCAGCTGTCCGCCTCGTCTCGCCCACCTCGTGATCTTATTAACCGAATATAAAACTGCAACTAAACAAACTTAAAAAAAACATTTTGAGTCTTAGATAGTGTACAATTTCATCATATTACTTTTGTAATCTCTGTCTAAAGAAGTAGTTATTCACTTTGCAGATAATACAGCACATCAAAATCGATACGATAATAGTCTTTCGTCAGAAATGTTTACTTCGGGCTGATTTAATTTGTTGTAAAAAAAATATAACCAGTACTTATTAGTGTTTTAACTTGTTACGTCATCATGTCAATACGTCAACTTTCTTTGACTTAAGTGGCACAACAAAAACCGATGTAGGCGTCAAAACACTGGTAGGTACATAAGAGAGAGGCTCATAGTTACGTGGTACACACGCGTATGTTTTGGGATTTCATATATTTGGGTAACTCCTAAAATTAGATGTTTTGAAAAGCTAATATGATACGAAGAAGTTGTATTTATAAGGCTCAAAGCGAAATTACGTCAATTACAATAAATATTTATTAAGATGTGACCTTTTATAAAAAAACTTATGGAATGGAAATAAGTCATAGATAAATATCCTTCATTGTGCAATAAATAATCGTAAGAATACTGTTATTTTTCCTCATTGCTTCTATTATAGAGGTTGAACATTCATCTAATAAGTACCTACTCGTATTGCGATATTGCGAAACGTTTCTCAATGATTGTCAGTCGAGATAGTTAAATGAATCTTTAACAAGTTATAAAATATTTTTTGATAAATTCTTAAGTTATCAAGAGTGAAAATTAAAAGATGCGTATTTTAGAGTTAGCACAAACGGACTGCTTCGGCTATACACGTTTTTCAGAAATAACAAACATCTTCAAATATTGTGTACTTTTCCATAAGAAAATTGTTAAAATGTTCTGTCGGACATGTACATAAACGAAGCAATTTGATTTCAGTATAAGCTTTGAAACTTGTACGTTGTACCAATATTTTCGCGTCACAGATTCCTAATCGAATCATGAACGAATTGAACCAAACGTGACTCTGCGACTTAAAATATAATGGAAAGTACTTACTTTGTATCAAATATATTAGAAATAAATTTCTCGTATTTCATATTTTCCGTACCGATAAAAATAATTTTAATGATTAACTTAAGGACTTTAGTCCTCGAATGTAGTCCTCGAGAATACTTGACTATTCAAGTACTTGAGTAAATGCATTTTACCCGAATGCTCATAATATTCCTTTTTCTTTATCAAAATTTTAAACAATAATCTTCATAGAATTTGGTCACAGATTGACAATATTTACGTTTATTTGAGTATTGTCAATAGACCCCAGCGCTGGTAAGTACGAGTACATAGGTACACTCCAGTAGAAATCGGCTCATGGCTCACGGCCGACACTTGTACAATGTCTCGGGGCCAATTTGTTAGAAAGGTCTGAATATTTTTCCACAGGCAACCTCGCGGTGAAAGTCGGCACTGGCCACTGGTGAACGGGGATTTTTTGGCATTGCCAAATAACATTGTTTAGAAATTTGAGGCCTCGGACAGAGCTCGCCTAGCGACAGGTGTCCGTTACTTTTTGTTTCATTTCTTACTTGAGCCGAGATCGCATCTTATTCACGACTCAAATGAATTGTATTCTCACTCACCTCTTTACGTTGCTCGTGGGATTTGTTTCATGACGTCCGTCCATTTGCAGGATTACCTTTGTTTCGATGTGACATTTATTACGTAAGAACTGTTTGATAAGTTTGCGATTGTGATTAACGCTTAGTTTCTTTAATTGAGCATGTTCTGCGCTGCGGACATCGAAATGTACTAATCCCAATACTATTTTAAAAAGCAATATTAAAGAGGACTAGTGTTATTTGTCCACCCATGCTCCTTAGTGGACGGTAACGGGATATCAAATCCATCGCTCGAATATATTCGATGATGTATACATCGTGCAAACCCGTAGTCGTGGCCACTCTAGCGACACATCAAACGATTCCCCATCGCCCGACGACCGCCCTCTTTTACCTCTTAGTACTGTACCAAACAACTCTTAGAAAACATTAGCTAGATGTAATATATTAATGTTTTCTCTATCATAATATTCTAGAAATGATATCCATTTAGTTATGAATAGAAATAATAGCATGATAAAGGATTTAATGTAGTGGCAGCAAGTCTAGACTAGGTTCAATAGATAATGTGTCCTAACCGACAAGCTGCTCGTTGTGGCTAAAGAAGATTGATCGACACCTCGTAATTGATAGTGTACGAGAACGAACAAGCTGACGATACAAGCACCAACAATTTATCGCTTATTATACTTATCATACTGTTTGTACTTAATATTTATAAAGTGTTTACACTGAGATGCTTACTATCCCGATAACAAATGCTTGACTTTTTTGATCATTCTGATTTTATTTAATACATATCTAATGAAACTATAAGAAGCATAGGGAAACAACCTATGTTTATAATTTGCTTGCTTTTATTGATACAAAGTGCAAATAGATAATTACATAAATCTTTGCTATTGTAAAAAATAATTTACTTTATCAACATCGAAAATGTCTTCTATTCCTAATATTTTTATTTAAGAAAACACAGTTTCTAAGAACCAGGTCAAATTCTTGGCTCTCTAATGTAATTGGTCCTATAAGTAATTCAAGGGAAGCAAAGCTTGAACGTTCCTGCATTTGAAAGTATTTTTTTTATTTATCAGGCTGCGATTTATAATCGAAACTATCGTAATAATTTAAACTACATAGCACAATTTTAGGCAATCATTATAACTGTTCAGCATATTTGGACACGGGGCAGGGGCGCGCTGCAAACAGACCACAATGAGTATTGACACGCAAGAATTCACCATATCGGCCGTCCTATTTTTGCTTTATTAGATTGATCTGTTCGTCTCGTTCTTGCGCGTTTCACCTCCAAACGCTATTCGGCGAAGTCGGCTATTCCAGACAGGGCTGGACTCGTTGGACAGGTTTCTAAAAATAGCGGAAACGAGCGATTTTTTGAGTATATATCTTAGCTAAGGTCCAGAGGGCCCAACAACGAAATTCGGTTCCTTTGTTGAACACCGAAGCTTGGGCTATATTAAGCTTGTACGAAGTTTCATTTGATGTTTAGTGCAAATTGACGAGGATCGTGCAATCACTTAAGCGTCAGTGAAAGAGAAAGTTGTTAAGATTATGAAATACTGACCAGAAGAAAAAGCTCGACTTTAGCCGTAGGCGATTTTATAGCGAATCAACTGCGGAATTATGCGTCTAGAACGTAACGCATGGATCGAAATTTAAATACTGATCTCTCCTTGGCTTACTAATAGGGTTAATTAATGATATCGCTGGACCGCCACTATCGCGTTTTCTCCGATTGGCCAAGAATTTAAATAAGTCTGAGTCGGCCGGCCCTACAGCTCTACATACCCAATTTAAAGATCGCTTTAATCTCCAATTCGGAACGTGGGAACGTAGCTCGGAAATTAAACATATCTTAAGTGAAATGAAAATATTGTTTCCACTTTATTATACAAGTAAGTAATAGAAAATATTATAGACACAGTAAATTATAATCATTATTGAGCGATCGAGAATTCGCCGCGGCCTAAAATTTATTCCAACTTCTTTTTTGCGCGCGGCAAAAACGATTTCGAAACAAAATGTAACGCAGGTTAATGACCTTTATACATTAACTTACGCATAAATAAAATATTATAGTAATGATTATGATGCATAATTACGTGCCTCCTGCTTTACTTTTGAATAATTTTAACGTAATATAACACATTTGCCGATTATATCTATGGTTAGAAATATATACGTTTCTCTTTTTGATCACAACGGGCTGTTTTAATTAAGGGAGCGAGTCTAAAAGCGACGCCAGGGCCGCAGCTGTGTCTAGCGGCTGCCTTAACGAACATAATTTGTTCGACGTTTTACCACGCTGAATCTCAACACTTGGTAACAAAGGATACCACAGACTAGGCTCTTCCTGTTTTAACTATAGACATAAGAAACTAAGATGTGTGTAGTATAACTTCTACTATTACGAGTATGACGATTGCTCACTAAATATTTTTATTTAAGTACGTGTGTATCAATTCTAGTTTATTAGCTGAAAATTTAATTAACTGACTATTATTGACAAACATATATCCATGTCTAAAATGAGTTTATGGCTTCTATAGCTTGTTTTAACAACGGAAATAAATGCGACGAATTATTTTTTCTACATATTTGTTTTTTTTTCATTTCCTCGAATAAGTCGAAAGAAGTTAAAACACAGTTGAAAGAAAACTGATTTCCTTTGAAAATATTACTTGGGGAGCTCTATAGAAAACCTCTCTTGCTTGTGAAAGAGGCAACTTGAGACGTTTAACATTTTTATTTTAATCATGCCAAAGTTCGCTTTTTATGTTAACTTTTATTTAATTTTACCTACTTATAATAAAGTGCGAGGAATTAAGAATACAGTAAGTGCTAGAGACTCTCAATTTTAAGTGTTGCTTCAAGGAAAACATTTGTATTAATGACACAAAAAATTAAAATGTAATTGTTCTTCGATGATTTTTTTACAGTTTTTATACGTAAAAAAATGTAATAACTGGCATCTATTCAGAGGTGTATTCTAATAAGTTTACAAGCCAAGACAGTCCTTGAACAAAGCCTTATTTAAGTCGAACTCAAGGATCATGTCGGACTTACTTACTTCGATGTTAATAGATGCTAAGTAATAGATCTTATTCAAGCTTGTTGACTAAAAGTTAAAATATATTTTTTTTAGAAAAATACGTAAAATGTGAATCGAATTTATTATAAAGCCAGCAAACATTTTTAAAGTCAGAGACAACGAGCTTTTAAATAAATGAAATTTCACTATGAAGCACTCAAAGGTTAAAAGCTTTTATACATTTTAATACTCTGTCACGATGCTGAAACTGCATTCCCGTCCGACGTGGTATTTTCTACAGCAACGTCACATTTATGATTTTTTGTTGAAATATTTTTCCGCCGGCAACACGAGCATAATAACGACGAGATTTTTTTTTATATATTAATTCGCTATTTAAAAAGGAATGTATTACGTAGTTACCTACTATAATAATGTTATATTGGCTGTCTATACATAAATATTTTTTACAATTACCCTTTAAGGCGAAAGAGCTACGATGGAAGGATGGATGTTTGAAGGTATCTTCGAAACGGCTTAACGGATCTTAGTGAAATTTACATCTAGAGCATAGTCGGGAAGAACACATAGGCTACTTACTATTTTTTAGTTCGGCGCAGACGGAGTCGCGGGCGACATCTAGTTTTGCACGAATCGTGTTATCAATTTACGTTTTTAATTGCTGGTAGGCATTTTCAGGTAAAGTGAGTATTGAATGTTTAAAAAGCTTTCAAGCGAGCTTTCAGTAAATACTCCGGATCCACTTTACCGTTGGAAGTGGACGTTCCATTGAGTGAACATACTGTATACCTACTGATCTAACATAGTAAGCTATATCTAGCTACTATGTATAATCCAATTAACCAGGCTATAATAAGTGTGGTATGAGACATATTTTGTTAAGAGACCTAAGAAAGGATCATATAATTTATATAGAAGTGACAACAGAAACGATTATAGAACAATTAGGAAGGTGGGAAGTTACTGGCTAATGTACGTTATTGAAATAATTAAAACTATGTAGGTGGAGAATCCTTTTCTTCTAAGGGTTACATTTTATCAGTCGTAAAAGCTATCAAGCTTATTAAACTAATATGGTTAAGTCATCTAAATTTTATCGTATTTACCAAAGTAGGTCAAGGATAAGGCATTTGAAAGAGGGTTAGCCCCACTCATATTGCCTTGAGCTACTGCGCATTAAAAATGAATAGGCATACGAATAAAATGAATTATTATACTCAGGACAATTTTCTACTGCCTATGAGTTCGAATTTTCACCTAATCAAAACCTAATTTCACCTATATTGTCTCGAATTGCAATATTACGTACAACTCTAATATGAATAGTCACGGGGTCAATAACCTCATGACCTAACGGCTATTTTGCCTATCTATACCTTACATATTAATTATAGTGTTTAAGCCTTAAACAAATCACTCTTTCATAGCACAGTAACAATTTATTAGCTAATTGTAGGGTGTAATTCTATCATTTAACCAAAAAAGGCCGATTGTTTTTTCTAGCCAAAAAATTGCACTTGAAGCCCTTGGGCATAGACCAAATTTATACTTACCTTTATGGTAATTATGCTCGTATTTGTAAACACCAGAAAAACCAATATAAATAAATTAAAAAAAAAGCCAAAACCACTTCGTTTCACACATAATTTAGTCGGTGAAAGTTTTTGAACGGTGATCAATTCTTTAGAGTCAAAAAGTAAATATGACGGTAATCAGCGGTCTCTGTCCGTCCCTAAAAATAGACACGACTTTTCATTACAGTAATATTCAACATATTTTATTCAGAAAATGTACTTAAATGGAATATAAAATGTAGTTAGTAAGAAATAAAAATGTAATTCCCCGCAATTACAGTTGGTGGGCTACACTCTCCGGTAAAAGCCACTTAAGAGCCCATATCTCTACACAATTGGATCACAGAACGGAGGTATCGTTCCTCCCCTTACACTGCGAAACAATTTCTTAACATTTTATTAGTTTTTTTACTGTTAATACTATGTTCTATGAAACAGTAAAGACTTTATTCTCGGTTTTTTTATTTATACATTTTTAAGTACGAAAATATTGTGAATACTTCGTTCATAACGAAAAAAACGTTAACTACATTATATGACCAACCTATTCACAATATTTTTGTATAGTAATTTTCACTTAGTAAAAAACATATCACGTTATAATATTGTTGAATTATTTAAATGATTTTCTACCGGACACGTGCCGAAACGGAATATCGATTCAATGTACTACTGTTCACGCCAAATTAATCGCAACCAGGCGGGAAGATAAGCCGCCGATAAACACGAATACAGCCCAAACATCGATTGTTCAATTTATAAACGATTCTTAGTTTTTGAATCGTTTAAATACATAATTCAATGCAATAACTTACACCTTTATATTTACAGGATAACATAAAAACTGTCGGATTTTTTTTTATCTTTTTGACCCAAAACATTTTTATCCTTAAATGCTATGGCTCTGCCTCCTGGGTTGGCGAGAGCCTGTGTTCCAAGAGGCATTGAGTTTTATTTCATAACTATAGTATTTTACTTAACACCGACACTAAAATGTCAAGTTAATAAGACTGTTAGCTTTCGTTCCTAAATAGATAGGCATGCTACAACGTAATCGAGTAAAATGAACTTGAATCATGCCAAATAAATAAGTCCGTGATTAACTTTGTTAACGATCGCGTGACTTTATTTAAATTTAAATGTACGTAATTTTTATAAAATTTTACGTATTCCAATATTTGAATACTCCACTCTAATATAAAATTGTGTAATTTAGTAAACCTCAATAAAGAAGGGGACAAACGAGCAGGGGATCAACTAAATTAATCCTATTTGTCCAGCCAAGGAAAAAGGGGACACGTATATTTCGAATTATAAGATTTTTTTTAAATAACTCGTTAGTAAGCATATTATGAAGAAAAAAATATTTTATATCTACAGCTGTATTTTATTGATACTAGATAAAAATTGATAAACCTGTAATACTTCCATTGGTAATATTAACCCATGTAATAACAACAGATTATTTCAGAAAACTAAAACACTAAACAAATAAGACAATTAAAAAATGCAATATCATAGAAAAAGTAATCTTTGCGAAGTAAATTATTCAACTTTACTGTGAAGAATAACCTTCTTTTGTCCTTGTTTGTGAGTAGAAACAAAGGAGAAAAATATAAAATTCTAAGGTCGCAAAATGCAAAAGAAAAATTATTATGTCTAAGTCAATTCTGGCTTCATATCTGTTCGTAAAAAAGAATAATGAGATTACGTTTTAATTTAAATATTAAACTAAGATATACAGATGGTCAGTATAAATTATTGATTGCTTTCTAAAAACTGAATTAAGTCATATACACCGCAGACCTTAGTAAATTATTTAATTTACCTTTGACAGCCCATACCCTGCGTAAGAGGTAAGCTGCGTACAGACGTTTTTACTGTATAACCGTCAATTTGAAGTGTACTTTCGAACTGTACAGTTAACAGTTTTAACTGCGCAGTCGAACTTTACTTAAAACTAAATGTCCGGCTTCAGCTTGATTTATGTAAATGTTTAAGTTACATTCATATACACACTTGGGTATTAGTTTTATGTTATTAACATAACATTGAAGCTGTATCCATACCCTGTAGCTATCAGAGATGTAGTACGGATTCCAATTGGGCGCAATTTCGCGCACTATTGTAGCTTCATTATGTATATACATAGATCTAGGAATACATACCAGTTGATTACGAGTAGTACGTAAATGGCCTTTAGAATGCCACTAAGTAATTTATACCGAATAGTTTCTACATAACTACCAATAACTTTTTATATTTTTATTACGTATTGGTTTGTTTTTTTAGAGCGTCGCTGAATTAAAAGTTCAGCTTTGACTTGTAATCTGTAGATCCTGAGTTTAAATCCTGCCATGTACATATTTAACCGACCATCTTACGGTGCAGGAAAACATCGTGATGTAACCTGCACATGTCGGCGAAGAAATTCAAAGATATGTGTGAAGTGAAGCAAAAAACGAGTGTATATTTCGAACACTACTACTACTACATATTGGTTGTGGACATACCATAATCAGCCTGTTTCAGTACACTGCTGGATAAAATAAATTATATTTTTATACATATTTTGAATGCCTGAAATGCCGTAGTGTTCTACAGAAGGCTCGTCGTGATTAGAGTAGTTGTATTAATATTTTATCGGTTAGCTCGATCAATACCTTTTCACCTTGCACAAGGCCATCGGAACCTCTGCTCAGTAATAATGAATACCATACCGACAAGGCGGCCCCAGTGGCCAGTAGGGGCGGGTGAAGGTAGATGTGGATATGTTTTAATTATTCAACTGTGAACATTCATTTTCTTACATTGCAAGTTGAAATAATGATTCTATTCACCAATATAAAGGAACGAGAAAAAATCCAGAGTCTAGTTTTTATTTCGCATAAGTTAAAAAAAATATTTCAATTTAAAACACAAAAACTATTTAAATAAAAAGTAAACCAATATTTCAAACATTATTCTGATATCATAAATACACGCGTTGAATCTCTAATTTTATTCATCTGTACAGATTGCCTTTTCACAGACATTTCTTAATTAATCATAAGTTGGATAAAGTTGTCTCAGTCTTATTCAAATAGTTTAGGAGTGGTACTAATTAGTCTAATGCTTTCAAACATTTCCTAAAGCATCGGTTTTACTTCGGATATGTTGCAAAGGAATTTCGAGGGAGATATTTCTGCAATCGTGAATTCTGAACTTCGGTCGAATAACTCGAATTGCTAGGAGTTAACTTGATTGTGACCAATAACTACAAATATATTCAAGATTTCAGGTGGGTTCATCTAAAGATTAATGTTACTAACCAATATAATTAGGACTTTGTTTTTTTTGAAAACTAAGATATAAATATGCAATGCTATAGATAATAATATACAGATACCGATCCGATACAAATAAATTGACCCGTGTGCCATACAGGTAATTTAACTGGTTATTCATAAAAATCTCTCAAAAAACTAAAAACATTGTAGATCCTTTTCAAACATGAAGTTTCAATAAGCGAGTAAGTAGTACATTTCTGAAGTATTTTTCATTAGCTACTATCACAGATAATACACAAAAAAGCTACACTAAAAATTGAAATAAAAACTTTTCTATGGGTTTTCCATGATACTCTGTGGCAATACGCAATATAGTTAGTTAGCGTCATGTCATGGCATTCACGGTTAAATGAAAACGAACTTTTCTCCGTAAAACAATAGTCAAAAGTTCATTTAAAAATAAAATCATGAAACACAAACGTTGTTGCGTCGCGTCGTCGTGCCGCCGGCGACGATCCATTTTCTCGTTAAAATTTCCATTGAAAAAACTTTTATAAAACTAGAGTTTTGGAAAACTAGAGGCAATAGATTGCCTACACAATGTTCTGGGGCCATCACATTTTTGTTAAAACGTTTTTTTTATATATTTTCACTAAAGTTCCATTTTTTGCATTTTGTCACATAGTAGGTAGTATGTTAATAAATTCAACAATAACTTATTATTGGTGTCTTTCTAAGACTTTGCAGTATATCTGAGTTGGGCTGAGGTAATGGGGCGACAACAGAAGCGAGCGACATTTTTAAATCGATACAAAGAGTACGTCAAGTCCAGAAGTTACTTTGCTAGAGGGGTTCTTCACGAAGTCTACTATCTTCTTATAAAATGTCTTTTAAATATTTATTTTCTACTCTTCGAACAATGTTGGTTCTTGTGGCGGAAAAAAATACATAAGAAAAAAAAAG
>QDHC01001533.1:1954619-1965095 GCA_013186455.1 Papilio dardanus tibullus | reverse complement strand
GGTGAAAGAATTTTTGAAATAGTCCCAGTAGTTCTTGAGTTATTTCAATAAATATAAAATACAAAGTTTCTCTCTTTATAATATTAGTATAGATTACATTGTTGCATAATTATACTTGAACCACTTTAAACTTAACCTATTTATTCCCCTCGTTGCTTGCCGAGTCCCCCTCTTATTACTCCTGACGCGCAAATAGACATGTCCTAGATAGAATTAATAGTAGCTAGTTTATGCTGTATCCCGACTTACCAAGTCTATACGTTTATAGTTCTATAGTTTACGTATTAAAAAATGATACATTAGAACTTAAAATGTTAGTAAAAAGGACGAAATTATAGAATTATTTATACACGTCAAAATATTTCTAGAAAGAATAGTAGAAACCAATATTCGTTAAACTATATATCTTTAAAACATTTGTTGTCACTCCTTACTCGAAAAGTGGACATCTCTCAAAAGTCGCTGATGTTTATGAAAGTATACGTCATGTAGTAAAATTTCGTGATAGACTGTCAGACTATTACATGGTAATTCGTAGTACACGCTAGGAAATTGCCTCTGTAATTGATCAATCAGGTAGAGACAGCGTCACATTGGTTATTACCTCTGATTGAACACGAATGAAAGGATTCTATTGACTTAATGAACTTATTATTCGATCTTGATATCTCGATTCGACGATTGACAAATCTTTTATGAAAGTAGCAGAAATAATCAAAATAAGATTAAAGATGTTTTGATAGATGAAGAAAATAACGAATTCTAAGTATTGACAATTACATCGTGCTTATTTTCATAACCAGGGCTTTATTAGACTGCTGTCACGCAAAAAACGGCCTTACGCCGAAGCAAAATCTCCGTTTTTTCCGCGAACTCGGTCTAATGAAGCCATAAGGTTGGGGGTAATTCTTGGACTAATATACCCCCAAGGGAGAACAGCTCATGTGTCATGTACAGATTGCTTCATACGAGTCGAGAGTATGGTTCGTATTCATTAAATCGATCCGCTGAAAATTCAAATAGGTGGGCGTGTGGAGAGGACGCTCTGGGCCAAGTTGCCACTTGACATTTTTTTATAATTAAGAGCTAAACGAAGAGCGCATGAAGTGCTTGTGAATACTTTTAAAACTTAACATTTAATTTACTTCCACTTAAGTACACCACAATAGTTAATTTACTTTCTCACTTGTTGAAAAGACTATCAGTATAAATACCTGGGAGGTATGCTGCACATTTCTGGGAACTTGGAATGCAACATCCAAACCAAGGTGGAAAGACGTATTGGTGAAAGACATGAGTGAGTGCCAAGTCCCAGACAAAAATGTCAAAGACCGAGCGAAGTGGAGGCAACCTATTAGGAAAGCCGACCCCACCACCAGATGGGATTAGCGCTAGGGAGAGAGAGACAGGCTTATTGAAACGACTAAAGGCAAATAGGCTCATTTTGTTTAACTTTATGATGATTGCATAAGAAAGTTTATATTGCAATACTGTCTAGTTACAAATGCAATACTATGCAAACTAAAACAGCAATACCATCCGCTTCTGCGTGAGTTATCAAAGTGCAATAGCGGAGCAAATCAAACAGCAATGCAGCCCCGAGCTGCAATATCCGACCGCTTTGATCTCGCTTCGACATTTATTAATACCGCAGAGCATAACTTTATTAAAACTTTACACTAACACACACTCACTCAGTAGTAGATTTACACATTTGCCGCCCGAAGGCTATTCAAATTTTGTCGCCCCTTCTGACCTCCCTGATACACGGAAATGAAGGTGAAAGATTTTTATTTAGGACTAAAATTTGTATAAATTTACTTTATACAAATTAATAAATTAATTTAATTTAATTTTATTTTATGAGTTTCCATATAGAACAGTTAGGTAAGTTGGGAAAAATATTTTTTGTTGAAGCTTCATAATAATTGTTGCTACATTTTATTACTGATTAATGATATTAAGTATTTTTATTGCTGAGCTAAGAAAGAGTTCAACCACGTATTTCATCTATACTAATATTATAAGGAGAGAAACTTTGTATTTTTGTTTGTATTGATATAACTCAAGAACTACTGGGCCGATTTCAAAAATTATTTCACCATTAGAAAGGTACATTATCCCCGAGTAACATAGGCTATACTATTTAATTCCACGCGGACGAAGTCGCGCACAACAGCTAGAATAAAGTAAATCCTTAAAAGCAAATTTAATAACATCTAAGTATTTATTTATTTCTTTGCCCCATTATTTTTCTGTAAGACAAAGTAATGATGGAGCAAATTCGCCCCCCCCCCAAATTCTGTCTTCTTCAGCCTTCACAGCCTATTGGTAAAATTCTACCAAACTCTTATTGGTTTTATTGATCAATGTATAAAATATTGATTAATACAAATCTAATAGAATTCTAACAAGACTTACAACATCTAATACACAAACGACGTTCACCCAACTTCTTTAAAATTACTTTAAAGTCCTATATCCCCAAAGTGGGGCAGAGGGCTTCCACAGCGCCGCCAGAATAAATATATTTAGTTAGCTTTAATTTTATTAATAAACTAAGCCAAAATTAAACACCTTATTTGCTTATTGCCAACATTTTTATAAACACTTGGTTTCAATTCAATTAAAAAAATTATCCACCGAAAATTTTAGTCGACACGTAGCAAGGATCAAAAGATATTGTAGGTCAAGAAAAGCATTTACTTTACAACGTCGTGGGTTGTTTTGTCGTGTTTATTAATAAGTTACAACAATGCTTATAAAGGACGATGAATATGTATAATTGTACGTGATACTTGATGAAAGACAGAAAGTGTCTCGACTTAATATTATGAACTTATACGAGTATCAAACTATAATCATTATGATCACATGAATTTCTACTAAGGAAAATTTGAGTTAAAGAATATTGTCGTCTCTTCCACTCTTATAAAATCTGATATAATAATTAAGTTTTTGTATAATCATTTGTGCAGTGGAAATCCACCGCAATGCATGCAAGAATGTATTCATCAAGCCTCCCTTTGTTTATTATTTTTAGTATTTTATTACGAAGTAATCTAAGCCGGAAACTCGCTGCTACTCTTGTTGCTTTGTTTCTATAATGGTAAGCCGCTCGGGACTGTTAAGCACTTGTTAGGGACAACGCTGTTGTTTACATTAAGTTGGTGAGAGTAATCAGGTATGTAACCTGATTACTCTGACCCCTTCATACTTCACAGTAACAAGCTAAAATGGATTAATTATAGTTACCTATTATTTTCTGTGAATCGTGCAATAAGACTTAACAATTTAAAAAATAAAGTAAATAATTTCATCCTCTCTATTTTTATTTTTATAATTAGAATATATAATTAGAAATCATAATACACATCAAGGACATCATATACTTAGTATATAACGTTCTTGATACATATACAGAAAGTATCGTATCAAACACAACTGTAATTACTATCAATTTCATGATTTTCTTAAAATCGTTTATATTATTACGGTATATTATGACTTATTTAATGCTGCAGGTGTATTATGTTTCTCACTTGACCATTGTAATAACCTAAACCTAAAATAATAATAACTAATAGTGGTTTAATAATATGGCATTGCTAATATTGACAACACGCGTTGCTTGCGTCAAAGCGAAAGTTCACGTGTCGACGCTTAGCTTTTATTCATCTTAATTAATTTCACTTTCTCTGCGGAATTATTTCGTGTAAATGCCAAACTCAATATAGCTTTCGGCTCCATTAGTGTAAACTATAAAAAACATTTCTTCATGTTTTAGCAACAATTTCATTAGCAAAGAAGGTTCACGTTTAATGTACATGTGTTTTAAATTACGTATTAATTCTTGAAAGTCTTCAGTTTGCGATGTAAAGTTTTTTTTTTTATAATTTTTTCGAAAGTCACGCGGCAAGTTAACGAATTTTCGTCTTACAACATACAATTTTATTACAATACCATTATTAACTAAACTTTTATAAACTCTCGGAATAGCAATCCACATAAAATTAAGGAAAAATTGAAGAAACTCGTGGATAATGTTTTTTTAAACGAAACGAACGGATACGGTCAGGAACATTTTCTGGGACCATACAAATAGAAATCAGTATCTAATCATTTAATAAAGAAGAAAACTAATACACAAAATACTTAAATGACAGGAATAGTAATAATTACAAAATAATAATTTACAAACTTAATTACATTCGTCCGTAGTTCTAACCTAATTATGGGCGGAGCATTGTAGGCAAGTGACAAAACCCTGGCGTTGAATAATTCAGGCGACGACTTCCATAGCGTCTATTTAAAGTAACAAATACTGCAATTAGGACTCCATTCCTATAACATTCAGGATCTCCCTTTTTCTATAGATGTTTCGGTGTAAACCCACGCTTATACTATTTGGTCCATTTTATATGAATTGCTATTATTGAATTGCATTTAATAAGTTTTATATTCATCATGTGAAAAAAGTGTTACAAATATCACACTGACCACCCACCGCTTTAGTGAACAAAATGATGAGGTAACTCAGGATCAGCTGCAATACTGTGAAATAGCCCATTACAGAATTTTGTCGGTAATATTTTGTCACATTCGTAATGATGAAAGTAATGTCGAAATGCAACGCAATGACAAGAAAGGTAAAGAATAACCCCCATAACACCCTCGTCGCATCTTTTTATGTCCATTAAACAAGTCGAGTATTCCATAAAGTAATGCGATACATTTTTAACTCACCGCGTATTTTCAGTGCGATATCATTAGGAAAGTCAAATGAACTAACAATAACTATGATCATTCCGAGGTACGGCAAAAACTTGAATAATTCCAGTTATATAAAATGCGAGGCTGTTTGAGTATATAGGTAGATAGCAGAATGCTGTGCGGGAACGGAACGACCAACGCGCTTACATAAAGCAGAAAATAAATAGGTCGCGGGGGCACGAAATCCCCCGGGGTGGTTCGCGGGGTGCCGGTGACGTGGGGGTGACAGGGGCCGGACGGGGAGGAGGAAGGGGGTGGCGGAAAACTAGGTGGCCTACATGTGCGCCGCTGCACAGCCGTCGCGTTCTCAACGCGGCCACAGCGACGTAAATTAAATATTCGAGGATCTCGGCCAAACAGCGGAATCAGCTTTGTTTCCATCTCGATTAACTCCGAGCTCGGCAAGCAAATTAATTATTTATATTCGCAATGATATGCTCATCCCTACCATTGTTGAATTCTTAATAGGTCGATAATAATTTGCATTTAATACCGATCTCAATAAGAGAAAAATCCTAAGAACAAACTCCTAAAACATAGAATGACTGGTAGAGAATCTCAGTTGACATTAAGTCCTCCGGAGGACTGATATTGTGTTCATGTTTTAATAAATAAATGAATAAACAAACAAAATGTAAGAACAAACGAATTAAATAACGATCACAAGAAGAAATAAAACAAGAGTAACTAGGTACAATTCTATTACTTTGTGAGTAGTGTTCGACCACGCTGATGTTTAAAAGGAATTTGTAAATGTTTTATCCACAGTGAAATTGCTTGCTTACACTTGCCTAGAAATTACGAATGCAGTACAAGGATATAAAATAAACTCGGTACAACCTATACTAGTATGCAAAGTAAAAAATAACATAATTTTCCCTGCAACATGGTATATTTTGAAAGTATGCATTTATTTCGCATGCAGGGACGTAATCCAGATAAGCCAGTCACGTTGTGAAATAGGAATACGAAAGGAGCTCACGTGGCGAGCTCCCGTATGAATATAATAAAATTATGCTCTGACACCTTTGCGCAAGTGGGGGAACATTCAAAAGCACCATTTCAAAGGGTTCTGAACGGCTTTTTAATCTAGGTCATTCATGTATCACTAGACAATTTCAACAATTAATTCTTGTTGGCAATCACAATCCCTTACAACTGTTCTCTACCTAGTAACATAACCCTTCTTTGTTCGGTAACAAAGAGTATCTACGAATACGTCTGGACGCTTCCGATGTTGACCAACCGGTGCGAATTTGTCTATCTAGAATAAATGAATCACAATCGAAATGTGGGGTTCAAATAAAAAGTTCATTCAACTCCGTCGAACATCAATTCGAAGGCGATAAATATTTGTCGATTCCGTATCTACTGTTTATTGCATGAATTAGTAAATAAATTACAAGTGGGACCCAAACCTAACTGTAGTACTTTATTTTAATGCAATTTGACCAAAAAAGGGCGTAAGTACAGGAAAAGCAGACTGTTAGCCCTTTGGTACCTCGATGTTCAAATAGTACCTACGTTTAGGGAATTTCTCTATATTAATTGAAACGCCATGTAACTGTTTTAAATAAGAAAAAGAAACTTCATATTTTAATCTTATCTATGATTTGAAAATGGTCTGGGAATCCAACGATTTTTTTGGTTAAATTAGAGTAGTGCTATTGGGCTCGAGTACCCAATTGCGCTACTCTAATTTGACAAAACAAAACACATTTATAAAATGTTCAGTGTATTATTGAATATTTGTTGATAAAATAGTGCTAAATAATGTCTCAATGATATCCCTAGATGTTGCAAACTGGAGTGGAATTTAAATTGCTATCTGTGACTTACGTATATTAACATAAACTTGTACCGTTATCCTCAGTCGTATATTTTATTCAAATAATTTTTCATTCACCGTTTTTTATCCTCAATAGTGTTTCATAATTTTAGATATCAATAGAATAGCTAAAGTGGGACGCGAATGTCGTAAACAAAGTCGTATCTTTTGTTATCCTATGTATTTAGCATAACTAGACATGTATCTTGCAAAAACATCATTCATATTATAATGTGTGTTTTACATTTTAATACAAAGAATAACTGATTGACTGATACATATATCAACGCATAACCTAGACCACAAGGCATATACTTACAAATAAGAACGTCATAACGTTCATTCGTAATTCTCGAAATTACTAAAAATTACTAAGCACTGAAATATGATAAATTATATTAAAATGCAACTTTTTATTTGAATATCCATACATCTAGAAAAAAATACAGCATTTCTATTTACATAGATTTATCTCTTCAAACAAAGACACGGAAAAACACACAGAATATTCGCTGAAAAGTATATAGGGGATTATCTTAACCCATTTGGAATTCTGCAGAGTTTCACTGAGCTGAGAACAAAAAGATTTCAGCCGCTACAGATGACTGGCGCGGATGGAGAGCAACTTCTTAAACTAAATTATCGTTGGAACACGGACGGTTTAATTTTCTTATAATTATCAAAATACACACATAATTTTATTATCATAAATAACCTAGGGGTTACCCAAAGTATCTTTCGATTGGCGATATCGCTGATGAAATCGACAAAAATGTATGAAACTGACAATGAAATTCGATAAGTCATGTGCTTGTCACGTATGAGATATCGAACGTTATTGTCAGTTCCATACTTTTATGATGTTCGATATAGAATCGTGTAAACCCACTGTTGATCAGAATTTTTAGTCGTTTTCCAAAATTATTCAGATTTTGACATTGTTGTTTTCACATAACAGTAAAGACGGACTCGTGCAGATATATTATAACAGTTGGCGATGCAATCTCATACTAGTACTATTAATATAATACATTGAATGTTAGCAGTTTAGATTGATTTGATATAAATAGATGAAAACACAACGTCGCCCACTTACGCTGTCATATTACTGTAGGTAGAAAGGTAAAGTTGAACACGTGGACACTTCAGGACGGGATGCGGCTATAGTATTGTGTCACGCGCAATTGAAATCCGACCTCTGACCATTTACATAACGCAACAAGGCATGTCTGTGGGTAATCAAAAATACCACGGCCGAAATTAACACGTTTTAACTTTTAGGTAAACATTTCTAAGCGTAAAAAAATTGTTTCGCATAGGTAATTAGATACTATTAGTTAAACTAAAATGACACATAGATAATGACAAGGATAGGGTAAGGTTAACCTATTTAATTGGCTTTTAATTAACTGATTGAACACAATACTGCTGAATCCCACTACTTACATTACTAGCACTGTTGCTCCTTATAAAGCGACCATCGTCGTAATGAGCTGGGGGCTGGGACTCCCTTTAAAGCAATAACTCTTTGTATTTGTAAAAAGCACAAGCCGTAAGTGTTGCGTTATTTAACTCTCCAACATAGTCAAAACTTAGAGATGGAGATTATCTTCTGCAATGTGTAGACAGTCGCACGCACTTTCAACATACAAACGCATCTCTTGTGTTTAGCGAAAGTTGCCGAGCCCAGCGAGTAGGTGCGAGGTCGCATAGTCGGCCGCGACCCAAGCGGCCCTGAGTGCCCGCTACATCCGGTAAGAATGGACGCACTTCGTACGCCTCCAGCTTAGAGAAGTCAAGGTGTTATGGATGCAAAATAGCATTTGGAAAGACTATTAATTAGATTGAGGGATCCTCTTGGTCTTCGTACCTGAATATAATAAAGCTGGTAAAGTAATTAAGTCTAAAGTATTGTAGAAATGTCTTATCTATTCATCATACTGTTCCCAATACAATAGATCATCGATCAATATGTCTTTAGAACTAACTATAAGGAACTTATTCATACCAATACGTGAAGCTAATTTAAATATAGCCTACTTTTATCCAGTTTTGCAGTGCAGTACTATGTAGGACTGTGGTATAAACCAGAAGTCTTTATTAATCCTATTATGGTGCTAATGTGGACGATGACGTTGTACACTTGGTTACCAGTAGATAATTACACCTTTTGCATGCTGTACCCAAACTAGTGTTGAGTATCGTGGTATGTGGGTTTAATTGAAAGAGATAATCATAATCTGTATGATAGCTGGAGACATTTCCCAGTGCGAAAATGCTGTGAAACTTGTTCGCCATCCCGGTCGGCGGTGTGGAGCGGGCGGCGAGCGGCGACGGCGACGCGATCTGGGTCGAGCGGCGTCCTACGTGCCTCACCAACACACGCGCGGGGACCTCGGCCCGATGCACGCACACACCGACACCGGCCCCGGACGACATCTAGGCCGAAAAACTCGCGCATGCGCCGATACCACTCTACCTACTCTTGCGGGTATGTTAACACAAAGACTACCAAATCTACTAATATTACTTTAATCTTGAGGACTATTTGTACTTATCGTTTATGGAAACGCGACATTTCAATAGTATTGATTATCTATATTTTATGTTCTCGCAACTATGCTGACTAAGATTTTTTTCTAAGCCAATTTAACTTTATAGCCGTTGACACTTGGCAAAATACCGAATGATTGACAATCACACATCCAAGCATTTATTAGAAAAGCGACCATTTCTATATCCATAATTTTGAGGTAGGTACTTGGTAGCGAATTTTTAGTTGCATATGTTTTTGATGTGTGCGTGAGTAGCTTTTCGTGAAGCTATATAGGTCGCCAGAAAAAGTTGATCTACGATGACGTTTGAACAATTTATAATGGTACGAGTTTAAAGAAAGGTTGGTCCCGTTTCGTAGGTCAGGGTATGATGGTACCTTATGACAGTTGAGTAACGCTGTCCAAACTTTGATGGTGAGCGTTGCGTCTGCTTAATTGAATCGGCCATGTGGTTGGGGGCCCGATCGAGGTGGGACGTTGGACGATGGAAAGTTGTTTCCATTGATCAAGACGAATAGTTATGCATTTGTTTCTTTTATAATAACTACTTGTAATACGAGTAGACACGTGGAATGCATACTACAAACAAAAGGTATGATAGTATTTCATTTTAGAAACCATAAGCAGTTTTTGTTGAGTGCTTTTGTGTAACATAATTATGTTCGCCACGAATTCATTAGTGGCTAATTTAATTTTCTTTTGTTCTAAGAAAGTTCTCCGTAACCTTGGTATATTGTAAAGGAACCTAGGACTTGTTTTATTATTTTCTTATTAGGCTTTAGGTTAATCGCGGTTTGGTAACAAAATAAAGCGGAATAACGTATTCCATCATTCAAATATTTTAAATGTGTCATATCTACCTAAAATGGAAATCTCAAACATTTCTCTTTGTTTCATTGTTCGGTGCGGGTATCATGTAATGGGTCGTGACCTGACCTCAATCCCTCAAGCAGCCAGTGGCCCTCCTGCGCCAAACTATTTGAGGTCATTTTATGTACAGGGACAACATCTGTGTGGAAGCAATTTCAAACAACTTTAATATTAAAAACGCCTGTAAAAATTCAAATAGATATCAAGTTCAATAATCGATCATTTATTTTTCTTGCACTTTATTTTTCGAACACTAGTATATTTTTTTTATTAAACCTCTTTGATGGTTTATAGTAAATAATCTTTAGACGCATTGTGGCTAATAATCGTATCAATATAGGCTGTCTCACATGGCTATCCAAATCTTTATTTTTTGTATAAGTAGCTTAAGCCTTGTTCACACCAGGATAGTAGTTTAATTGAGTAGCAAGTATCATGTATCCGAACAAA
>QDHC01001533.1:1904251-1938039 GCA_013186455.1 Papilio dardanus tibullus | reverse complement strand
TAAAACATCCATTAAAACGTTAATTATCGTTTTTTATTATTATTATTTTATATAAAACAATTTAAATTCAAACAATTTTTAACAAAGACTATTTTTGTTTTATGGTTGTGTATACATTTTTAATTAGCGTTTTAAAATGTAAAATCCTTTCTTAGTGCCTTTCTACGACTACATAGGAAGGCACTAGAAAGGATTAACAATTTTTTCATATTTTACTTTAAATTTATTTTAAATAGGTCCCTTGCGCACGAAGTCGCGGGCGACCGCTAGGTAACTATATGCCTAAGAAATATAGAGACAGAAAAAGTATATTATCTGGCTGCATATAGTGTTTATCATATATGACCGCAAGTCAATGCCAGATCCCGCAGTGCGGGATTGCAAACCCTAATTCATGACCCACCAATACCGTTGCGTTTTAGTACTTTGCGAGGGAATAAAAAATTCGTCACTTTTTAACCTACTTCCGACAGAAGGAGGTTATAATAATTAAATTTCACTGGTAAATTATAATATATTTAAAAAATAATTCAGTAGATGTGTTTTTATAGCAAGTATACCATAAAAAATAATTGACCATTCCGTTATTATTTATGATTCGACTACACTTTGCCCACCTGTTGATGTAGATAAACAGTGGCGCGACTCTAGCCGCAAAGTGTTTAGTCTGTTGCAAAAAATCAATAAATGATGAGGCGCGCAGGCGGAATCAGTTTTATTAACGTGATAGGACACAATATTGATTTGCCATTCAAAGTGAGAAATCAAGAGGTTTGTTAAGCTTGGACAGTAATTGTTAATCCTTAGTTTTATTTTTGAAATATGTTATTTACTGCGTATAAAAGACTGCAATATTCACTTTTCAAATAATAAATATTGCCTATTATAAATGGCTAGCTCAGAAGATTAATGGCAAGATCCGGAACAGACACAAGTACATCCAACAAACAGGGAGAACCGTCTAATAGCATGGCGAATACCCCCTATGCCGAAATGAAAGCTCGACATGATGCGGAAGACCAAGAGAGGTGGGCAAAATTGCCACCAATTGTAAAGAATTTGTATATAGAAGATCCAGAGGTGAGCAGAATGTCGCCTAGCCAAGTAGCAGAATGGCGACGCGCAAACTCTGATATGCAGGTGATGAAAGCCTTCCCTGACCAGCCTGATTTAAAACCAGTACCAAACCCAGTTTTTACATTTGAACAGGCATTTGAAAACTACCCAGAGATTTTAGATAAATTATATGAATATGGCTTTCAAAAACCTACGCCAATTCAAAGTCAAGCCTGGCCTATCCTTTTAGGAGGAGAGGATTTAATTGGAATTGCTCCAACCGGTACGGGTAAAACACTAGCTTATTTGTTACCTGCTTTGATTCACATTAAAGGTCAAGCAAACAAGAAAACAGGAAGACAAGGCCCCAGTGTACTAATTATAGTGCCTACAAGAGAACTTGCAATACAAGTTAACATAGAAGTGTCTAAATATCGCTATGAAGACATGAAATCCATATGCCTCCATTGTGGAAAAAGGGGAACAAAAATAAAGAGCATTAATGAGGTCGATATAGTGGTGGCCACTGCTGGCTTTTTAAAACAATATCATAGTAAAATGGATCCGTATACTATAAATTATACTTATATTGTTATCGATGAAGCGGATAAATTACTGAATGCGCAATATAGTAAGATGCTAAGTATAGCATTGTCAAATACGCGACCGGATCACCAAACTGTTATGGTTTCGGCAACATGGCAGAGGCAGTCATTGTTTTTTGGAGAAAAATTTAATAAGGATCCAATACAAATATATGTTGGTTCTTTAGACCTGGCGGCTGTCCAAACCGTCACTCAACAGTTTTTGTTTGTTGATGATGATGACAAAGAGAAAATTCTTTTGAATTTCATTGGAAATATGGATAAGACCGATAATCTTATAGTTTTTTGTAACAATAAGGCATCCGCAATACATGTGTCAACTCATTTAGCTGTAAAAGGTATATGTGGTGCGGCATTATATGCTGGAGCACACAATTCTGATAGAAAACTTGCCTTTAAGGAGTACTGGAACGGTTGTACAAACATTATAGTTGCTACGGACATTGCTTCTAGAGGAATTGATAAAAAAGACTTGGATTTTGTCATAAACTTTGATTTTCCTCCTAATATTGCAGATTACATATATAGAATTGGCAGGACCGGCAGAATGGATAAATGTGGTACCGCGATAACTTATATGACTAAATATGATGGAAAACATGCTGAGGAACTAATAATGATATTAATTGAAGCGAATCAAGAAGTTCCTGATGAACTAAGGCATGGTTTTTTTGTACATGATGAAAGATTTTACCCACGTAGTGGTTATGAGTCTGATACTGTAGATTAATAGTATTCACATTTCATTAATTAATTTACATTCTCAATATCTTTCTAATAACATAAGTAAATTTCTCTGATTTTTACCAAATTATAATGTATTGTTTCAATTATTTTTAAGAATTTTTGATGCAATTTTAAGTGAAATTATTGCTTTTAAGTAGAAAATGAATGTTTTAATTTGTACATATTATTGCATATATACATAATACTAGCAAAAAATTGTTGTAGAATAGTGGTTTAAAAAACTTTTTGCGAGAAAATTAAGGAAACAGTGGTATTTTAAGTGTCATTACCAGCTTGTGTGGCCACATGGCTTAATACTAGTTACTAAAATAAACTTCTGATATTTGTGAATGAATCTGTGTGACTGTCTGCCTAACATTTTTGTGTGCAATTCTCTTATTTAAAATATTATAATAGTTCTAAGTTATAACATTGTTATAATCGATTTCTTAAAATTTAATATAAATGTAACCTATTGATCTCTGTAGCCAAACATATTTAAAAAAAACTCATATAATTGCTACCTTTAATTCATTACAACTACATATTTACTTATTTCCACAAATGGATGTTTTTTTTCCTATAAAACTTCTATCCTTTTTCCCTTCCTTTATCCTTTGAGGGATAGCTATGTAATTATAATTTTGAATCTCTTTGACGATTTCTAGATGTAACCATTAATAAAAACTTGAATAAAAGTTAGATTACTAACTTGTTGTTCAAGTAATATACCAACTAGTTCCTAGTTTAAAACTACTAACTATTTTAATCTCAACGGCAGCGCTGCGTCCTATTCTTAGTAAAATAAAACGCAGAATAGCAGCTTTTAAAGGTTTGTTATTGTTGCTTGTTGGTTAAATCATTACTATTTTTCACTGAATGCGGCAATCGCTTAGCTCCTTTATACGATGCCATTACGGTTCAAACACAAATCAAACATACGATTAGTCTCCTTAAATTAATTCGTTTCAATCAAATTAATTTGTTTCAAACGGAGTAATAAGACGTAAAAGTCATGCCGCAATTGTTTTTTTTTTAATTTCTTGGCTTTCACACTTGGGTGTATTTAGCCGCTGCTCGTTTTTTTTTTAATTAAATATTTTAACGGTCCTGGATACAAGTCCTTTTAGACCTTTCGTTATTTTAAAGTAAAATGTTATTTTACAATATCATATCTTCGTTAAAGTGTAACAGAGTATTTTGTGATTATATCTGATAAGCTTCAAAGTTCTTCAATGGTATTTGTAATAAAATTGAATATGTACACAAAAATATTTTTGTTAGAGAGCAACTCATGAACCGTATTTGCAGTTAGATCCTAAGTACGAGTTCAGTACAATTTCCGACGCCAATAATAGTCTCTCCATTTTGTAACTTGGACATGTTAATAAGATATGTTTTATATCTGCCTGTTCTCTGCAGCACGCGGAGCACAACGGACTATCTGTAAGCGCTGCTCGAAACTGGTGTCAGTGTTGCCACCTATTCTACAACGAAATATGCTAAAAATGCTGGGAGAAAATGCTAAAATATGCATTTTATAATTTTGCCTATGTATTTACCGATCTGATGATGCACTGCCACTGTCTTATCGTTGAATTTTGGACACGTGGTATTTATACTAAAAGAAATAAAAACATACTAAACTGATACGACAAAAATCTGCCAAATTTAGCGTAAAAAATCTAAAATGGCAACAATATCCAACTGCACAGTGGGCTTATCCAAGATGCTTTTCGATAGGCGATGTCGCTGATGGAATCGACAAAATTGTATGAAACTGACATTGAAGTGCGATATCTCACACGTGACAATCACATGATTTTATAGAATGCCACATTTATCCGAACCATAACGGAACAGTTAATTCTTTGGCTAACTTTAACAGACTGTCCTGAAAAAAAATGTACTAACGCTAGTATGGCAAGTCGCGTAAAAATTTGGCACATTTAATAAGGATTCTAAAATGGTATGGCACTTGCTACTTTCTTTCTGTATTTCCACATTACAGGGGAAAAAAAAGTCTTCAAAAATAGCAAATTTAAAAAAATCTGTTTATGTACTAAATACGATTTTAGTGAAACGAATTATATAGTATTGCCGCTTCTAGTTTGAATGGGAGAAAGAGACATTCCATGAAGTTCGAGTCCGACGCTTTCGAATATATTTTTTCTTGCAATCACCTGATCCTATCACCAGAGTCAGTTTTGGCATCGACTTACGGGACACCTGTATATTTCTCAGAAAACTTAAAAGGTAAATTGAAACAATAAGTTGTTGAAGAGAAGAAAGATTTAATAAATAGTTACAATATTTGTTTTTTTAAACACTGTCTGAACCTTAAATCGAATTTTTAAGAAAATTATATGAGACAGGAATAATAAATAACGAAATAATTGGGTAGGGAGACGTAGGACAACGATCTTTACCTATGGAGTAACCCGATCAGACATATATTTTCTGAAATAGCATTTATTTACAAATACAGCTATATGTTTATTCGACTAATTGTAAGCGACTTTTCGGCAGCAATTTTAACTGATTTTATAACAATGGTTTGTACTACAGATATGTTTAGGTTATCATACAAAAAACTATGGTTTCAGTAAGAATAAAATCTACCAAAGGCGAGATAAATGCATAAATGAAAAATCATTAATAAACTTTAAAGCCCTATATCGCCCAAACGAAGCAATAAGTATAGAGGTAAGTTGAGTTTAATCGTTGTAATTTCGACCAAGGAATCTGTGGTATATCTTTCGAGGCCATCCTATATGTATGTAGTTAGTAGCTCGAATCCTAAAACTTTCAAGCTTGGCAATTGTATGCCAAGAACGGGATTTGCTTGTCTGCAATAAATGCCAGCCTATATGATTGCTTTTCAAGTGACATTATCTTTCTTATAATAACATAGCCCAGGCAGGTTTTCGTTACGCAAGCTAATACATCCATAATTGTACATTAATGCTATTTTAGAACATATATGTCTGATAGGGTTACTTCGTAGGTATAGGTCGTTGTTCTACGTCTCTCTGGGTAAATCAAATTTTCAAGTTAACATCTACAATAGAAACATTTTTTTTAATTGGGGCCAAACATTTACAAATTCACAGGTTTAAGTTGAACAAAACTTGAACAGGGTGCTATTTTATGATTGACGTAATTTATTTGGAATAATTGGGTATGATATATGTATGTAGTGCCTAATTACTCGCAAGTCGACACATTAAATTATAACATAAGTAACTCGATATGATATGTTTCGCACAACAATAAACTTTTTAATTTAAACTTTTAAGTTAGAAAGCATTGCGACAACTTCGATGTCTTCATAAGTTTGTAGTTAGCAATTTTAATTGGTGTGCATAATTTTTGTAAAATTAATTCTACGAAAACTTTGTATAAATGCAAGTCGGGAAAATGTTCAGATTTTTGTTGTAGGCTAGTAGAATCAGGGCAGTGGCTCATCTATGGCTAGAATTATTTAAACAGCCTAATACGATCTTATTCTAATTTCCAAATAGTTGTCTTAATAAAGCTTTTAATTATTAACAAAACAACCAACATTTACACAAAATTTATCCTAAAATACGATTTAATATGACATCTTGTATTAGTGATTAAGCGCATTGTTTATGACGACTTTTAATTAATTTACATCAACGGAATATCAATTTATAAAACCATATCGATTTTCAGTTGATCTAAAAATGTCTGGTCAATTATTGACATTGGCAGTTGAAAAACGTGTGCAGGGGCGAATATATTCCTCCTCGTTACAATAGCACCCTGGAATTTAGCATATGAAAATATACAACACTTTCTATACAATATGCACACATAAAAAAGTCTATAGAACGTTAATGCATTTTTGAATATGTTCATAAAATGATATTTATCATCTTTATATTAAAACCTTCGTGGTCTTCGAAAGGAATTTTAAAGTTGCTTTCTTAACATTGCAAATTGCAGATATCCATGGCAACCACCAAATTATGCAAATCAGAACACTCGAGTGTTCGAGCTACCTGCATGAAATGCAATCAAGTGAGTAGCAATCCGTTTCGAATATCGCTTTGGGTAATACGAATGGTACAGTAATCGCCTAGATTAAAGCCATATGCTATGGGATCAAGACTTGTTTTACTGTTTATTTATTTTGGTTTTAAACTTTATACACGATGATTGTTGAAAATTATGTACAAAATGTTCTCTTATCTTTCGCCCACCTATTTACACTAAATATTTGCCATGACTTTACCCGTATGCTCGACAATGGTGGTTTCCATATAAGGTATTTAATAGATACATTAACCGATTTAGTAAGCGTTCTTTAGACTTTTTTGATGTTTTAAATTATAAAATATATAAAACCACAATGTAAGTTAGAATTTTTATTTAATTTCGAAGACGCCTATTAATGTGAAAACTTAATTAAAGCATGCAGGATTCGAGTGTCGATAAAGTTGAGTGAAGTAAGTTAAAGAAGGTATCACAAGCTCAAGTGAGTGGGAAGATCAAAACTGTGTAACAACTACTTGTAACAATATTCTTAAATTTTGATTGAAAAAGGGATACATTCATAGATTACAACAGATGAAACTAGTCACCGACATTACAACAATTATTTTAAAAGCTTTCTAGGTATAATGTATGTAAAAATTAGCACCCATATAATGCTAGCAATAAACCATTGGTGGTGCTACTAAATATTCTAGTATACTTTAAAACAACATGAGAACTGGTACAATTTCTTTATATTATATATTTTGTCCACCCACGGAAGTAAGTCGCATTGTTTTCTCATGCTTTAAACGCTGGAAGACAGTCAAGTTGTTGGCAGGGGCGGTGGATCTTTGTACATGTCTTGCTTATGACGCATCGTCCAGTTTTCATTGCACAGTAGGCATGTCGTATACGCGCACTCATATATACGTGTATGTTTTAAGGCACTAGGTGATTCGCTTTTAGAATACTGATTGTACAATATTTTTTCATTCAAAATTACAATATCAATTTAAGAAGCTTGTCAATTTCGTTGATTCATATTTAAGGCGTCGTTTTACTTTCTTGGTTTCTTAAATTGTGGTAATGAGGATAAATTTGGCACGTACCGTGCCAATAGACTTTTACGATGTTTTATGTTGCATACATATTATGTGGTCTAGCTAGGCGAATCACCGGGACTGAAAATGTTAAGCATTTCATCAAAACGAATCACCTTAAGCTATCGACCTGTTCGGTTCGTAACATATATAATTTTATCATTAATTGTACAGGTACATAAGGCTTATAATTACCAAATAAACCATGAAAATGAATATCATAGTCAATGAAAACATTATGCGAGGGCATCTGGTGTCATCGTTTCTTTGAGTTACTTACTTCGTTGGTAAGAGACAAATATAATACATTGACTAATCCATTAAGAATCATATTTATTCCATATGACCATTTAACAATTATTACGCTGTTAAAATTATCTATTAAAATATTAATCTCTTTTACATTACAACAGTAAATTGAGAAAAAACATATTGCTGCGCTATTCTAAGAGCATAATTTCTATCTCTATAACATATGTATACGGATTGTTTGGGTGTATGCCCAAATACATCATGCTTAAAATATATTATACTTTCCCATACATTAGCTGTTTAACATTTTTTTTAATAAAAAACAAAGCAATGTAGAATTTAGAATAGGTGTACCTACATTATTACAACATCTTTATTTAGCCTCACACATTATTACGATAACATTAGGTTTTTGTACCGAGAATAAGTCGTTGATTTAATTGTGCGGAAAACAAACAGATTGTGCATTTATTTCTTTTTATTCCTATGCAAAAACAAAGTGGTTAACAGTTCGTTTTAGTGTAAATAACTAATAGACGTTAATTTTGTTTTATATACTTATTGTCGGGTTTAAAAAGGTTTGTATTTTTATTTGTATAAAATTAAAGAAAGCCTTGGATAGATAAAAAAATTATAGTGATTCATAGAGCTTAAACACAGCAACAATTGCTGTACAGAGTTATTACTTAGCATTTCAGAAGTCGATGACTAGGGCTATAGAATCATCTCTTAAACCATATTAAGTCCAAAAAATCAGTATTCGAAATATAAGGTATCAAAATGAAATTACAAACTAAAAGATTAAATAATATTAAACCAACTAAGTATACCTAAACTTAATTACACATGTATAAAGACGTAAACGACGATTGAACTAATTCTCATATTGGTTCTAGTAAAATTGATTTTTGATATAAAAAACACTGTTTTTGTTTGGCAGCAAAGGAATAGTTAACTGACAAGCATTTGTAATAGTTAAATTATTAGTTTTATTATACTTGAAGGTAATATTTATTATAGTACAGTACATATATCACCAGCCTTCAGCCTTCTGAAAGGCCGGGAACGCATCTACGGTTCCTCCCTGCGGTTCTCGGTCAACTAACGTCAGAGATGACCTCGGTGTTCCCGCTTCTCTTATAAAAAGATGCCTAAATTAAGTTAATGATAAATGGATCAATTTCCATAACTAAATGTAAGAAGATAAGGATTATTTCAGTCGAAGTTTATCTAATAATACGTTTCGGGTTTAGCCGAGATCGTATGAAGGCAGGGAGCAGGATTACTTCGATCCTTTATAACATACTATTCCAAAGGTTTAAATACACAGGTATGGCTGCAACTACTCTCTCTGACAACAAGATATCATACTACGAGTATGCAAGGTTTCAAGTTGATAGTCACTATTATGGTAACAAGGTCGTTCATAAATATACATCTATGTAAAGTCGTACCTATCCTTTTAAATCTTTGAAATATTCCACTTAAATATTAAAAGTAGCTACGCCTTGGATATGGTAAACTCAGATATGCCTCTTACCATTTAGAATATTATACATTAATGAAAATCCTAGCAAATCTAGACACTCGAGAAGACAACGTTTTCAATTTTGATATTAAAAAAGTTTAAACATCGAAAACATTTAATTGAAATACCAAACATTTTAGTTTTAAAAATTTTACATTCCTTAAGTGGTATTAAAAGTATACCAAATATAAGACTATAGTAAAAGAAAATATAAAATAATACTTAGGCTGACTCGGGGACTGTTTTTTCTCCATATATGGAACTAATTCTTAACAATATCAGCTACGCAAACATTACAAAATTATTACTAACAATAATTAATTTCGTGGTGATACAAAACGTTATCCTCGTAATCTATTTTATTTGTTACGTCGAATATTATATTGTGCAAACAAATTCGCTGTCTCTCAGTTGCATAGCGTTTATCGCTATATATTTCGCGTAAGCTTCCTTATTTTTATCTTATTTAACAATTCGTAACTAAACTATATAATGTTCCATTCGATGTTTGACTGACAAAAGACAGTCAGAGTTAAGGAAGACGTCCTAAAGTGACGACTTATTACTTAATAAAGATTTTATGGAGATAATAACGATATTAAAGAATTATTAAATAAAAGATTATAGTATTTTCTTTTGCTTATTTGATTTATGTCATTATTAAGACATTTTAAGCATGTTGTAGTCTATCAAGGATGTTTAGCAGAGTCAGAATATATTTAATTGATGTAAAACCAACAAGGACATATGACATGCACATAGATAACAGCGTCAAACGAGGGCGCTGTCATTATTTACACTTATGCCCACTGTGTCCAAAATCATGTGGGTCTCTTTGTTGTTAATTAAATTATTTTGGAAGTAGTTTTATGCTTTAAGAAAATTTGGAATAGAGTAGATCTAAAAAAATGTATGAATAGAGAAAAAATTGAGATAAGATAGCTTAGCAGATATTATTGAAACCGTGGCAGCGCTGATTTTTAGTCCAGAGGGGCTACAAAGCGATTCGATAGCAAACATCAAAAATGTATCGAACTGGCAACGACGTTCGATATCTCACATGACTTATCGAATGTAATTTTCAGTTTCATACATTTTTGTCGATTTTATCAGCGATATCGCCAATCGAATGATACTTTGGGTAGCCCCCCAGATAATGTTATTTCTTTCTATTAATCATTCTCTTCTAAATCTCAAACGTAAAGGTTATATCTTAATTGTACATATTAGTGTTAATTATAATATATGTACTTTTGTAAGCATAAATTGAACCGGCTCTAGATAATTCGCGCCGAGACTCCGACGGACTTTGTCCGCTAATCTATCCATATTCAATACACTATATACAATAAATTTATAAAATATACGCTTCTCCTGTCGTGTCTTTTACAATTGGACACAAAACGCTTCCAATTGGTTTGTACTTTGCCATTGAATCTACGTTGAACTATATCTTTAGCCCATTTTATGTTTTAACAATGATTTATTTAAATATAACGTATTTATTTTAAGAGATTACTCGTATTTAATTACATAGGTAGATCCAAAAGTTGCATTATTTAGAGCGCTAGTAAATCAGATCTTTGTGTTTTTGAATGTGATTTAGGATTCAGTTAATTTTTTTTTGGATCAAGCTATGTATTTTAATATAAACTATAGCTTTAACGCTTATTTTTAAGTCTAGCTACCATATATATTAAATACTAACTGTTGTATACGCATAATACGTGAAAGTTATTGGCAAACGACTTAGATATATTTTAAAATTCATTTGTCCGATCCATATTGTAATCTTGACGTTATTTTTTCAGGATTTAGTATCAAATGCATAATTTTCATGAGGGATTAAGAATTTAAACTATTGAATTTACTAATTATGAGTGGTCAATTACCATTTTAATGTTAAAAATAGTGAAATTCTAAATTGCCCTGGTATCTGTGCATGCAATTATTTAACCAAATTTGTTATATTATCAAAAAAGTTTTTTATATCTGATCCTTTAAGGCTTTCTCTTTCTCGAGTGCCTTTGCCTTAAACAAATAACTCATTAAGTAAACTAAAACATCACTAAGCGTGGGCCAGTAGTAAAGCGCCGTTGTAACGTTACTTTCACACGAGGTAAGGACGGTGAGGTAGACCTGCTATCTATGGAACGCACACCTACTGTAACACAGTACTGTTCTGCGCTCCTCTGAAACTAGTATCTTAGGAGCAAGCAGGCAATTTATATATACCTCTGTTACCTTACAGTCAAATCAAGATATGGTTACATTGCTTCTTAATCATCTTCAGTTCTAAACATTTCTCTGTAACACCTAAAATAATTAAATGAACCTATCGAATATTGTCAATTTTAAATACAATTTAACTATCTATAAACAGCCATTACGTTTTTTCGAATCACAATACAATACAATAAGACGAGGGATATATTATAAAACTGGTATAGACAGCCAAGCAAGAGACAAGTTCCGTACACGTGTCAGGTTAACCGGGCACTAGCTTATAGAAGCATGACAAGTGATAATGTACAGGTTGGGTAGTATTTATAAGGTGAATGTCCGTGTGCGAGCGCGAGCTTAGTATCTGGCGTATCACTCTGACTGCGGGTCGCACTGCAGCAGCCGCACGATGGAGGGGTCGCTCTTAGCGCCCTCTATGAACTCCTCCAGCGAAAGCTTGCCGTCGTTGTTCGTGTCCATCTGACGGAAGATTTTGTCGGTCCTCTTCTCCGGTGTCGATTCGTCCTCGGGCATCTTCATAACCGATCCCACCATTTTGTATATCGCCTGAAATGTACATTTAATTTTGTTAATAAACCTCCTTATTATTTTTTGTACACAAATCACGATTTTACTAACATTTACAGATTTTTTAATATTTTTATAGGCCTATTTCGATTCACGAAATGGATATGAAAATATTTAAGTTAAGTGCAATATTTTAAGTAATTATTGTTATCGACAATAATTTATCTCAACAGCTCATTCTTAATTGAATTAAAATTGCATGATTAATATTTTTATGAAACGAAAAGATATGTCAGGTAAAATAATTAATTGTCACCAACATTTATCTGATTCAAGTTATTATTAGCTCTTTACCGTTAACACTTCGAACTTTCTTTAATTCTTTGGGTCTTTAGATGTCGTTATAAATCCGACTGTATGAAAAGTTTAATTGAATAAAATTTCATTTCGCATAAAAGTTTTTTCGTATGGGTCATGAATATCCATTGAATTGCGAGAGCACGAAATAAAAGACATTGAATCGTGCTATTTAATCAAGATTCAGCGTCACGTTTAAATGCTGACGAGGAATAGTTTAACGGGTCCGAACCATTAGCCTGAAAGCATTGTCAACACACAATAAAAGTTTGCGTAATTTTTTATCACTTAAGATTATTGTAATAAAATCTGTAATTCCGAATCGCACGTAATTATTTGAAAAGAAATCATCTAAATAAGAGGCTTAAATGGTAAGCGTTTGATATTAGGTAATTGTTCATTAAAAATACGATAAATTTTTAATCGTATTACGACTTAAGCTGCGATATTGTACGAGGAAATTTTCTTTTCCGTTGTATTCCAGGAAAATGTTATTCATTATTTATTTACGAGAATTTCAGATACCAAAGAAATACGTTTTATTTTTAAAATGCTAATTCTTTTGTGATAAGAAAACAATTGTGATTGTTATTCAATTAAAAGAACATTTTAGACAATTGCCCAAATATAAAGAACAAAATTAAGAAGATGCTTATATTATGATGACTTAATAATTTCGTTGTGCAATGTACATCGGAATATTTGTTTTTTAAAACCTTCTTACGTTCTGTGTGTTCCAATTTGAATGCATAAGATGCAGATTATATTGTCAACAGTAAATTGAATAAAATTAAATCCTCGGAGTCCAATCTCATGAATGGTCCTTAATTTGATTCTGTATCAAATTGATGTCATCATATTCCCGAGACTTCGATGCTAGGTAATACGATCACTTAGTAAACACGCAACGAACTAGTGACGTGTCCGCCCTTCAAGTTAATCTAAGCTTACGGTCTGGGGCACCGCTCCCTGGTGATCGATTTACAAACACTACTACTGTTATACTCATAATATTATTAATTGGTATCACTCCTTAGTCACAATGGTAACAATTAAGTTTTGCAAAATTCAGTTTTTTTTACTTAAAACTAAAGACTGAACAACAATTAAGCAAAAGAATTTACATTAACCAAAATCTTATGAAAGCCACTATATTGTCCCATTGAAGCCGATAAACTTAACAAGTTCATTATCAGAGGAAACTATGAAAAGGTACATGTAATAAAATTGATTGTGCTAAACTTACACTGACAATCTCAAGCATCTCCTGGCGGGATATGTAACCGTTGCCGTCGAGATCGTACATAGAGAAGGCCCATTTTAGTTTCTGTTCGAGTTTGCCGCGTGACGTCACGCTCAGGGCACACAGGAACTCCCGGAAGTCTATAGTGCCGTCGCCGTTCGCGTCAAACGTCCGGAACACATGCTCTGCGAACTGCACATGAGTAAACATCAAAGTCGGCACTGAAATAAGCTTGCGATATCACCAACCAATTAAGAATTTAATTTATTTAGTCGCTTGACAAGTTTATAGCAACTGAAATGAAAACTGTTCGTGTGAGCAGTTCCATGTCTAGTCTGTTTATAAACAGCTGATGCTCACGATTTGTCGGATACAGTTATTTTGTATTATCAGTCATAGTCTATCGCTAACAAAATCATTTAAAAAACAAATGACTAAAGAATACACTACCAATTAAAAAAAAAACAAGTTGTATTAAAATAGTAATAAAAGGGAATATATTTCCTCCATATCGTTTTATGCTTATTTTCCTCGAGGTTAAGGTCACTGCGCAGCCCTACGGACCCATACGTACTACCCATAATCTAATTCTGTAATTAGATTGTGGTTAGGTCATATGGGACCGTAGGGATTATTTGAAGAAGCTTAAGCGATTCCAATTAAATTAAAACATAAATACAATGTATATTACACGTGACAGATGATTATTTAAAATAACAATAAATGCAAGCAGCTTAAGAATAAATTGGATTGGAGGGAATGAATAGAAAATAATAAGTTTTTTTCCTATATAGATCTCCGCTTTTTTTCAAAGGTAGGAAATAAATATATAACGGTAATAAAGCGTTAATTTAAAATCATGTAGCATTTTTGTCCATCCATGAAAAACATCGTCATTAAATGTTTCACCTGGCCCGATTAACTTGTCAGTATACATTTAAATTAACTTCAACATAAAAGTGAAGACCAAATAAAATTGACATAATTCCTGTTTCAGCGAGATTATTTATTCGAATGTCATAATCATTTTACCAAAAAGATTAAGACATGTCAGAATTTATTATATATTATTTTACACTACCTTTTGTAACAAGAATTAATTATGAGATTGTATATAAAATACGAAAGTAGAAATATACAGGTAAAGTTGTAAGAAAACATCGTTTAAGGAATATTCAAATCGTACTTGGCGTGGTGGACGTAGACAAATGCCTGGTGGGAAACGATCTAAGATAACAACCTTGACCGATACAGCTAAGGATGATACAACGCTAGGATCGATAGACGACCTGGCTCCGATTATGAAGTTTAAGCTTACCTTACTGGCGTCCCCGTACGGAAAGAAATTGCCATATATTTTCTTAAATTCCTCCACAGATAAGTGACCATTGGGACAATCCTTTAAAAAACCTTTGTACCATTCCTGTATTTCGGCATCTGTAATAAAATAAAGCTGTGAGTTTTTCAATAAAAAAAGAAATTGATGTGACCTTTAAATAAAGCAAAGCGTGTCAAGTAAAACTTTGATATAATGCAACACGATGCGCCCTGCTCTACTCCACTGCGACATTTCGCAGAATTATACAATAAAAGAACGCCGCGTTCGCGTTCGCCACTTTGAACTTCTCATAATTAGTACCATGTTATTGAACGAGGCCCAGAGATTCTTAGCATGATCGAATATGTACTCCAAATTGAAATCATTTTAAGGCTGATTGCCTGACTAAGTTTGATCACACAGAAATACAAAACACACATTAGCTTAACTAAAAATACATTTACCTGAAAACTCAGTGTTCTGCTTCAGGTCTTCTAAGACCTCAGGCTTTAGTTTACTATTTTGTTTGCCCATTTTAATTATTTTCTTACTTTGTTAGTGTAACCTTCTCCAATTCTTGTTGTTATGTTTTTTTCACTTTTTTACCTTTTCAAACTTTGTATCCTACAACACAAGAGCCTAGCATAAAGATATCTATGAAATTACGAAATCGCCTTGACAAATTGTGCAACAAAGCATCGAACGAAAAATTAAATATAAAGAAAGTGCATGAACTAAATTATTTTGTAATATAGATAGAAAAAGGTACAAAATATATTCGCACAGAATACAAAGTGTGACAAAAATGATAAAACGTTTTACAAAAGCAGAAGCAAATATTTTTCGTAAACCCTAATAGTTTTGTCAAGAAAGATCAGATGTACGCGTAAGGTAAGTTTTGTTTTTATGTACAACAAAAAATGTATAGGTGTTTCAGAGAATGTATCAGGCATGATTGTATTTATATAGTATTACAATACAAAACAGAAAATACACAAAGACTATGTTATTTTCTAACGTATATAATGGAAAAGTTTTAATAGCTAATCTCTTTGACAACTTCTTATCCGACGAGAGACCGATAGCGCTCTCTACTCCCTTCAGAGGACTTTATCTTGATTTCAAATTTTCTTCAATCGCCGGTAACGATGTTGCCGCAGAACTGAAAATACAGACATAATCCCTTTACACAGAGCAGATAATAGGTTTGTGTTTAAAATAGTTTGCTCAATAAATCTGCTATCAAAACTTAATCTAATACATGCTTCTAAACATTAAGTAAATTGCGCTTCAGCTTTACGCACATCAAAAAAGTTTGGGATTACTAGCAAACATTGATATATTTTACAAATTTAGCGTATATATTTCGTATTTATGAAATTAAAAAGTGTATATTTACTAAAAAAATAACTTCATGAAAGTACTTTTTAATCATTGATAAGTATTGCTAGTTATCGCAAACTTTTTAGATGTGTGTATATTAAGTAAATTTTAGTATAAGTACAATATAAAGAGGATGGACAGTTAAGCAGACAAATTTCGCCGTCCAAACTTCAAATACAGAAATTCGCAAGGTTATTTTTTCTATCAAATCTTTTTGAAAGAAAACGACATGCTATTGTTAAAACATTACTGGTTCTGTGTTGTCGAAACCTTCATACAAAAAACAGATATAATATGTTTCTGTACAGGTATTCTGAGGGGTTGCGCAAAGTATGTTCCGATTGGCGATATCGCTAATGGAATCGACAAAAAAGTGTGAAACTGACAATGACATTCGATAAGTCGTTTGCGTGTCAAGTTCCATACATTTTTGATGGTCGCTATCGAATCTCTTAGTAGCGCGTGTACGTTGGGTAACCCCCCTGGCAGTGAAAACTGACGGTTAGGATAGGAAAACAAATTCCAAAATAATTTTTCATTCGTACCCCAATAGTCAGCATACACATACTTATAGGACGCCCAGCCTGAATTATGTAAATAAATGACAAAAAACTAACAGTTTGCTGACTTGGTTGAAATAAAAACAGAATTTAGTTTTCGCAGCAATTTAAATCTATTGTTTAAAAAATGTGAACTATTAAAACCATGTTAAGTATGCGCTTCAAGGGAATAATGAGTTTTCACAGAAGTGTTAGGTCATTGTAATAGTACAAACGTTCCTCATTTGTAATCTACCTGGCCGAGTTGGCAGAAACATCTTATATAACAAGTAGCGACCCGCACCGGCTTCGCACGGGTGCAAAATTGATACTAAATACACTACAGAAAAACTGTGAACATTGTATTATGTATATAACAGCCATACTAACAGTAATTGAACCCGTGCGAAGCAGGGACGGGTCGCTAGTTATATATATAAACCTTCCTTATGAATCACACTATCTATTAAAAAAAAACACATCAAAATCCGTTGCGTAGTTTTAAAGATTCAAGCTTATATAGGGACAAACATAACAAAGCGTTATTATTTTATACTATGTAAGGATAAGGATAAATTATTATAAAAATGCTATGAGATATCCACGTGCGAAAATATATCGTGTAGGTACCTACTCAAAAACTAAAAGACTGTGGTCTGGATCGATCGTCCCATTGTTATAATGTTTTGTTATGAGCAAGACTTCAAACTTTCAAACTTTTTATTGCTACGAAAAAGCTACGAGGAATTTTCTATCATTTTGCAAACAGTATTGGTAAATTTGAACCGAATCTTAATTATCTTCACAGGGTTTTTCCTCTTATTTTAATCTCGAGTTTGTAATACGAGCGCTCTTATTAGCTACTACTATTATCATTACGGCTTGGCCCCTTTTTCTTGCTTTGAGAACATAAATCTTCTTAGTGTTGTTAGAAAACATAAAAATACAGGGAAAGGAGAATGGGCAGAGTCCTAAGGACTTTGGTCTACCTAGTCAACAGCAACGAGCCATATATCGTTGGAAAGGTCTTTGCTTATACTTTATTTTTTAAATTAATTTAAATTCTAGGTTATGGGGTTCTGGAGTTATTATCAAAAATAATAGCAAAATGTACATTTTCAATTTGCTTCTACTAAGAGTAGACTTACATCTATTGTACTGAAGTCTGTCAGTATTTACAGGTAATAGGGTCCCTATTCTAGGGTACTCGGGTAGGGGCATTTTTTTGTATTTTATACGATGCCAAGCGACTAAACGGCGACCTACACTCGTCGAAGTAGCGAAACGATCGCCTAATGAGTGCGGGAGGCTTAATGTTAGTCCACTTTACCTTCCCATTATTATCTCATAAGGAAAGGATGGGAAGAGTAGGAGTATTTGGCAGAGTAGGGGACACATAGGAAGGGGAAATATCCTGTTCCAGTGAGTCCCCTGCTTCGTCAGGACGGTAGAAAAAGCATCTGTAATAGCAGATGTCGCTTCGCTCTTTCGGCGAATCCACGTACCCGCTTACTAGTTTGCCACAGATTTAAAAAAAAAAAACTGTCCCCACCTCACTTCCTACTCTATTCCCTGCAAATATTGACAAACTTCAGTACACTAAATGTAAGTCTGCTCTAAGTAGAAGCTAATTGAAACTAAACACTTTGCTATTATTTTTGACAATAACTCGATAACCCCATAAGCTACACATTTACCGTCATAAACAAAAATAAAGTATAAGCAAAGACCTTTCCAACGACATATGGCTCGTTGCCGTTGACTAGGTAGACCAGAATGCGCATTCTCCTTTGTTTCAATGTTTTTTCATAAATCATATTTTTCCTGTTTCAATTTCATAGAAATATATTTCTTTATTTGCGTTATGTAAGTTATCTTTTCAATTTCTACCGCCCTACTCCGGGCTCACGTTGCGTGATGGAATGAACGCCCACTTAATTTTTTTTTACCGTAGCGTTGGTTTTTAAAAAGAACGAAGTCGGTTTTCATGCGATAGATTCAGACACAAATTAAACTACTATTGATATTCACCATTAATAAAATCGCGTAATGAAGCAGAAGAACGCTTAGCAAGACAAATTGAAAATCGCGTTGCAATTTGAGAAAGAAATTTAGCAAACTATAGTTAGGGTTCAGTTTATTACCTGAGAAAATGCGGTGTAAACTAAGAATATGGCATAAAGGTGCCGCGTAACAAAACGATGTATGTCACATCAACTTCTGGAGTTATGCTGAAAACAAAAAGCACTACGAATGTCATTCGTTCAAAAGATAGAAAAATAGGGGCCTATAATGCTAGCGCTCGGATTTAATTAAATGAATTCACGGTCGAGCTTTGTTACCCGCACAAAAGTGGCAGTCAGGTCTAACTTCAAAATTCAGTTTAGAAAGTTCCGCGTCGGATGAAAGACATCGAATTATACGACAACATCACAGTTACAAAGTTTATTTCTATTTAAAACTGGCAATGTACACGGTGACTTCAATTTTCAATTATTTACAAAGAAGTTACTTATCCTAATAAATAAAGGGCTACCGCCAAAGCAGGTACAAGACATACATATTTCCCTTGGGTAATTCATCGTAGTGTCGTCTTAGTTTAGTCGAAGTTTTTTATTGTTTTACTTCATCCGCAATATTTTAGACACGCACACTTGTGTCTCAAGTATTTTATACATATATGTACATATAAAATAATTGTTGGACATATAACGCTTAAATCTGGGGTAGAAAGATAAGGTATGATGCTGGACAGTCCGGCTGAAGCCTGTAAGCTTGTGAGCGGCACGTTCACTGAATCGTGGACAGGCGTATCATTGGTATTAAATACGATATAAGTACGAATTTGACCTTTCAACCCTTAAATAACAGCACAAGTTATGAAAAAGGAAAAACCTTACTATTTTAAAGTTAAATTTTAATGTTTATTTTTCAGAATCAATATCGTTTAAAACTAATAATTTGTGCTTAGTACCAAAAATTATAAGGTAGAATTCTCTTTACCATATCTAATTCGAACTTTTTATACGATTTAAAATCGTACAAAATAAAGTCTTCAGCGCGTTATCTTTTTAAAACTTACCTATGAGTAGTCACAACTAGCACAATATAAAATATAATCAAGGAAAACTCGCGATCAATTGCAAGACAGCCGTCGCCGGAGCCCGCAGGAGAGCGAATGTGAAAATAGTCCCCTCTCCCTGATATTTAAACGTTTAGAAACAAAAGCCTTCAGGGAATAGTCCCGAACAACTCGTCAGACATTTGGCGTATCACATTATCTAGAAAATCGACGCGTGGATTTTATTAGTTATTGTCATTCAAATTTGCACACGCACACAATCATCTATTGCTGATTTTTTCAATATCATCAAGTCGATGAAAGAAACAGGCCTTCTTTTTAGATAAAATTAGAGGGGCAGAGGCCACACGAGTTTCTTTAGCGCTGTTGTAAAAATGATCTGTCACAAGTAGCTTAGTTTAAGATAAGAATTTTTTGTACGTACATCTTTATCTCTTCGTATTTAAATTCAAATTTTTTGAATTGACAATTACAAGGCCAAATATAAGTTTAAGAAATGTCCTAAAGCAAGACCTATTGTTCCGAAAGAAAAAAAAACTGTTCGCGTGTTCTTTAAAATAATTACATAAATAATATCTGCGTGTTTATATAGCATATGCTGCCCATCACTGAAAATATAATGTAACACGTAAGGATCTAAGCGTATGTAAATAGAAAAGAGGTATAAAAATATCTCAACTATTTTTCCCTTGCTATCCTTGTAAATGTCGACTGTGAAGTATTTCTAGATCTATACTAATAAAGCGTAAACACACACTTCGTAACACAGGACATCAGTGCAGACGAGTTACGACAGTAGAGACTAATCTATAGTTACCTTGTGCTTCCTATGACCAAAGTAAAATATTTAATATCGGAATTTAAGTAATGCTAATGACTAAAACTTCATTCACTTCTTCAACTTCTTCACTTCAATATAGTACAGCTTGGACTTCAATTGTAAAATGAAATTAAAATGTACCCCTTCCCTTGCACATTTGATGGCTCGTATATTATATCGCCACTAAAATTATTACTTCACTGCATGGCATGTCGGTGAGTATTCAATAAATCGTAATTGACTTTTTTATTAGTATAATTGACACGTTGTCGTAGCACTTTGTAGATACGATGGGGTAATAATGTAATTAGTTATTACTTCTATTCCTGGCATAGAATGCATATCGATTAATCACCATCGTGGAGTACGATAAAATAATTTCAACTGGTTTTTATCCTGCGATAGATATACGACCTCTTTTCGTTGTTCCTTTTTAACCATTACGCAAATAATATAATTTATTTGTTTTAATTTAATAATATATAAGCTACCCTGACTAAGTGAAACGAAAAGACCAAGAAGACTTGGTGAGCATAAGTGAAACTACATTATGATAGACCACTAGTGCCCTCCGTCCATGTATTTTCCGACAAAACCAACTGTAGACTATACCTATACATTTAAGATTAATACGAGAGCAGTGAAGTTTTGACCTGCACCTGACCGCTGTCCAGCTTAACTGTCAGGGACAGTAAGAGTACAAAGGGTGGCCTATAACAATGATATCAACAGTGAGTCGGAACGTCTATTTCTCTTCTACAAACCCAACGACGAAGTTCAGTTTCTGATATACATACCTACATATTAGCTCTGCTTCAAAGGATTCGCTACGGAGTAAAAGCTCTTCAAATATTGCGAGTCCTACGCAGCCGCTCTTTGATACATCGTCACTCTATTGTGTTGGGCTTAATAAGTCTCGCCAAGGTATTAACTATACTGCAAAGAGTCTCAAACACATGAGACTATGAAATACGAGAAAATTGCAAAAGACATCAAAGTAAAACTAATACCATTGACACCTACTAGCTAGAATTGACGTAAAATACCAATATTTTTAACGTGTTAAAAGGTAGTACCTTATAATAAAAACATCAAACGGAGCGTTTTTGGAAATTCAAAATACTATAAACACATTATCAGTTCAGTTTTATAAAAAATATTTATTGATCATTCTTCTACTTAACTGTTTTATTTTCACATTGATCGTCGATTAAGATTTTGCAGAGTAAGCAAGCGGCCTCATCACAACTCCGCATTTTTGTAATTGGTTTTCTTCATGATAACGCGTTCATCTTTTGTTTGTATAGGACTAAACCTATATTCATATAGAGAAACCATTTGTTTGTTCATAACGGAGATATTCGTTAACTACAGAACTGGGGGGTTACCCAAAGTACATTCGCTACAAAACGATTCTATAGCGAACGTTAAATATGTATGGAACTGACAATGACGTTCGATATCTCACACGTGACAAGCACATGGGTTATCGAACGCCAATGTCAGTTTCATACATTTTTGTCATTTCCATCAGGAATATCGCCAATTAAAAAGTACTTTGGGTAGGCCCCCAGAACACTTAGTACTCTGCCTTGATCTGCAAATCTATTAAGTCTTTCAAGCTTTCTTTTGCGGATCCGACTTTAGAAGTAATATATCTGGAATATCAATCAGTAATTAATTCGTAATTGTTTTCTAAATAACTCAATCCAAAGGGCAAATAAAAAAAACTCGCCCGATGTTATTATTGGTTATCGCAGTTCTCATAATTTAAGAAGCCGATCACGAATCTCCTGTTACAAGATCCGGTCACATTTTTTAATATTTTAACAATGTCAACACCAATAAAACCTACTAAAATAATTTTAAAAGGTCCTATTCCTAACAAAGTTGTCTGGGATTTTACTCAATATATTTTATGAAGGAATTTTATGAGGCTATTTAACACTATGAGAATATATCTATATACTATCGGGAGAGCACCATGTCCGTTACATATCACCCGTCTATTGGCTACCAAATAACCACCACTGGACACAAGTATCTTCGATTGGCGCCATTCTTATTGATTCCTGTCCTCTCATCATTTACATACATTTAGAATATTTACCATGCCGTTAGCGTACCGCCCGACTCGACGTTTATACTCGTGAGGTGAAAAAAATGGATTTACATCGAATTAATTCAGCTGATGTAAAATTTATAAACTTTTTACAAAGAAATCACCATATTTTGCAATTGATTTATACCGTGGGAAAACAGCAAGACTTTAATATTAAAAAGTATTAGCACTTCATGTTAAAGTGACAATGTAATTTTGCTGTCTGCAGTACATTATTATCTAATCATATGCATACGTGTGTTATTATGTGTTATTTGCGTAATATACGTTTCTTATTAGTATCGATTGTATGCCATAAGACTGCAGTAGTGCTTTTACTGCAGACATTTTGTTAAATGTGTACCAATTAACATAATCGTTGCGTACTTTATTACCGTCATTTATTATTATTCTTCGACGCCATGTTGAACAAAATGTAGAACGTGTTGTAACTTGAATAAAAGACGTATCCGTCTGTGGATTACATTAAATAATATAAACGTTACTTTTAAAACAAATATTGAACCATAGTTTATAAAGTATGGTATTCCTTACTAAAGCTATATGTTGATACACCAACAGTACAGCCGTACTGAGGAATGCTTTATTATAAATTCGGATTTTCGATAAAAGTAGTCTAGTTCTTTTTGTCATACCAAAATAATGTAATAATATGAATTGCATGTCTATCGTTGTGTTAAAGCATATCTAGGTGGCGGGACACTCTCAGCGTAACGTAGCGGGCTCTGCGTAAATACGGCTCCTGCCAAATTTATGTTGAACTTTACATTTGGCACGCGAACGGGTGTCTGCGATACATGTTACGTTTTAACTACACAGCGTCATGAGCAAGTCACGGTAGTGAGCGGCATCCGAGCTGACTGAGGCTGGCCTGATTCCAGCCGCAACATATAACATAACTGCAGTACCTGCCACTGTCCTACCCCTTGAAGCGTTTCTACCTCTTAGCTTTCATTACTTTGATCGCATATGGAGGCCGAACAATTCATTATATTTTATTGATGCAAAATGTTGAAGTGTCAGTCGGCAACGGCATGTATGAAGCCGGCGCGGTTTCCACGTGTGACGCATTCCGCGACGTAACCGCTGCGTGTTTACAGCGCCATCATTAGACGTGCGACGTGCGGCCCGCACAATAGTTTAATGTGGGCGAGCTAGAGTATAATTATACATTTGCATTGCATATTATCTGGTGGTATGGTTTGTTTTGAAAACGCTATCATATAGCTCATTGCCTTGACTTAGGTTATAGTAAGATCAGACATTAAAAATAGATTCGTATTTAAGATTCGCCCGAGTAGCATCAAACTATTGTGTAAGATTGATTTAGTTATATAGTTACATTCATTTTGTGTATAACGACTATCTTTTACGCTTTATTTAAATAGTTTTTAAGGCTAAGCAACGTACAGTTGGCGGTGTTAAGTACATTTACTTTATCTGCATAACGTAATTTACAAAATGATAGATTTACATTTTTATATTCTTGTTAAAATTCGTGTTTAAAATTGAGATCTGATGACGAAATGGCTTTTGTGGAAAGTTGGAATTAAAATTGTTATTGTATAAAAGTACTATGATTCAGTTGGCTCAGTGAGAATATAAATAATTCAATGTCCGAATAGACGACTGCTGCGGGCTATACTGATGTCATACCGTGAAGCGTTTTAGAACGATGTACGTACCACTTGTTTCATGACATCACAGTCACGTTTATTTTTAGGGTACAAGTGGAAGACAGCAACCAATACAGGCACGTGTTCTACCTACTAAATCGGACAAAGAGCCGTTGAAGCTCCAGTCCAATACGATAGGTCATTGGGGAACTCCTTTAGCGTTGATTTATTACGAGAAATTTGTTCTAAGGGACTGCCTAAGAAACCATTAAATGACAGAGTGGCAGTAACCTTGATGAGACAATTTTATTATTTTTCTTCTTAACTCAATTTTATTTCTTAAGTACTTGCGTAGTACTACAGAAAAATTGAAATCATTTGTGACTACGAGTTTGGATTGATTAGCTGGTTCAGCCACGATTCTACTACAATAAAACGACTAGAATGGCCACAATCCGAATACGGGTTACACCTTTATCGCGGAAATTTAGTTAAAGGTTAAACGACACGTAAGCACGCAAGCAGCACACTATTACAAAAAAAAAACTTGACTTGCATTTTAACTATATCGTTGGAGGATGTTTTTGAAATTCATTAAAAATATTAGATCGACTAAATCCTCTGAATGTGCTTTATATTATAATACATTTAGTATGTGTGATACGATTACGTGTGATATGCACATATTTAGGGAGAATGAAAAGACAAGACAATAACACATAATCGGGTTCCAGTGTTGGTCGATGTCTCATGAAACATATCGATAAGATTAGAACATGTCGATATATAGGTATTTTAAATTTGTTCCAATATTAATGAGAGTGAAAATACAAGAATTTGTTTTCATTAAGCTATATCATTACGGATATACGAATAGGGTAATGTATTAATGTAGACATATCGTTTTACCTAAATTTAAAGGTCACGCAATTTTAAATATAATGAGATTACATCGCGCCCCTTGACTTCAAGCAAAGGTCAGCGTATCGCGATTCCCGACTACTCAGATATAATACGTTAGCGAAATAATTTATCCATAAAAACTCATTCCAAGGAAAAGTTAACAAATTCCTTAAACGGATATTATATTAACAACAGCGTTTTTAAAAGCACCCATGTACTTTAATGTACAGAAACGAGCCGTTACGCTTGACAAAATAAAGCTAAGAGTGTTACTTAAAAAATGTTACTTTTTTTAAAAAGCGAAACTTTGTAAAACATACACATTAAAGGATCCAGCAATTTTTACGGTTTTTCATAAAAATTACTCTATTTTAGATGAATTTAAAATCTTTTCTCAGTGCTCGCAGACAAAAAGCTCGGCTTAAATCTCTAGGCACGATAGTTCGAGTTGAATGGCTTGCAATATACACCATTTTTTTTAAAGTGATACGAATCTACGTCATTTGAGGAAATAAGTCGCAACATAGTTACATACTAGATGGAGTGACGAAGTTAAATATTATTGCCTATGGATTCTACTGCGGCACCATTGTGAACGCCGCGCCGTCAACCAAACCATCCTGGACTAACTATTTATTTTCCTTATTACAGCTAAAAATAAAAACTAATAGTAAACAAGTTGAAAATAAATATTTTTAGAGAATTCTAAACCATTAGTTATATTTATTTTTGTGTATTTCTGATTGTATTGAATTTTTGTGTTCAAATTGGCTCAAAGGCTGTCCTTAAATGACAGAAAATTTTATCTTGGAACATTATTACAAGTTACCTGGTTCGGAAGCGGTCGAGCTCTTACATAACTTGACCTGACCCGCCAACAACCACTAGAAAAAAGTTACACACAGTTTTTTTTGCATTTGTTGTTATATTAAATTTAAAACTGTATTATTATACAATTCAAACGTTTGATTAGTATTCAGAAATGATCTCTCTGATACTTAATTATTATTTAAATCGCCAAAAGATTTGTGTTCCTTTTAGTCTTCGTAAAGTTTTGTGTATTTTTATCGTAAACAAGAATATGTAATGGTCTAAAATGGCTTGGACTAAATTATACATAGCAATTAACTGAGTGGTAGCTTAAAACTTGTTCGACTGACAAAAAGCTTAAACTACCTTCGATATTTTCTGTATGAAAAGTGAAACTAACAACATATAAAATAGATTATTCACCCCAGTGAATTTGATGTTGAAATAGAACGCAGCTAGTTCCAAACATTTACCAATACAATGGGTAAGCGCATTCAGCTTAAATCCTATTATCTAGATAGAAATCTGCTCCGATATTGATAGGCATTGAATATTAACAGGCAGGTTCGTAACTGGTGTTATGAATTTTCAATTCCGACGAAAAATAGTAAGTTGTTTTTGAAATGCAAGAATAAAAATATAGTATCTACTTTATAAAATCAGTACACGTTTTAATAATGATACATTGTTACTTTGTAAGTTCTTATAGTATCTTGTTACTGCTCAAGACAAGAACGTGTAAACCTCGTAGATATATATGAGCTTTGTGGTAATTTCACTAAGCGTATTAAACGATCCGCCTTTTCATTGCCGCACACGAGCACGAGAGATCGCGTCATTTTTCAAGTTTGCGCACTTCCATTTAGTTAAAAGTACTCTTGTGTATATAAACAAATAGGGTTTGCTATATGATGGTTTTATTTTGAAATATGTATTTAAATTAGTAAAGCTAAAGCTATCAGCAATATTAGAAATTAAACATCATCACACCATAGAGCCTGTCAAGGAAACCGTTGATCTGGTTGCGTTTATTTTAAAGGTAATTTTCGAAATTTATTTCTACCGTCAGTTTTTTCTAGATTTTTTTATTCGTGAAAATTGTTTAGGTAGTTAATGTTTAAAACCTGCGATGAGGTTGTCACATTTTTCCTTTGAAGTAGGTACAATGCTAAAGTATAAAAGTCCTTTACTCTAAATTCCAGCGCGTATAATTTAAAACATCTGCTTTTGCAAACACAGCTGCTAGGGCAAAAAATACCTTTTATGCACAAAATTACGGTTGTTTAATTTTACAACTGAGCGTCTGTGGCGCAGTTGAGCCAACAAGCGGGTGACCGGACTGAACCATGATCTATACGTCCCTGTTCCATCCCTCCATGCATCTGTGTGTTTTTCGATCGATCGATTTCATACGATAAGTACATTTACTCGACGCTCTAATTATGTAGGAAAACATCGGTGTACAGTCAACCAACAAGCACTCGGCCAGCGTGATTGACTAAGGCCTAGACACCCGTAGCATAGTGTAGGCTCTGAGCCTCTCGCTTAGAACGTATAACGAGCTGATGATTAAGATGATTTTTACAAATTCTTTACAACAAATTGGATATAATGACTGGCTGATATTGACATGTCGCTCTTTTTTACCCATTTTTTTCAACACTTTTTTAATTGTGGCCAGTTATATTGACCGAAATTCTAATCCTACCCCAACGGTACTTTTCGGCTACAGCAGAACAGTTTCTAAACTATTTTCTACTATTCGGTTTTCATTTAAACGGCGATTCTTTTTTCACCAATCAATTTATATTTTTAATAACAGACGAATATTTTACTTTTTCATTTTTCATTGAATCGAGTTCGTTGATCCTTAGGTCATTGGATCGTAATTCAGCTTGTATCAAATTTACAAAAGCATGTTCTATTCAGATTGGTAACGGGATCCGTGCTTGTTAGAATTGGAAATACTATTCATTATTCTGTCCATTACTAGGGCAAAAGGAAACTATTTGTTTCTATTATAGCGCGATACGCAATAAGATGTACCTACGAAGAATTGTTATAGGTAGGAAATAAATATACATATGTATAGAGAAAAGATTCTACTGTACTAACATCTAAAGAGATCATCAAAATACAGTTTTCCAAGGAGTACCATATGGCCATACGTTGGGCTACACGTGTACGTGTTTATGAGCTGAGTTAAAACTTCAGCTCTATTTTTTGTTTGTGCACACATTTGTTAATATACAATGAGTAGGTCATATAAAAAGTATTGTAAAAACATTAACGTAATACGATGAGTTGAATCTACAATTAGGATACTACAGTATTACAGATTTATATGGACAAATTCATTAAACAATCCTCAAGATCGACTGTAGTTATATGAAGTGAAGAAAACAGATTTCCTACAAAGCGAAATTATATACATTGGACAGATGTATTCTAAACCCGAACAGCCAACTCAGCGTATGCAGGGGCGTATTTGGATAGTGCGAAAATTATGAAGATTTTTTAGATCCCACGGACTACTATGTGCAGATAGGCATTTACTATTAATTCATATATCTTCTAACACCTGCATAATGTGAGTTGCAAGGAACTTTTACTTTCATTCTCATGAGAAATACTAAACCATTAAATAATACGCTAATTACATTAATTTTAAGCAAAATTGACACTTTGTAGATATTTTTTTACGAAAATAATTCTATAACTATTTTACATCTCTGTTATTTGTACCATCAACATCATCAGCTCTTTGTACGCCCCACCAAAGAGCGTGGAGCCTACCCTAAGGTGACTAGGACATAGTCAACCACTCTGGCCTGGTGCTGGTGTGTTATTTGTATAGTATAATGTTACACAGGCCACGGATCCCAATTTGGCGCAATCCTGACACACGACACTTCATACATCTACGCATATACATGGACGTCTGTAACTGGTGGTCTTAATACTGCCCATCTAATGTGGACGGTAGAAGTTCGTCTGACTATCTTACACTATTCCAAATCTTATAATTCGCACTCACTCCTATTCTATCATCTTCTGGATTACGGGCGTGAGGTCTATTGCTGATGTTGTGTAGTGTAATTGTTGATCTATCTAAGCAAACGAAACTACAATCAATATATTTCATAATGATTCGTCTTATATTGCACATTTCGATTTCCTTTGGCGTTATATTTAATGGAATGCAATTAAAATGATTATGTAATTATAGTGACGCCAATGGTCTACAATATTTTCCTTGATTGAGAAACAATCTTTATACGTCCTGGACTGCGTCCGCGTTAAGAAATAATTATGCAGCCTTTGTTTCATTATATTGTCATCAAACACTTACTACTGCTTTTTATACACTGCCCTGTTATTAGGTACGTTACCCTAGAAGGTCATTTCAAAGGAAGGATAGAAAGTTGCACAAAATTGGCACTTAATTTTGTTTATCCTTTTATTAATAAACGGGTACGTGCTTCCAGCCGTATTTATTTACTTATAATATTGCCGCACGAAAGTTTTCAACCTTTCGTTTTTATAAAACCAGTTTGGAAAATAGTATGGGCTTATTTTTGAACGACAGTGCGGTTATATTTCGCAGGAATAAATCTATGTGTATTCAGTATTTAAGTATGTATGTCTCTACGTGTTTCCGGTAAAATCTGTCGGATATAGGGATGAATACGATCGAATCGGAAATAAGTTGCTAGTCTCAACTGCTCGATCGTTCTCTCCGATTGAAATAAACATAAATAGACGATTAGGTACTTGTTACATATTAAACAAATACATTTTTAGTCAAACAAAGGAACGTCGTTTAATAAAACATTAGTTTTTCCATTTATTCTATTAGCTACGAAATTAATATAATACTAACTAAAATGTCACTTAATTGGTTTTAAAATATGCAGAAATGGGTTATGAAGAAAAATAAAACTTGACGAGTACATTTGTTATTCATTTTTGTAAACATTTAAATATTATTAGATAAAATTATGTTTTATACTAGCCTCTATAAAGATCGCGAAATTGTTCGATTTTTTAAGGAAACATACACGAAATTAGATCGATACAAACACGTGTGTCGCCAGCCAGTATTTTAGTGAAGACAAGATAACTTATATTTAACAGCTGTGGTTAATTATTTAACAAATATTTTCAGGATAATCATAAATATATAAAATAGCAGATGTATAAAGGAAATATAATTATTTTAGACTTTAAAGTTTAAATATTATAAAGGGTAGATTGGAACTCTCAGGAAGTATTACAGCTACAAAAGTACAAAATGGTATTCCACACCGCATATTGGAAAGTTCATACCGTGCTAGATATTTATAATTTGAATCATTTGCATATATCATATAACAGTTGTGGTCTTATTAATAAAAATACAAATTATCAAAGTTTTTGCTATGAAAATAACATAATTGAATTTTATATATCAACAATTTATTAAACATTATGGTTACAAATACTAAATTTTTAAGTCTATGTTTTAGGGAGTTTTGTTTGAAAAATAAAATAGTAACATGATAATTATGACAGTATTTGCAATTGATTATTCAATTTTATTGAATATTGAATATTTTACAGCATTGAAGTCTGATTAAATTATTAACAATAATATGGTGTTTAGAGAATTTTATCAATTTCAGATAAAGGTGTTTACTGTTGTTTATTAACACAAGATAACCAGCCTCCTTTGTGTTTACCACCAACACTGTGTAGACCAGTATTTTTTAATTATATTTTATTTAAGAATTAAATTATCCTGTTAAGTCGTCTATTATTATTTGATGTAATAGTAAAAAAATAGTTTAATGACCATTCAACTGTTTTATTTAAAGGAATCTTACTTTTTTTTAAATATGTGAATAAAATTCCAAAATGACAGTGATTCAAAATGTAATGAAATCGTATGAATGAATGACACAAAGAAGTTATAAGTTATGAAGAACTTACCTTGTTGTCTGCAACATCTTGATGGCTGATGCACAGATTGGGGGTGCTGATGATTCAACTGATTCTATCTGGCGATTCATGTTTAAACATACATTTTTAACAAAACTCTCTTATTACTGTGTTAAAAATTCACGTCTAAAATTTATACACACATAAAACATATGAAAATAGTTTTCTAAAGTTTATATTTTTAGTCCGAACATTAAAAAACGTGTTATCACAAATATCTCTCTTGACAAAACTATATTAACAACATACAATTTAAGAGGGGATTACGTAAGAAAAACCTAAATATATATAACGATGTTGAAATAAACCACTGGTTATTTATTACAACAAATTAAAAAATGGCAAGCAAACGCGAATATTAGTTTTGTTTCATTATTATAAACTTTATACCTAATTATTGTAAAATTCACATTTCACGTGAATTCATTATGTACCAATCGCCCAATTGATTTAAAGTGAATTATTCTTTTAGTTTTTTTATCTTCAACAAAAATTAACAAGTCTAACAAATAGTCTTCAACTGCATCTGCATATGGTGACGGTATGCGCCATATTTCCGGAAGGTTTTAAAAGTATTGCCAGATCTAGTACCAGAATTTTAATTTCACCTTGAATATTTAATGATATGCTAAGTTATTTATTATAAGTACAGAATAAAGTTATTGAAAATCACTTTGTTTAATTTACTTTATTCTATGTATGATTTTGTTGTATATTATCTATTTAAAACGCTATTTTTCTTTGACATAGTTTTATTAAAAGTATTTTATTTACACAAAAAGAATTGAACTTCGTTATAAAATGAAAACAAAAGAAATAATTAATTATACGGTGTTAGGGAATGATAACAGCAATAGCAATAACAAACGTCACTTAAGACATACAAATTCAAGATTGACACATATCTATCATCTGTGGATTGACATTTTATTGACATTGACATTATTTACATATTATTTTTTTATTTGCAAAACTTCATTTCTTTATTATTCTGAGATAATAGTTATTAGCATTTTCCTTTTCCCCATTTTCATATGCTTTCCGTATTAATATCTAGTTTAGATGATATCGATTATATCTACATTTTACGCTATCTAATTATAAAAATGATTTCGCAGTACCGACCCTTTGAACAGATACTTACTTGCACACAAAGAGATATTATACATAGAGGAAGCGCTCCATAGTAATTTGACGTTAAAATGCGTGCCGCGAAAGAAATTATTAAAAAAGAAAAATCTTGCAAGTATCATGAAAAAAATTCCCAAGTTTTGGAAAAATATGTGTTCATTCAAATGTTAATTATCTTGTTTCATTATTATTATTTTATTTAAAACAATTTAAATCCAAACAGTGATTAACAAAGACTATTTTTGTTTTATGGTTATTATAAATTTTTAATTAGCGTTTTAAAAATGTCCCGATTAATTATAATATTAAACTTTAGTAAATACTATGAAATAAAATTTAAATATGAGAAAAGAGGTTACATTCGGTCGACTTTTTTGTCGGCAAATATAATTTAGAGGTCAACACTAGGGGAAAACTCCCTATGTGAGACCTCCGAAGGTCAAAGAAAATGCCTAATTTTTGGGCTTTGAGTGTTCCATCTATAGTATAATATATCTGTGCTTGCACATTTAATATAATATAAATATATGATGGTTTTGAGAAATATATTTATTTCAGGTTTTTGGCGTAAGCCATAGATTTATGACTTCAAGACTATACAGAGAACAAAAGTAGGCTTTTTTTCATGGATGAATTTCTTAAACTATGAATACACTAAGATTTCCCTGTCTACCGTTAATTTCCTAGTGTTACAATACATTTTGAATATCAACTGACAATTGTATGTCAAACCTGTATAAATCACCCCACCCGTAGGTTATTACATCTGTTATGAAATACTTCAGTATGATATTCGTAGACAATACTGTACTATACCTAATAGGTACTGAAACATGGTCTATATCTGTGTAATACAAAGGCTCTGTCCACGTTGCCAGTAAAGGAAGCAATAATCTTAATATAATAATAGTTACTGGCAAATTAAAAAAAAAGACATGAGGCCATTACCCGATGCAATAGTCACCAGATCTACACATTTGACATGCACAAGATTCAAGTAACATTTCAAAGTCGGAAATACTATGCCATGTTTTAATTTAAATTATGTAAAATATTTTACACGGTTTTCAAATTAGCATTGCTATAATTCTATGGAGGATGGTACTGCTATTGTATGATAGATTTAAATAAAACATAATTTTTCTTTAAAGGAAATTTATTTTATCTGCATGATATTCTATAGGAGAGGATACTCAACATTCTTACATCAATCCATCAGCCATCTGAAGATCAAAGTCTAATATAACTAATTAATAACTTCATACATAAATCATAGACACATTTTACCTATAGCATTTTATACAGGATGTCCCAAAATTCAACGATAAGCCAGTGCCAGTGCATCACCAGATCGGTACCTGCATAGGGAAAATTAATAAAAAAAATTTAACTCTTTTAGTTTAAAAGTTATGTTAACTTATTTAAATTGAATTGCTCTTTGATACCCTACCCCATTCAAAT